>CM035228.1:29429825-29776111 GCA_020226215.1 Sindora glabra
ATGGTGTTAAAATCAATTTGAAATGACTTATAGTCAAAAGGTAGATAGTTGAAAATAAACTATATAATAAAGAATTCATTTACTATTATCTTAATAATCTTTAATCTTATTATATTATTAATTATCTTGATGATACATTCTTAAATAGTTGGCACCTATAGAATCTTATGGTTGTGGATTTTATCATTATAGTATCAACAAATGAATTATTATCATTAAAGAAACATTTTTTCACAAACTTGAGATATTATTAAACACATTCAATTTGTGAAATAATAATTTTAATGTTACTAGCGATAATCATTTATATGAGCATTAGTTTTAATTTCTTTAACCATTCTTAAGATTTATTGTTTATTTTCTCTTCCTTATTGCTTATTTCTTAAATAACAACAATCATTTCTATCAAAAAATACTTAGTCAAAATCTATAACAAATTGACTAGGTTGTATTATATAGAAAAGTTCAAACTATTTGAATTAGGTCATGAAGAAATATGTGAATGTAGAAACATTATATACATGTTCAAAATCAAATAATGGATTCAAAAAATGAAAATATTAAAATATATTATAGTTCTCCATTAAGTAGATTCTATAATATACTATCATTATTAAATACCATATATTAACCTAATAATAAAATTAAATATTCTTGAATGAAATATATATGCTATATTTGAACATACAATTATATTTTACCAAGAATATTAATATTCTTTCATTATGTTTAATACTCATAAAATAATAATATACCTTTAGATAAATATTGAAGTTCTTATGAATAATAAACATCAATTTATTCATGAATTTCAATTATAGGTATTGTATTATAATATGGATAAAGAATTATTTTATACATGTTATAACATTCTAGCTTGGTCACTTTAGTGATGATAAACCACATGTTACACCCTCTTTAAAATATAACAATCTTAAATTTTATTTTATGAGAGGAATAATTAGAAATAATTAGTATGATTAATTAAACTAAAAATTTATGTATGAAATTTGAAATAAAATAAAATAGATATTTTAGTAAGAATAAAATATATGTTCTAGGCGAATTAAATGAGAAAAATTAAATAGAATCATATAATATAAAGTTTGGAGTTATTATAAGTGAGTATGCAAGTATGAAAGAAATTTAGAAGCAAAAATATTGTAAGAACATTGTTTTTCATTTAAGGTCACCTATCATTTTTCCTTTTATTTTTCCAATTTCCTACTTTCACTCTTTAAGAATTGCAAAAAAAAAATGTCATTCTTTCTTTAAATTCTTCATACAATCAAAATAAGAACATATCCTCATTAAGATTCTTTTTTAGTTAATGAGAGGATCTAAACTTATTTCATTTTTTATAGGGATTTCAAACCTTAATTTAAGAACTCTCAAATTTTAATGTGATAAAAGTTAAAAGACATTCAATTTAGTATTTTAGCATTCTCCTCCATATAAGATAAGTGATACTCGATTCTCTCTTATTGGATTTCATGATATTCAAGATGAATTGCATATTCTAGTTTTTTCTTGAATGGATACTTAAATGCTTAATTTTGATGTGATTTGTGATATACATGACTTAATGATGGAAATAACTTTAATGGTGTGAGGATAACTTGTGTTTATAATTTCATGAAGTTTAGTTAAGTAATGAGTGCATTATAAAACTTAAATTTTTGAGTGGATAGTAAAATTTTTGAAGAAATCTAGAAATTTCGAAGTTATAATTAAGTATATACTCGATTATGCTCCAAAACGTGAAGTTTAGATAAGTATAATCGAGTATATAATTGATTATATAGCTAAGAGGTGCTCTTTAAAAGTCGACAATTAAGTATATGCTCGAGTATAAGTACTAAAATTGCTCTTTGAAGCTTTATAATCAAGTGTATACTTGAATATACCAAGACAAAATTGTTATGTCAACTTTGAAATGTTATAACTTATTCGTCTTACACATATTTTTAGCAAACTACCTATCATTAGAAGGGTAATTTAGTTTTTTTAAATATAATTAATTTTAAATTGATATCTTATATATATATATATATATATATATATATTGATATATTATTAAAATAGTGAGCAAAGATAAAAAATTCAAGATTGTGAAAATTTAATTTGAGTCCTATTTCTAAAAGGCATAATTCTTTCAAATCTCAACCATTTTATTTAAAAGACTAGTTCATAGAAAGTTAATTGAGATTATTTTCATATGAAATAAGTTTTATAAATAATAAATTTATAAATCTTAAATTATTCATAAAATATCATTCAATGATATAGATATAAACATTGTTAATAGAATGAGTTACATTATTAGACCATGCAAAAAGGTATAGGATGTTTAAGATTTAAAAATGTGAATGATAAAAACTTGATTGGGTTGTAATGTGTGCCTTATGAAATGCAATATAAGATAACTTATATTGTTAATTATGAAATGGAATATATTATGTCACCATGCATTGAGGCATTGTAATGTTATGAAACTATATTATGTCACCATGCATTGAGGCATTTTAATGTTATGAAACTATGTTGGGTATAGCTTAAAGTGTGATATAAGAAAGAATTATATTTTGAAATGTGATATGGGATATGATATGAACCAACTTATGATGTTGTTTATGTAATGGAATATATTGTGTGACTATGCATTGAAACATGATGTTGATTGGTTAAATGTGATGATATAAGTAATTGAATAATGTGATATATGATATGAATCAATTTATATTATTGTTATGCAAATGGAATAGGTTGTGTGGGCATGCGTTAAGGCATAATGTTATCGAATTAAAGTGACAGGTATAGCTTATGGCATGATATGAGAATTGTGAAAGAGGTAATGCAAACATTGAACGATTAATTCCTAGTACAAAGTAGTAGGGTAAAAGGTTGGTGTAGGAGGAAAAAAGGATGGAAAAAATGGATATGGTATAAAATTAAATAAGGAGTTATAAGGTAAATACATGTATTTATTTATTACTTATTCCTTGAAATGTGATATAGCCTTAAGATATGATTGTCTTAAAATACTTTTGTGTGATGTATTGGTCATGGAATGAATATATTTCAAACTTTGAGGCTATTTAAAGCTAAATTGCTAACGTAATTATTTTTTTTTGTGTAAGGCATTATAGGATAATGTTTTGATGGATAGGATTATTATATTATTATGTTTTGGAATATTTAATTGTTGAGCCTTAAACTCATTTATTTGTAATTTATTTTATAGATATGTAGATTAGGTCTTCATTATCACTTTTCTTAGGTTAGGCTTGTAAGAAGCTCTATAGTTTGATTATTGATAATATCAAATATTTTAGCAGATAAACTATTTTGGGCCTTACTCCATGCATAGGCTTGGGTAAAGGATTCAAATATTAAATTCTTTTTTAGGATTAATTAAAGCGAATTATTCTTAAATTGAGAAGGTTATAAGTAAATCTATCTTTTCCATACTTTATAAAACTTTATTAAAGAATAAAATGCTTCTTTTGCCAAATGTTATCTTTCTTCTTAACCATATTTTAGTTAATTATACAAGATTGAAATAAGTAAACTAGATTTAGTTGATAGGAAATCAGGTAGCAGATTCCACATTAACTACGATTGGGTTAGTGTCATGGCACCATATTACATAATGCATACATTTCTTTTATTTTATGCATATTTATAACATTCTAGTTTGATTATTTTGGTGACTAAGAAACTATATAATATAAAAATATGTATATATATTTATTTTTTGTATGATAGAACATTTTAGTTTGGTCACTTTGATGACTGCAAAACTATATAACATAAATCATACATATACATTAATTTTGTGCATAATATAATATTTTAGTTTGACCACTCTGGTGGTTAGCATACTATATGATATAAAGTCACATGGACACACATTAAATTAAACATATAATATATACAATATGTAATAGTGTTTAAATATCATTCATCATTATAATTTAAGTTTTCTATATAAATAGAAAATAGCATAAGAAACAAAGAGATATTATCCATTATCATAATTTTATTTCCTAAATTAATAGAAAATAAAATAAGGCATTTAATGTACATAAATGAATCATTTATTTAAGCATTCACAATTATGCTTAATAATTAAAACATTTATGTTTCAATTATAATAATATTAGTCTTAAACATTATAATATGCAAATTTCAAAAATTATCTTAATATTTCATCATAAGCAAAAGATAAATATCAAGAATTATAATTAAAACATCAAGTTTCAAGTATAACCATGAATCACTATTTATCATATTATCTTCTAAATACATTATAAGATTAAAGGAAATAAATGTATCAAAGATATAAAATTTTATTTTAATTATTTTATTAACATTATTGAATTGCTAATTGTACTAAATGCATAAGCAGGATCATAAGAAACATTCAATCATATATAGTGAAAACTGATGAAACATCATAATACACACACACACACACACACACACACACACATAAATCATACCAGTATGATGAAAGATATCATCATTAGTCACATAAGAGAGGAAAATTATTTTTGAGTTTGAAAGAAAGAATATGCAATTTCAATCATAAATTTAAATCATGAAAGAAAGATTATCAATTATAAATACATGCTTTGACACCATATGTAAGTTTTTCTTATTTTATGCATTTAATTTAATATGCATAATTGTAAATAAAATAAAATAGAATCTTAAATTGAAAAATCTTCATCATAAAATAATCAAAATAATACCTAAGTTTGTAAAAGGTAAAAATATCATAATAAAAATCATTATCTAAAACTTTCAAATATAGTTTCTCTCTATTAACCTTTCTTTTCTAATACAAAGCCACATGTATCTATTCTTTAATATAGAATGCTAATCAAGTAACTAGATATTTTGAATAAACAGTTAAGATTACTTCAATATTAATAACTTGATAATTATACACATCATCATTGCATTAAATAATTATTCATACCATTATCATATTAGATAATTATCCTTATTAGTTATTCTTATCATCATTATATCACCTTCATTAGATAACTATTTTTATTATTACTGTATTATATGATAAGGGGCATAACTAAGAAAAATTCCAGCATGCATGCTGGAATTTTACTTTGAAAATATTAAAAGTTTGAGTACTTTTTATTCAACAAAAATTCAAGCTAATCATTATCTTGAAAATACTGAATGAAAAAGGCACAAATACACTTACAATTTTTGCAAACATTTTATTGAGTAACTAATATTTTTTCTAGTTTTATTATCTTATATCTCACTCAAAGCTTGGTGTTTTGCTTAATAGTAGTTCTACATTTTTAAAATTTAGAAGCATTAATGGTTTTAAAAATATTACTAATAATTATTTACCAAAATGAAATAAATATTTTAGAAATATTTCTTGTTTAGTTATAACTGCAATTATGGATCTTAAAATTTAAACAAGAAAGAGCCAAAAAAGTTCTAAAAAAGTAAAATGAAAATATATAATATGAATTTAATATAAAGTATCGCATGCATATATAATAGTAAATTTATTTCCTTACATTCATACATGGGTTTTTCATTTTTTTAAGAACAAGTATTTCACATCATGAAAAATATGATGACTTTTTAGTTATAATTAATAATATTTGCTTAATCAATAATAAGTCAAGTTCTTACTCATTTATACTTATTGTAATTAATATATCAAAATTTATCATTTTGGAATAGTCATAATATCATATATTTTCTCTCATGGTATGTGATACTTTAAACCTTCCAATATCCTCAATAGTATTGGAAGGTGCATTTTCTCTTAACATGCAAATTTTAGATGATAATTGTTTATTTATAAGTTGTGATAATTTAGAAATGATTATTTATTTAAAGGATTGATTTAATGTAAAAGATAAATAATAAAATAACTTGAAAGAAGATAGATCATCATTGGGTGGGATATAATTGAAATTAGTGATATATTCATATAATATAAATTTAGTTAACCAAATATCTATACTCATGATACTTCATAGTGAAAATTTTCTAAACTAGGTTCCATAGTTTGTATCCCTCTAAATAGCGGTTCTTGACATTAAAAGTTATTGTGTCATAATTTATTTTCTTATTATTTTTATTTCCATTAAACAACAATAATAACAATAACAACAACAATAATAATTTTTAAATGATTTTTCTAATAATAAAAATAAGATATAATTAAAATTTGAAAAACCTTATTGTAGTCGAAATAGTTTTTAACATTTAATGCTAAGAGTTTAAATAAAATAAAATTATAAAAATATTAATATATATAATTATTTTCTATAATAAATTATCCCAGGATTCTACTTACATTATATCTTATAATAATAATAATAATAATAATAATAATAATAATAATAATAATAATAAACAAGTGATGTGAAATTAATAATAAAAAATTTGGTTATGTAAAATTAAAATTGATAACAATCAAACATAAATGGATTTTAAAACCTACATGAAACCACTTAATTTAGCCTAAGATTGTGATTGTGACTAGGATTGGATTAGTATTGCAAGAACTCAACCTAAATCCAAATTGGTGAAAAATGTAGTTCAACATATAATTTTTACCCCGTTGAATTAGTCTATTTTGATATATCAGTTTGAGCCTAAAGGCTCATGCCATGCATACAGATACAACATCATTATGCAAGTTAGAATGAAAGTTAATAATTTCTATAATTTTAAGGCTTGTTTCATATAGTGATGAAAATATAATCAATTATTAATTGATTGTAGCACATAATAATCATAATTTTTCTCTCACTAATGATATAATTTTTAATAACGATTACTTTTCTTAGACAATAATTGATGTAAATATTTTCAGTGAGAGAAAAATTATGATTAAATATAAGTTATCTTTTATGGCTTATTTTTTATTTGTGATTATTCTTTCATTAAAAGTTTTTAGTCGATTATCTTTCAATAAAAATAATAATTATTAAAAATCATACCATTAGTCAGAAAAAAATTACAAAATATAGATTACAATCAACTAATAGTCAATTATATTTTCATCGTTACACCAAACAAGCTACTATTTGGATGAAAATATTATGTTGCTAATATAATGGTAATAAAATAATAAAAGATATTAAAATCAATTTGTAACCCACTAACAATTTATTAATTTAAGGAGTGTATTTATTACAAAAATGAAATAAAATAAATGAAGTTAACTTAAATATTTTAAATTAATATTTTTAAAATAAAATTATTTAAATATTTTTATTATTTCATTAATGTTAAATTAGCAATATAATTTTTTTGTCCAATTATAAAAAATGAAGTTGATAACTTATGGATGTGGAGGCTAGTAATCCTATTGATAACTTCCATATATAAATGTAAAAGTTAATTATCTCTATTTTTATTTGGATACAAAAATTATATTGCTAATTTAATGATAATAAATTTATGATCATCAACAACTATTTTATTTGATAAGTGTATTTATTATAGACACATAAAAGAGAATGAGAGAAGTTAATTTAAATATTTTAAATTAATTAAATACCTGTTATTCTTTTATTATTAAATTAATATTGTAATTTTTTTTCATTTAAACAAAAGAATAGAAGTTACCGATCCTATGCATATACATGGCAAAGAGAGCCTAGATTGCATGGCATATAGGTAGCTAAAGTTGACAACGGAGTTGTGAACTTGTGAAGCATGTTGGGGCATGGCGTGCTTTATATGGCTGGCAGCAAGCATTAATCAGCCCACATACTTGGACCCTACCATGTGCCCTTGTTCGAATTTCCTTTGCCATTGGATAAAGGGAAAGCTCCGAAACCTAATTCTATTTAATTCAAACTTATAATTTCACTTAAAGACGTACGCAAGGGAAAAGGGTCAATTTATGATTGGCAACAACGATGCACATTCTTAATCGATGATTCCTTCTTCCACCTTCATATTATTTATATCCTTTCATAATGCAGTAGGATCCACAACTCTGGATCGTATTGTAATAAGGAAGAATGCGATTTATGAAATGGATTTAAAATTTTAAAATATTATTATTGGTTTTGAAAGATTCTTGATTTTGAGTCTTTGGCGCAAGTGATCGATCTATATTAATAGGCTTCATAATTATATTTTTGCTATTTATAGCGTCATCATAAAATATGTTATTTTTTGAGTCTCTTTTATTTCTTCTTGAAAATTAAAAAATAAATAAATAAAGGATTAAGAATATATTCTTTAATTTAAGTTAAATTAGCCAAATTTATTTAAAGTACATGAATTTAGTTTCATCTATTTTGTATGTTCTCAAACGTTGTAATGAAGTATACTATATAACAGTTGAGTAGAATTACCAATTTCATTTTTGAAATTATGAAGTGTTAGTAAAATAATGTATAAATTATATAAAATTATAATTTAACTCCTAATAATAGTTTATATAAAAAATTTATTTTTGAATAATATGATTGAAAGGTGAAATTATATGTACGGATAATTATTTAAAGATAAAATTATAATTTTATATAATTTAAAACCATTATATTTTTAATCGTGAAATTGATAATATTATCTAAAGCTTAACTTATGCTTAATTATATTTTTTTTTTGCAAATCCAGAGGGTTTAGGCTCGAGTGTTTAGTTATAATTTGAGTATTGATGCTACATACACAAGCCTTTGAAATTTTTAATTTTATATTCATTATTAAAATGTATGCCAACATAATAAAAAAATTGAATAAAAATGGTGAATCTAATTAAATTGCACCTACCCTAATTAATACCCATACCAACCATTGCCAAATCTAAGCTATGATTTGTCAACAAACTAGGTTTTCATTATTAAAGAACTTAAGTAACTTATTATTCAAGACTACCTATAGTCATAAGAGCTCATTAAGTACTGAAAATCATTAAAATTATATAATTATCAATTTTAACAAAAGAATTTTGTTATTATAAACGTAAAAATAGTAATAATAATCATATATAAGTCTTATTTCACAATTATCTAATAGTTGTAGTGATTAACTAATTTAATTAGATATTGGTTAATAACTGATTGTATTAACTGATTTGACCACCCGATTGTATTAGTTATTTGAATAAAAATATTTAACAAAATCAGTTGTTTATATGTAAAATGACAAATAAGGATATAAGTATATTTTATAAGTTATTTAAATTTTTTATTTTAATATTTTAGATTTTATATATTATTTATTAGATTAAATTTTGTTATAAATAATATCTCATTTTAAATTATTATATATTAAATATTTCTTTAAAATTAAACTAATATAATTTTTATAGTTATTAATTTTTTTAAGAAATAAATAATTATAATTATTTAATTTTCATGTAAAATAATATTATAATTTTTATAGGAAGGATAAAATTAAAAAATATAAAAAATTAATTAAAGGTAATATAATCATTTTATGAAATAGTTGGGAATAATATAGTGATTTTGTGAAACAACTATTTCAAAATGCTTCTCCCACCATTTTAAAATTAACTTATTCAAGGGCAATTAACTAATTCAATCAAACACCAAAAATAATTTATTAGGAAAGTCAATTAATTAATTTAGTCAAATTAACCAAAAGTTATCCAATAAATCATTTGCCAAACATTCTCGTATTCTTTAATAAAAAATTTGTGAAAATAATTCACAACATTTTTTCTTTGATCAAGGAAAGTTTAAAGATAAGTCATTATACTTCATTGTCAAAACATGCTATCCACTTATTTAAAATTTATAGCAATACATATAAATCATTTAATTTTTTAAAATTACTAGCATCAAGATTCAAATTTAAAATATAAATTATCAAAAATATCAAATCTTGTCATATAAAATAATAGTTGACAATTATTGGACTGATATAAATTAAGAGAGATTTTAATATATTCACTGATATAATAATATATTAATACATTATTAAATTTAATTATATATTAAATTTATTTTTTTAAATCATATTTAACACTCTACACAATAATATATTAATGATTATCGATTAAATTTGATAGCACATCAACAGTATTCTTATATCAATAATATATAACAATTACTATCTATGTATATATCCTAGATATTATATGATACATGGACCAGCCTTTGCTCTTAGTGCCCTCTTTCTCCTTGTTCTCTTTTATTGCGACATCAGTACAGCAAGAAGCATAATTTTGGCAACAAACTTGTTTCACAATGCTGCTTTTATTTATTTATTTTCCCCCTTTTTCTCTTCTCTTTGACTGCAGAGAAATTGTTATAATTACTTTTTAAGACAATGACCGCAAACGTATATGATGAGGATGTTTGTAGTTGTTTTGCTTTTGCATGGTTTCTCTACCTACCCCACTTTGATATTTAGACAGCTGCCATACTCGCACATTTTTTTTTATACAGGTTCTCTGATTGCTAATTAGTTCATTTAATTAATTGATTTGATCCATTAAGAATATTAATTATTTGAGTAAAAATATTTGATAAAATTATTTATTTTTTATTAATTATTTACATATAAAATAATATATAAGGATGTATATATATTTTATAATTTATTTAAATATTTTTTACTTTAATGATATTTTAAATTTATCATAAGATTTATATTTAAGAAATATAATAATTTATTTTTAAATAATTTTTTGAATCATACTTATTTAAAAATATGATAAATTCAAAATATAATTAAAGATTTATTACATTTCTTAAAAATAAATTATTATATTTCATAAATGCTTTATAGAAATTAATAATAATAATTTAATAAATTTATTTAATCTTTTTTAGTGAGTATATAAATGAAAATGCATATATTATTTAAAGATAATTTTATATTTTTACAAATACATTATTAATAAACTAATTGAAAATGCCTAATTAACGTCAGGTTCATTAACTTTTTCAAATTAGTTGATTAGAATTAATTGATTGGAAGTCAATCAACTAATTAAATAAGCTGTTTGTTAAATAATTAATTAATTCATTAATTCGGTCAAATAATTAAATACTATTAAATTAACTAAAAGTTAATCCAAAAACTCTTTACCAACACCCTCGTAGAATCTAATCCATAGTTTCATCTTTTAAAAAAAGAAAATTTATAGCTTAATTTTTTATAATACCCTACATTTTTGACCGGCCTGAATTCAATTTTTTTCAGCCTAATTTATTTTATTATTTGAATTTCCCACCGGTCTAGACTATCTCACATCATAGACGATTTATCTTTATAATTTAGTGAGCATTAAATCCAAATTATATAATTAATTAATTTATATTGGTCCAACCGTCTACAATGACAACAAAATATCAGGCTCGTATTTTGCCACATTAATTCAGAAACCACCTCTCCATATAAATATATGTATGCACCTTATAAGGGACTTTAAACTCTCATTCTTATTTTTATTATCCTATCTCATACGATTACTAACTTAATTATTGAAAACTTCATAGTAGGCCCCCACTCACCATCATCTAATGGTGTTTTGATATCTTGCATGTTTTGAACGATGAGATCCTCACAAATGAGATATCTAAAAAAAATTAATATAAAAAATATAAAATATTCTTTTTAACTTTTGGTGCTTGAATTTTGTCCCCTTCTATTTTAGAAACTTAAAATTCACATCTTAAACTTTATAAAACTTAAAATTAACATCCATTGTTAACTTAATTAATTATGTTATCAAATTACATCAATTTTTAATGAATTTTTAAATAAAAATCATAATATTGTAATATATTTATTAATTTAATTATTTTTTATATATAATTTTGTAAATTATTTTTATTATTTAATTAAAACTCTATATATCTAATTTAATTCCTATTTATATTACATAAAAATTATTTATAAAAAATAATAAGATAAACTAACATATTATAATATTGTTATTATTATTTTGAAAAGATGATAAAAAATTCATGTAACTTGATGCCAATAAATGTTAATTTTAAATTTTGTATAGTTTAAAGGGGTCATTTTCAAAATTTTAAATTAAAGGAAATAAGATCCAATCTTTCAAGATTGAAAAAGATATATTAATTTCTTTCCAAAATTAATTATTGAAGTCATATTCTATTTGCCAACCAATTGATCAATTATTTAAATAAAATATATTTTTTTATTTTTAAAGTATTAAAAATTATTTAAATTAATAATTATGTTTTATTTATTAATTATAATTCAGAACACATGATGAGTGCATAAGACTTTCTCTTAAAAACAAATGTAGGGTTTGCACAAGTTCATGTCTAAACATTTTGAGGTTTTAAGCAAAATTATTAAAAGGGTTTAATATAATATAAAACATCAATTCTCATAAAATATAAGAAATGCATGCATTTAAAAATAAATCTAATCTTTTAATATAGTTTAATGCTTCTATTGGAATATTAATTTCTTCTGTTAACACTTCTCTTAATACATTTAATTATAAAAATAAATAAAGACCATCATTTCTTCATCAATTGAACTAGTTATTATATCTCTTTTTATAAATAGTAAAAAATTTATCGAGAGCACCACCACATTGAAATTGAATTAAATTTTTAATTTTTTTTAATTTTTTAAAGTGAAATTCATACTTTTTATTTGATATATTCTATTACTATAAAGTATAAAAATAAAATAAAAATAATAATAACAATAATAATAAAAATATAAATAAAATATATGCGCAAAGTAAATAGGAAAAAAATGATAAAATGATAGAACCTGAAAACCTAAAAACAAAGAGAATTGCACATCTTACTATCTTCTACAATAATTTGATATTGATTCACTTTGAGAATTCACTTTAAAAAAGTAAGAAGATAAGAGTGAGAAGTGAGAACAAAATATGAAAATTAAGAAAATTTGAAGAGAAAATGTTAAAAATTTGTAGTATATATAGTTAAAAAAATAATTATTATAAATTATAATATTAAAAATTATTAATTGGTAACGATCTACAAACACAATATTATTATTGGATTACTAACAGACAACTCCTTATAACATATTCAAATTTACAATTAATTAGGAATAATTCTAAAGAGAATAATTACTATTAGATTACTAACGTATAATTAATTTTTTTTACGATTATTACTTATTTATTTTGTATAGTTATATAAAAAATTTACAACTAATTGAAAAAAAATGGTAATTATTCCCAATTAGTTATAAATTGTATAGTTAATGGTAATAACTATACAAATAATTTCAAAGAGAGTAATTATCATTTGATTTGAAGTTTAACTAATTGACCAATGACTATATAAAATAAGAAAAAATTATAATTGAGACCTAGGAAAAAGTGAAGACTTAAGATAAGTGTCTTATTTACCTACTCAAAAATATGGCCTTAGATTTGCATGTGAGGGCATCTCTTTGAGTGATGAAATTGATGCCTTAGGTAGATATGAGAGGTATAGTTATCGGTTAAGATGTAGTGTCAAGGTTTTTAGACTCCATCTTGCAAAAATGGCTGATAAACTAATTAATAGTTGATAAGTTACTTGATAACTGATAACTGATAGCTAATAAGTTATCTAAAGTATTTCGTAAAATTAATTGTTGAACTAACTGAAATTATAAAATAACATTAAAAGATATATCAATAGAAATATATATATAATTAAAATAATTTATATTTATCTAAAAATTAAATTTATTAATATAATTAAAAAGTTTGAAATAAAAGTATAATTTCTAATACTTAATTAATTATATTTTATAAACTTATATATTTATTTACTTATATAATTTTTATTTTATTATTTATTATAAAATTATAATTACTTAAAATATAATTAATTATATTTTTTAAAAATACTTAAATTTATATTACAAAAGATATGGATTATAAATTAATAAAAAGAATAAGCATAAATTTGGAAAGAATTTAAAAAAATAATAACTTATAATATAAGTTATTCCAAATAACTTATTAAATCAGAACTTATAAATTACCTAAAGTAGTTTATAAGGTAATGCAAAAAATACTTCTAAAAGTTAATTTATAATATATTAATCAGATTAATAAATTAACTTATTTATTACATGAAACGAAACTTGAAGATATGAAAGTGACGTGCCAAATTATTAATTAAAATATATAATTTTTAAATATTTGAAACAGTAATCTTATGATATACAGAGAAATATATTAGAATATTTTCTTGCTTGGTTAAGAGAAAAAAATCTTTTCTTGCTTCCGACTCTCGCGAGTCCTCCTTTGCCTGCTAAAATAAATAAATTGACTTCATATTTGAAATTAATTGAACATACATTAATAACTCGTAGAGAGAGAAATCAGAAGAGGCAAACTTCTCTTTCCCACATCCCAATGTAAGGGGTAAAAGTAAATATCCCTTGTTGAATTAGACTAAATAGCACCTGACGTTTTTATAAATATGGCATTTGACTCAAATAATATTTATATTATTTAAAAGTCTTATATTTTTTATTATATTTAAGATTTGATTTTGTGTGTATCTAATAATTTAATCACTCTAACTATTACAAAAAAATACCACTTGTCTTGCAGAATATATTTTTGGATTAATTCTCATATTTAATTTAAAATTAACAAAAATATGTTGATTTAAATATAATTTTAATCCTTTTAAATTATAAATTGTATAATTTTAATTTTTTAATTTAAAATAATCTATTTAGATCCTTTTACAATTAGTACAATTTTGGTCCTCTTATCTTATTTTTGTTGACTTATTGTTCTTACAAGATTATTTCTATTCAATATCTTCTTCATATTAATATAAAATGGCTTATATGAAAGCATAAATGGAAATTTTCATATGGGTATTGAAAATGTTGAATAAAATTAAAGGATTATATATGAAAATTTGAATTTTTTATAGAGTTCATTGTTTTCTAAATCCTAATAAAAATGTGATTTTGCAAAAAAATAATGTAATGACTACTTAGAAATAAAGAAAAGAAAGAAAGAAAGAAGAAAGAAGTTAAAAAAATTTGACAAAAATCAAACAAGCGGACCAAAATTGCACTAGTTACATATATAGAAGGAAGATAATAAATTATTTTAAATTAGGAGGGGAGAAAAATCATACAAGGATCAAAATGATATTTAAGTCAAATACTTTTTTTTAAATCTTGTATTTTTTTCAAATGTTTTTAGACCAAATGTTCTTGTAAAATATTTTCATTGAACGATAGGTATTTTACCTTTTTATATCATGAAAATATTTTAATAATATAAAATAATTATTTTGCTTACCATTTCAAATCATACTAAGTTATTTTACTATCACCTGCTATTATGCATCATTGGCTATTATTATCATTATTAATGACTAATGCCCATGACCACTCATAATTTGTAATCACTTTATCATCATCGATAATCACTGTTGTTATCCTTCATTATTGTTGATTATTACGCATTGTAATTGACCACTGCCCATTAACGTGATGTTAATCACTATATTTTTATTAACCATTTCTCATTACTTTTGATTGCCATCAAATTTTACCATTTATCGCTACTTACTATCATTAAACACTACTTATTACAATTTCTTGTCATATCTTTGATTAGTATCTATTTTTTTAATTATTATTTATCATCATCAAATATAATTGACCATTCGGTCATAGATGAATTTTTTTAATTTAATAATATTTTTAAAATATATAAATTAATTAAAATATAATAATATAATATTTTTATAAATTGAATCAAATAAAATAATATGATATTCGCAAGAATTATAATCTTAGAAATTCCATACGGGAGAATATTATCATTTTAAAAATATATGAACCCACAAACGACACCCAACCAAAAGATCATGTCTTTCCATTGCATCCGCTCCAAAAAAAAAAAAAAAAGGAAGGAAGAGTAACAAATCTACTCATATTTGAACTAATGAATAAACTATATTATTTAATATCTATTAATTTAATTAACCATAAATTAATTGATGATGCTAGTAGTTCATCATGGTGTTTCGATATTCTCTACCTAGGGTATGATCGTAAAGGCCTACAAATCATTAAGGAGTAAAGACTAAACCTGAAGCTTCATCGAGGATCAGCATGACGAAAGGTGATCGCAAGCGAACTAATAAGGATTTGACGAGTCAAATCAAATACCCCTCAATGGTAGACACAAACCACTGAAAGATGTGCAATTTAGAAATTGTAATTCGACCCATATGTATCACAATTTTTTCCTGAGTTCGAGTTTCGAAAATAAATTGAAGAAATTAGTATGAAAATTTTAGTGGTTGAAGGAAGGTGCGTAAAATGTGACAATAATATCTCGAACGAACACAAAATATCCAAACCAACAAGATGGTAAATCTCCACTACTCCACTAAAGCCGCGTATCCCGCGCCCACACGGATATCCTCCGTTTGCAAAGTTACACCACGTCCACTCGGGCATACCGCGTTTGCACGAACGCTAGCCCGTTTGCACGTACAAGAAAGACATCACCTTTAAGCTGGTAACTGCCATAATATGTGACCTTCTCCCATTAGCCAAGGATCACACTACAAATATAATTGTTTGGAATGTTCAAAAAGGGATCCACAATGATATTTATTAACATCCTAACTTAGCTTATAAATAAATGTTATATTTTACTATTCCCTTCCTGATGTACACTTAAACTCATTGCTCTTAATACTAAACCGGACTACTAGAATATAATTTGATCTTGGCAAGTTTATGGTCTTTGCACATTTTTCTTATAACGTCTCAATGGGATAATCAAGTTTCTTCTATCGTAAGGGACAAAGGTAAAGGAACTCAATTGACTCATTCTTTTTGTGAAACTTTCACATGGAGTAGTTACAATGAAAGTCAAAAGAGCATGGAGATTAAGTTAAAGAGGGATGCATTGGCGAAGTAAGTGTGTCATTTGCAGAAGGAGTTAGAAGCTCTGAAGAAGTCTAGAATACAATTGCAAATCAATCACGCCACTTATCCACCTTCAACTAGAGCTGCCCAACCAAATCCCACAGCCATATCCCACCAAACATCACCATTATCTTTCACTGGAGTTAGCATTATATATTCCACCTAAACTGTTATGATTATACTCAAAATTATTGCCAACCACTCTCATAAGCAATATAACCCATTAAACCCAGGTTTCATCACTATAGACCAACAAGACACTAAAATTGATCAACCTTATCCATTCACTTATGAAATCATTAAAACACCTTTACCAATCTAGAAACTTATGATAGTAAAGTATTGTATGATGCAAAGAAGTACGAAAGATTAAAAAATTAGTTTTTCCACTCTTAACAATCTTAAAAAAGGCTTCGACGTTGTTTCTAAAATTACTAAGTTGTAGTTCGAATGGATTAGTCAATTCTATAGATGCTTTAGAATTCTAATTTAACCGGTTAGCCAACTAATGCCCTGGTTTATAGAATTACCCTAATACAAAATCACCTTTGAAGCATGAAAAATAATAAAAATGCAAATGCTAGCAAACTTCCTCTTAAAATTGACCACATTGGACCCAAAAGAGGCAATTAAAGAAGGATACTGGATCTTGTATGTTGATAGGTCTCAAATAAGAAAGGAAGCAGTAAGGGCATAATTTAGAAAGACTAGAAAGGGTAATGCTGGAATATGAGTTAAAATTTAAATTCTATGCGACTAATAATCAAGAAAAATATAAAGTTTTGATAGTAGTTCTCTAGTTAACTAAAGAAGTAGGTGCAAACAAAATCCAAATATTAAGTGACTTCTAGTTAATCATTAACCAAAATAAAGGGGGAGTATGAAGTAAATGAGGTCTTGATAAAGCAGTACATACAAAAGACAAAGAAAACGTTGAAAAGATTCAAATATGAAGCAAAAATAATTTTAAGGGAGTAAAACGATCGAGCAAATTCATTGGCAAAACTAGCCAGTGTAAAAGCAACTGCTAATAGCATAACCATCATATATGAAACTCTACATGAACCTAACATATAAGGACAAGAAGTGGTGATGGTTAAAGAAGAGCAATCAACGATGACCCCCATAATAAAATACTTATATAAAGGAATACAACCCGATAGCAAAGAGGAAGCCTAAAAGGTTGTTAAACGATTATTATGATTTTTCTTGCATAACAAGCAGTTCTACAAGAGAGGCTTCCCTAGCCTACATTTTGAGGGAATTGCATGAAGGAATATATGGAAGTCATATAGATGGATCCAATCAAGCTATCAAATAATTAGTCGGATTATTACTTGTCTACAATGTGAAGCGACGCCTTGCAGTGAGTGAGAAAATGTAACAATTGCCAGAAGAACAGGGAGGTAGCTAAAAAACTTGCCACAAACCAGCATTTGATCTCCTCACCATGGCTATTTACTCAAATTATAGCTTGTGTTTTTATTTATATGTAATAAATGAAAATTATTTATTTATTTTGCTTTCAATTTTATGAAATTTCCTTCCATTAGAAATTTAATTTTTAAAAGATAAGAAAATCATAAAAATTAATATATATCACCTATTAAACAAAGTAAAAATAAATATTACAATTGGATGAAACAAAAACTTCTTAATCATCCATAAGTGCTCGTATCTTTGGGTCAATGATCAGGGGGACACATTAGAGCGACGAGTGTTTTTAGAAAATGTTCTCCAATGATTGATTTTGATATAAAAATAAGAAATTTAAGTTAAAATTAAAAAATGAAAATATTTTTTTTTTAGCATAAATTAGGGCATAGAAGAATGAGGTTAAAATTATTTTTTTACTTTAATATCAATATTTCTATGAGATGGGAATATGAGATATCCATCTCCTCTCATGCGAATATTTGGAAAGAAAGTTGGGCTCTAAAATATTCTTGTAAATATTATATTTCCAAGTAAATTTTTTAAAATTTTCAATCAAACATGAGAATGTAACATCTTCATGAAATATTCTCAGAAATGTGAGAAATATTTCATTAACCAAACACCTCCTTAGAATTTCGTAGTGAACCAGTGACCTAGTTCACCTGGCTTGAATTGATTTCTATCAAATAATATATAATGCATATATTGATGTAAAGGAGAGTCGAAATTGAACTTCAACAAGTTTGTTTAAATATCTTAACCATTGCACCAACTCTTCTACTAAATTTCTTAAGCATTATATATAAATTTTGAATTAAATATGAGAACATAATATTCCCATAAAATATTTCTGGGAGTGTGAAAAATATTTCGCAAATCAAAGGCTTCTTTAGAATTTCATAATGAACCAGTGACCTAGTTTACTTAGCCTTTCCTATCAAGTAATATATAACACATAAATTGATATAAAGGAAAATCGAAATTGAACTTCAACAAGTTTGTTTAAATATCTTAACGACTGTACCAACTCTTCTACTTAGTTTCTTAAGCATTATATATATATATATATATATATATATATATATATATATATATATATATATATATATATATATATATATATATATAATAGAAAATATTTCTTGTATTTTAAAATATCACATAATTATATCATGCATATATTACATTATTGCATGTTAATTATATTTAAATATTACATTATTTATTATTATTCATGCATACTACATATATATATATATATATTATATAAACATAACTTCGATATCTATTTGTCGCGCATTTATATTTCATTTGTTTTTGTTTGTTATTAAGGTAAATAAATTCAATTTTTGAAGAAAAATACATGTAACCTACTAATTTATCTTTTATTATAAATAAATTGATATGTAAAGATATTGAATATTTATTAAGATAATGGGGGCAATATTTAAAAATAAGTTACTAAATAGTTCTTGATTTTCGAACATAACATATAAACAAGAAGAAAAGAATTTCTTTAAAAATAAAGGAAAAAATACAATAAACACCCTAAACTCTAATTAAATGATAAAAATAATACATAAACTTTAAATTCTTATACTCTATCCTTTTGAACTTTGAATTAGTGATAAAAGTGGTACATGAACTTTAAAATTTTATATTTTACCCCTTAAATTTTTAAAAAAAGTGAAATTATTAATTTTGAATTAAATTTAATAGTCACATCTGTTGATATTACTTATTCACTATGTCAAGTCATTCTTTAATTTAGACAAACAAAAAAGCTTAAATTTAATGATAAATTCTCTGAAAAAATCAAAGAAGAATTGAAATATTATAATTCAAAATCTCTTCCAAAATTTGAAGTAAGTTTTTTTTTCTAAGTACATAATTTAATTTAACTATATTAATTTATTTAACATTTTAAGAATGAGAAAAATAAATCAAACATTAGACTTCACATCCATTATTTCTCTACCATATTCAAAATTTTTATTGAAATACTAACCTTTTTAATAGTAATTTACTAGGACAATTTTAACAAAAGATTTTATAATATTCTTAAAATGTATTGGTCAAATAATTTGATTTTCAAATATATAGATAAAATAAAATTCATACTTTCCCAGTTATGAATTTCGGATACCTTAAAGAAAGCAATTTCCATTTTCTTAAATTTCAACGATTATCACAACACAATCAAAATTTTTAAATAATTTCATTTTATATACTGTCAAAATAATCAAAATAACTATTTTAATGGATATCTAGATTTAATTTAAAACTAATATTTTTACCTTTTTTGAAAGTTTAAAGTTTATATATTATTTTGTTATTCGATTAAAATTTAAGGAAATTAAATGTAAAATTTTAAAATTTTTTTTATCATTCAAGCAAAATCCAAATGATTAAATTGGATTTTCCTCAAAAATAATTTTTCATACTTTGTATACAAACATATGATACATAATCATACATATATAAGAAATATATTAACAATTCAATCACTTTAATTTAATCAATTCAACTGGTCCGACTTCAATTCATTCACTTTTCCGTGTTAATGGCCGGGCGGTGTCCAAAATATTGATATAAAAAGTTAATTAAATATATCACTCATGAAAAGAAGGGGTGTGTCACAAGGAATCCCAACACATAATGGATAATTGATATTGGGGGGGGGGGGGTCCCAAAGCATGAGCCCAAAATGGCCGTCACAATAGCCATTGTACTATACATTTAACACAGCTATCATTTCGGTGAACAGAGCTCATGGAAAATGGATGCCATTGAGCATTTGTACGGATAAAGATTTGGGAACCCCGCTACCCGATTTATTTTGGCTTCGTTTTTTTTTTTTTTCTTCTGAAAGTTGTTTGATGAAGGAAATTAATTTTGAATGTAATAAAATGTATAAATTTTTTAAAAAATATCAAATATTATTTAAATTAAAATTTTTTAATAGCAATAACTTTTTAAAAAAATTATTTTATATTTAATATTAAATATTTAAATTATTTTTTATTATTGTAATATTTTATAAGTATATTCCTATTAAATATATATTCATTGCACTAAATATGCCACCACCTTTTCCTATAAATGACTTTGATGCCAAACCAAAACGTGGGGTATATCACAAAGAGAACATTGAACTATCAGCCATTCCGATGCTTCCTTTTGTCCTCCCTAAACTAAAACGACAACATTGAAATCGCAATCTCCTGTTTATGTTTTTTCTCTCAAAACTCTTCATTCAGCTGTTGATAAATTGTTCAATTTAGGCTGTCCTATTCGTAGTGCGCTATAATACATGATACATGTATTGTTATGAAATGTGTCTGATAAGATTTTAATTCATGGATGGTTAGCGGTAGAATAAATACATTTTAATATTTTAATGGGGTAAAAATTTGGGAAGTAGTGAGGTATCTCAAATAATATATATAATTACATGTGGAGCTTTAAAAAAATTAATAAAGTATCTGTTTGCATTGAAGTTTATGTAATTCTCCCGTCGTAAAAAATTAGATTTAATTGATATGTTAAATTACATATGCAATATGAGCGTAAAAATATTAATCGATTTGGTTATATATATATATATATATATATATAACTTTATATAACTTTTATAATTTATAAATTAGAAATAATATATCATTACCAATATGCGTGATGATTATGTTTAAATTTTTTTAATTAATTAATATCCATATTTTTTATTCAAATAAAAATTATTATTATAAATTTTAAGACCAGTCCTAATGTAAATGAATTGGCCTATTATTGAATATGTTTGTAAAAGGGAGAGATTATGATATATTACATATAATATAGTGTACTGATAAATTATCAAATTTGATTATGCATCAATTTTTTTTAAAGTTAAATATAATATATTATATGATGGCATATTAATAATCAAATCTAATGGTATATACCAATACATTATCATATTAATGGGGCACTATAATCATCTTCTCAAGCAATTTCAATCTAAAAACTAAAATCCCTCTAAGCTTCCTATTATTTTTTAGGAAATATTTTTTAGCCAAATCTTATATGCTTTTATATAAATAGAAGAGTGATATCTAAAATTTTGATAATGGATAAGAATAACTTCCTTTTAATAATTTAATATTAATTATATAAAATATTTTTCAATAAGCTTTAATAATTTATAACTATATTTTTAAAAAATATTTTTCAACAAAACCAACGAAGCCTCAAAACTTGAATTATACATTATCTTTTAGTACATTACCAAAAGAAAAAAAACTTCATGTGATCATTTAACCTGATTTAATTTTGCAAATCTTATGAGTTATAGTTTAATTAGAGTCAATGCTTTTTTTTTATTCACATTAATTTTAATGAATGGATCTACATATGTTATCACATCTTAAATCAAGATAAAAATTGAATATCGGTGGCTCTAACTTTTCCCTTTTGCAAATCTCTCGGGAAAAAAATTGAGGTCTATGGTCACAATCCTGCACAAAATCACAATCCGACTATTATAGAATTTTCCCTTGAATATTAATTATTTTTGAATTTTTATATCGGTTATTATATATGGGTATCATTATATATTTGATATATTGAAGATTAATTTCGAAACTGAACATAGAATATATGTAATGACATCGGTTTTTTAATCAAGAAACCGATGTATTTTTTAAAAAATATTTTCAATTTTTTACATTTTACATGGTTTAAAAATTGATGTAAAATATTTACATAATAATATTTATAATAAGAATTAAATAAATTTAGAATCCTATCAAAAGCATGTATTTTGAAATAAAAATTTGAAAGGTTATAACTTTACATTCAATTGTCCATTTGGGAGCAAATTTTAAGTCAATTTTATATAATTTTTCAAGATTTATTCATTTATAAAAACCCAAGAGGGTTTCCCACCACCTAAAATCATGAAAAATGATCATTTTCATGAATTTTTTTTACTTTTTCTCCATCTTTCACCATTGTTGGCTAATTTTGAATTTCACTACAACTATTTTATTAAATACATAATAAGTATTAAATTCAATACAATCTTAAAGTTACGAAAAGAAAATACAAATAAAAATCTCTTAAAGAAATAGTGCAATAAGCATCTTTTTGTCATTGTTTAACTAGTTTCGATCTTTGTTACAATATTTTATCAATCATATAATAAGTATTTAAAATTCATAAATAATCATATAAGTTATACAAAATAAGTATAAACAAAAATTTCTAAAGAAAATTTGTGTAGAAAATTAGAGAAATGGAAAAGATATAGGTTTAAGAAATAGAAGTAAGAAAGTCACCTCTTCGTAATACTTGTTGAAGAGCATTGATAGTTCATTCACATGCAGGAAAGGATGAAGTGAGATTCAATGTTTGGCAAAGAGAGTTGGATGGAGACAAAGATTAAATTTGAAGTTTAAAAATAAATAAGAAGAAGAGTGAAAGTGATAATGAATTAAAAAAAATAAGATTTAGTTTATTTTATAGTGCAAAAATGTCATTGTTCATGTAACTTTGGACATTGCTGCTTACATAACTTTATATGTTAGTTATTTAAGAAATTAACGTTTAAAGTCTTGCGAAAAGGAAAGATGGCTATTTTTTTTAGAACTAACATTTGAAGTATTCTTGTATTTGCAAAATTAACATGACTTATACAATTTTAGAATGTTGATTATTTTATAAATTGATGACTAAAGTCTTATGAAAAGAAAAGATATTTTTTTTTAAGAATTGACATTTAAGGTGTCTTTGTATTTTTAAAAATGAAGTCACTTATATAATTTTAAATGTCAGTTATTTTACAAATTAATGTTTAAAGCGTTATAAAAAGGTAACAATTTTTTTTAAGAATCAATGTTCAAAGTGTTCTCATATTTCTTTATATGTTAGTTCAATTTGAATCAACGTAAAAAGTTGTACTTATTAACCAAAATATTATTGTACCACTGTATACATTAGTTTTTCATTTTTGTCAACATTGATATACCGATGTTAAAGGACAAATCTGAATTAGTGTCGGAGATTACATAGGATTTTCACAAATCAATATGAACCGGTTACTTTCTATGATATAATGTAGATTTAGGTTGTTTTCATTTTTCTTTTTTTATGGTTTTGTTGTCATATTAAAGAAAGGAAAAATACAACCAAATTTGTAACGTATGATAGAACTCAATTTTATTTTATTTTTTAGTTTAATTAAAATCTATGAGAAATTTTATATCTATTTTTTTAAAATAAATTACACTTACCTCAAGAAGATTCAATTTAATTATATTCATACTCCTTTTATTTAAAAAAAATAATTACTAACTTTTATTTTAATATATACTCACATCTCTTTTGTTTTATTTTTAACATATACTCAACTCTCCTTATTTTTGAAAAATAAGAAAGGCGAATTTATATTTTTTAAAATAAAACAAACAAGAAAATTGAATATATATATATATATATATATATATATATATATATATATATATATATATATATATATATATATATATATATATATATATATATATATATATATAAGAAATAGTGAATGTAATTTGTATTAAAAAAAAAATCAAAGAGAATAGAGTCTCTGTGTTTATATATATAATTGGAGTTGGACTCATATATATCTATATATAAAATAGGAGTTGAACTTCGAGTTCACGATAAACTGTTTTTATTTTGGATACATGCTGGGTGTCTTCAAACGTACACTTTCTCAACGACATTGTATGCCAAATATAAAACCAAATGAGGCCAGCATTCTTTGTCTCCAATATTCGGATCTTCATATCATATTTCTTTTGTCATTAAATGATGATGATGATGAAAAGGTACCGAGTGGATTTACATAAAGAGACAACGAACCACTAGTTTTCTTTGATGAACGAGAAATATGCATATATATATTTATTTATATATTGATATAATTAATCATTTCATCCTTAATATTATAAGATGTTAATAAAATAAATTTAAATTATATAAAATTATTATTTCATATCTATATAATAATTCGTATAGATAATTTTATCCTTTTATATAAATTTATTTAGGTAATTTTATTTTTAAATTATTATACAAATGAATAAAAGTGTATGTATAAATTTCAAGTATAATACTTATTAAGATGGAAGAATTTGTTAATATTCTATTTTTGATTAAAATTCATATTATTAATAAATTAATAATATCAAATTTATTCTAAAAAAATTACTTATACTAAATTAGTTTTAAAGTTAAAATTAATATTTTTAATAGTATAATAACACTTAATATTGTGTTTGAAATTTTTTTCTCTATTATATCTTAAACTCAAATAAAACGTTTATTATATAAAAGTGGTTGGTGTGCCTTCACCATCAAAATAAGGCATGAGGAAGGGGGAACTCTGCTTGTGATGTATACCGTAGAGTTCATTGCAGATAGTGCTGAAAGAATCAATTGTGATCTAGAAATGCAAGGACATTCTATAAAATGCCAACAAATTGACTAATCAACCTATTTATCTACAAATAAATGTATCAACAAATTTGGTTGTGAGGGGATACATAAACTTTCGTGCTTCAAACTAGCTCTCATCTGCATAACTAGTATCATTATGCCTTTTTTTTCTTATAAATAAAAATTTAGGAATAGGAGCGACTCCCCTTTCCCAAAGTTAGGGGAAGCTTGAGCCTTTTGTTAAACCCATTTGGGAGTTATAACAAGATTTATATATATATTGCCTATCAAATGGGGATGGTGAGACTCATTTAGAAACTCCAGGTGAGTTCAATCACCTGTGCTAACCCCCGTTGGCAATATCATTAGATCTCTTAAAAAGGTGAATGGCATGTATGTTAATATTAGAATAACAATAACTTATCTTATTTATTAATTTTTAAAGATAAAAAATAAGATAAATTTAAATTTAATTTACTATTAATTTAAATTAATTTTATACTATCACTTACTTATATAATATCATTCAATAAAAATTGTTAGAATATTTTTATTATTGATAAAAATTATTAATTTTTTAATAATATGTTATGTTTTTGTCTATTGTTAGTGTAAAAGATTTTACACTAATAGATCAAATTAAAACTCAAATAAAATAAAAATGCATGTAAAATGAAACCTAAATTTATACATATAATAAATATATATTTGAAATAAAAATGCATAAACAGAGAAAGGGATCATCACAAATTTGGCCAAACCTTATTCATATTTTATTTTTGAATTCAATTGTCAATAACTTTAAGGAAAAAAAAACCATTATAAATTTTTTAAAAAGTGGACGGCATGCTTTAACAGTCAAATGAAATAACTATCCTTTTTTTTAAGTTTTTAAACACAAAAAAAAAGATAAAATCTATGTAGAATGAGACCTAGATTTACTCATACAATAAGTGTTTTTTTTTTTTGAATTATAACCGGATTTGTTTGTATTAACATCAAAAGAATTATCACAAATTTGGCCTTACAACTTTGCAAGGCACTAATAAAATTGAGGTTTTATTGTAATTTTTATTTCTTAAGATATAGATTAATTACATTTTTCTTTTCTTAATTATTAAACCGAATTGCAACTTCTATTTGGATTGTTCACTGGAAATCCTAACTTCAGTCAATCATGTTCAAGACTTCATTGAGTTTAAGGATTTTTCCCCCCGATTCAATTTAGATAAATAACATTTTTTTCTGAAAAATTAGATAAAATCATGAGTAAATATTTAGTAGTCAATTGCTATGTGACTTTTTAAAATAATTTTTATTTTATTTCAATAGAAATGATTTCAATTTATTTGTAATTAAATTATTTTGTTTGAAATATATTGAAAAATGCATGACACTCAATTAAAAAATAAATTTTAATGGTATTATGATAAATACAATATTGGAGAAGAGGTAAATATTTTATGTAATATATTTTTAGTTAAATAAAATGAATAATGTATCTGCTAATGACCTAAATACAATTAAAATAAAAACTATAAATAAAACAAAATAAAAAGAAGTTCACTTTTATCTAGGGGTTGTTTGGCATATAAATTTTTTAAAAATAATAATTTTAATTTATTTATAAATAATTTTTTTATTTTGAATGCATTTAAAAATGCATAAAATTTAATTAAAAAATTAATTTTAATGGTATCATTATGAATACAACATTAAAAAGAGAATAAATCTTTTATATAGTATATTTTTTTAGGTCAAAAGAATTGAATTTTAGTGAAATTCTTATTAAATTAGATGAATTTTCATCATGGTATAAGTGTAATTAAAATAAAAATAAAAAATAAAAAATAAAATGAAATAATTTTTTTATTTAAAGTCAAATATTATTTAAAAAAATTTATTTAGAAATAAAATAAAATTTTTAATTTTAATTATACCAAAGTGCTGAACATCATTTTAAACAAAAAATTCATTTGAAAATAGAACGGGCCTTGTTTTTGGTTATGCCAAACAAAGGGTTAGTCCCTTGTTTATAAAGTGATAATTATTATATATTTTAAATATCATAATTAATATTATTAGTTTTTATTTTTATTTTTATTATAATTATTTATTTCTCACTTTGCATGTAACACTAACATAAATTGTTAAAGTGAGATCTAATAATTAATTTTAATATTTTTATTTATTTTAACATTGCACAAATGAATAAAAGGATGAATACTTGTAATAAAAATAAAAATAACAAACTTGAAGAATTTTAAGGTACTTCTAAGGATTTCAAATTTAGGATGATGTAGTAAAATTGAAATCATTAAATAAAATTACTAAGTCTCTTATTTATCTTATTCAATGATTTGAATTTTATTATATCACCTTAAGTTTCAAATCTTTAGGGTATCATAGAAGCCACCAACCAACCAATAATACTAGTAGTAATATTATATCTACAAACAATAAGATCTAAAAATGCATTTTGAATACAAATTAAGGACTATTATTAAATATAATATAGCGATATAAATTTGTGAAGTTTAATCAAAATAAATATAAAAAATTTAGAATTTAACTTTAAATTTAATTTTGATATATAGATATAGTATTTTTATACTAATTATAAAATTTTAAAGATGTAACAATTATTATTTAAAATTTGTTGTGATACTCTAGAAACTTTAAAATCGTTAATTAAAATTATTTAATGATAATTATTTATTTTTTATAAATATAATCAAATAATATTAATTTAATAACATTTCAAATTATTGTATTATTTCAACTGTTAAAATTTTAAAAATATTATAGAATTCATCTTATTTAATTTTATAAATAAAAAATTAAATATTACACGTCGACTGAAATTATTATAAGTGTTCACGAATATGACTCCAGCTGTACTGACAATAACAGAACTCAATTAAATAATCGTTTTCGGCGGATATGTATTTTGCGGTGGAAGAAGGATCAAATAAAGGCCGTTTAAACTATCCATCTATCTGTCCAATTCCCATGTTCGGAAATAACTAAAAATCTATAAACCAACCAACATTTAGTACTTTTTCATTTTCTAGCAATTGTCAGCATCTGACAACGCACAGCATGCCTCCGTCCAATGCGCGTGACTTACGATTTTTTTTTACACTTTTAAAAATACAAAGGGGTAAATATAAATTTAAAAATACACTTTTAAATTATATAAAATTTAAAATAATATTTATTATTGATTTAATTTATTATTTTATAAAATTACATAATTTTTCATATTTTTAAATAATAATTATAATATTATAATATATTAATTATTTTATTATGTTTCATAAATAATTTTTATATTATACAATTAATTAAAATTAAGTTAAATATATAAAATTTTAATTAAAAATAAATTACAAAATTATATATACAAAATGATGAAATAAATTGATATATTATAAAATTAATTTTTTTATTAAAAATTTATATTATATAATAGAAGAACTGATTAAATTAATAATAAATACTAATTCTAAATTTTATAAAATTTAATAGGTCGTCTATTATATTTTCAATGTAGAGAGTAAAATTCAATCTCCCACCCCAAATCGGGGGAGCGAAAATCCAAACGAGTAAAACAGTTTTTTTTTTTCAAAGAATAAAATTTAGATAAAATTTTATAAATATTTATTTATATGGGTTAATTATTTTATTTAAAAAATGAAAATGTATAATAATAATAATTATCACTATTATCAAATTATAATTATTAATAATAATGATTAATTACACATACAATATAATTGAAGAATTTTATAGTAAGTAATTAAACAACTTTATCTTTTTTTAAAAAAATAAATCCATGCGCTCCCGTTTTCATAATACTTCCAAAATCCAACGGCCATTCGCGGTAATACACCAGTCAACCATGCGACACCCCGCCAAACACACCAAAAACAGGGGCACGGGATTATGAATAAGCCAGCCGCACGCGCGCGCGCAGCCCCTCGCGCTCATCTATCGGGGAGTGTAGCAGGACCCACTTGTATGCGCGTGGGTTCACTTTTTACTATCCAACCATGAATGAAGGTGGGAGTGGGTTTAGAATGACCAAAGTTGTGAGGCACAAAAACAGAACTCGGGAACCATTTTTTTTCCCCACTCAAAAATACTCCTTTTTTTTATTTTATTTGTTAGCTTTTGGAAAAGCAAACAAGTCTTAAACCTCTCTTGCTTTCCCTGCTCTTTTAGATTCTTCTTCGTCTACTTCCTCCGCTATATTCATTTTCCATTCTCTCTCTAGCATAAAATAGTGATACTGGTGATTGGTGAAGAATCTGAATCCGCTATAGCAAGAACAGAACCACCCAGTTCTATGTTTTAATCACAACACTATGTGAGTTCTCATGAATTTTCTCTCTTGCATTCTTATTCTTTCATCTGGGTATATCCCATTTGTTGCATGAATGGAGATTTCAAGTGCTCTCTGACTTTTTTGCAGATGCATCATTGGTTGAGCTCTGTAATGCTCCCTTTTTTCTTAAAAAAAAATAAATCCCGTTGCTACGAGTGATTCCATCTTAAAAAGCTTTGATTTTTATTTTTTTGGTTTCCCACAAAATGGTTTTCTCAAATGAGAAAAAAAAATTGTAATGTGGATTGATAGTATATGGAATTTAGATGTAAGTTGTAGTTGCCGGTAAATCAATGTCATAACCATTAAAAAAGAACTGCCACAGGAAATGACTTCTTGCATGATTACAAATTAGCTAATCTCTTGTATTTTTATTTCTTTTTGCGCTTGTCATTGATATGCATTAAGCATCTGTGTAATTATTTTTAATATCTGGTGTTTTAGCTTAAATTCTGTGTTGACACGTTTCTGTGTCTTCTGAAACAGCTGCACTAGCTTGGAAATTCTTCTGATAGTACAGACTGATAATATGTAAGTTAATTTGACATGATGACTACTGTGTTTTGTGCTAACAGCTTGAGTTTTTAGAAATCCCTCTTTCTTCTTCCCCCCCCCCCCCCCCCCAAAAAAAAAAAAAATTGGAATCAAAATACATCAAAAGTTGTGTGGTTGAAAACCCACCTTAATTATTTATCATGTGTTATACCATTTTTGCACTTTACTACTATCACCACCATCACCGACACTAATTTTTTCTTCTAGTAAGTTGCCAGAGTAATGATTTAATTGGCTTCCATCTATGTCTGTTTAATAATTGCTCGGGACATATGTAGATCAATTGACACAAAATGTGTTTGCAACCTTACTACTTGGACTGGGAAAAAGTTAATTTGAATAATCATTTTGTTTGAATTGAAACCAGTGTTATATCAAAACTGCCAGTTATCTGATACTTTGTGGGACTGCTTTTACTAGCAGTAGCGTACAGACTCCAAATATCAGGCTAATGCCAGCCCTAGGTGACAACAGTTTCGGAATATATGATGCAGTGTCATGTGAATGATGATATGTTAGTCACTCTTGCTTGTCTTTTTGTTTGATCCCTTCTGTCATCATTACTTTGTAATTCTCCCATTGTATTCTGTTTGGTTTCTTATGGCCTGTGTTTTATAATTCATAATAATAGCTCATGTTCAATATTGCAGCTCAAACATATTTTAGCCAATCATAAACGGTTATTAATGGGAAAATTCATCAACCAAAGATGATGAACTTATGTTTGTTAAAAGTTGGTTACATTTGAAGTAGGCCTAGTTGAGAGTGCATGTTTTTAGAGTGTCCTGGTTTTCAACTAAGATTGGACCCCGATCAAACACGTTCAGTGTATTTTAAATGTATACATATGCATAGGAGTAAAAATCTATGCTGTTTTAATTATTTAATGTAGTTAAATTTCAACAAGTCTTGTTTACTGTTATAACTTGTGTTTCCCGGAAAAGGAGCATCTAGTAAGTGGACAAGTCCCATAAGGATCAATCGTGCATATTTTAACTTGTTTTCTAACTTAAATTCTTCAATATTTCACCATCTTCCTTTTACATACCCTATGCTCATGACCTTGCTTCTTTAATCTGGCCTTGACTGTGGCGGCATATAAAAAGGCAACTTTTCTGATTTTGAAATTTGTTTTACTATATGCATGGTTGAGACATTCTTAACTGAAGATCCAATACTATGTTTCATATTGTTTCGACCAGAAAACCAACTTGAACCATGACAAAGATAAGCCCTGAAGTTGAAGTCAAGATGCCAATGGAAGCCTTTCCTCCGGTTTCAGCTGATGTGAGCTTTGTTTTTAATAGATTTCCAAGGTATAAACTAGGACCTGATTACCAGATTCTGGATGAGCCAATGGAACGTAACCTGGGTCCCACCTTGAAGGAGGTCATTGAACAAGAAGCTTCAAACTTATCAGATCAGCACAAGCGTCTCTCAGTTCGTGACCTTGCCAGTAAATTTGACAAGAACTTGTCTGCAGCTTCCAAGTTGTCTAATGAGGTTCCTGTCATTTATACCTGCCTATGGCCTACTATCAATTATTTTTCTTTCCATAATTACAAGCAAGTGAAAGGCCCATTTATATTTAAACGTGCTCTAATTTTGTCAGGTGCACATCAGATCTGTCCCATTCATTAGGATCTTGTCTTTTTTGAAATATTAGGTCTTTCTTTTTATTGTAAAAGTAAAGGTTGTTGCTGACTTTAATCGACAATGCAGTCAGTTCAAACAATATTTTGCACTTGTTTGGATCACACTTTTGTCAACTTCAAGTGATATTAATAATTGCACTAATTTTTTTAATGGAATTCAGGCAAAGCTGAGGGAGGTGGCATCTTTGGAGGGGCATGTTCTTCTGAAAAAGCTAAGAGATGCATTGGAATCTTTGAAAGGCCTTTTCACTGGAAGAGATAAGGAGGATGTCGAGGAAGCTATATCTATGGTTAGTTTGTCTTACTAATTCATCTATTGAGTCAAATGAGTTGTTTGAAATTTGAAATGAAATGTCAGGGCAATAGCATTCAACTGTTTTCTGGTTGAATGGATGGAATTTCTTTGCATCCGAATCATTAGGATAAAAAAATAAATTGCTGAAATATGAGGGTCAACTCTTTGCCTTTAAGATTATGCATCTTCCTTTTATCATGGAGAAAGACACATGTTTTCAACTTATTGCAAGGTTATTGGAATTGTTTATGGTTTTGCATTTAGATTTTAGGTATGTTTGATATCTCTTTCACATGCTGGCGAATTACCTGGTCCTATCTAGGTGGAATTGTTTCTCAGCAATATCCATTACAACTACTACATTGCCTTTTCACTGAGTGATTTAGCATCTGTAGGGTATGGGTTGAAATTTTGTGAAGGTTTGGTCATGTATCATGTGGCATGGCATGTATCTGATTGCGGAAACATTACAGCATCTTTAACAATTAATTTCTTTCACCACATTTGTATTATGATTTAGATAGTTTTGTATGGCATCATCATGGTATTTTTGGGTTCTCTTAAACATATTGAATTGGATTGTAAGGATAAATTGCTTTGATGTTTTGTATCCTTCTTTTTACTAGACAAATTTCATCAACATCCAATTTTATCCTTACCTTTTTCTTTATTGCGCTAAAGACTTTTTCAAGGTAAAATTCGTTGACTTGCTGGTTTGTCCTTGCATAATGTATAGTTTCCTGGTTTCATTTCCACAAATGGTGCTTAAAAAATATACCTTTCTCTGGCTAAAACATCTGAATGAATTATGGCATGCTAGAAACATTTGATCATGTCTTCTAGATTATTAATTTTTCAGCTGACATTCGTTAAGGTACCAATGATAATGTCTTCTTTGTCCATAATATTCTATTTCTGATTGCATGGTCAGAACTGAGAAGGATGGCTTTTTTTGCCTTCTATCCTTTCCAGTTCTGTACTACCACTGCTGAGTGCTCCTACTGGACAATTTATTCCATGCAGGTGGAAGCTTTAGCAGTTAAGTTGACCCAAAAGGAAGGAGAATTGATTCAAGAGAAGTTTGAAGTGAAGAAACTTATGAACTTTCTCAAACAGGTCTTTTATGCCTTCTAAACTTTGCATAATTGGTTGTAGAATATTCAGCTCCATAATTAGTTTCTTACTTGGATGTAATTTCATGTTGAGATAAGCATGCTACTAATGAAGTAGACTTGGATAAAACAAGGCACTGCAATTGTAGCAGCTGCAAATTTTTTCATTCTGTTTGATTTTCTAAAGCAATTTAAATTATTTTGTAGTGCTTCTATCTAATATGTTTTGTTTTGTCAATGTCATCTTTCTTCTTATAGGCTTCTGAAGATGCTAAAAAGTTGGTTAATCAAGAGAAATCATTTGCTTGTGCTGAAATTGAGAGTGCGAGGGCAGTAGTGCTGAGAATTGGGGAGGCCCTTGAGGAACGAGAAAAAGCTACCCAAGCTTCTCAGAAACAGGTTCAAACCAGGCATTTGATTGCATAATGTTTGTAACTGCACTCTTTGCATCAATAGTTTCATTAGCAAACGTTGTTTCAAAACTGAGGGAAAAAAAATAAAATAATAACAAAAAACTATTGCATAATTTGGATTGGGAGAAAAATGAACAGTTCCCTGTATGGTGAAGAGCACTGACAGCAGATTACAAAAGTACTGCCTAAAAATTTATGGTATATATTGTTAACTTAGATGAACTTAATCTTGTCATTGATTACTGTACAAGCTTTGCCGATTAAGTTTTAACGTAGAAAATGTTGGAGGGAGTATGAAGTCTAAGTTACAAACTTTGCCCAATTTATATTGTTCTTCAGTTTCTAGTAGCAATCCACAGTGCGAATATGCTAGAGATGTGTCTCAAACTGTTATACATTTCTTTTCATGTTGAGCATGACAGATGTACATTATCTGATGCTTCCTTGCTGTCAGGATGTTGATGGGCTAGTAGAAGAAGTTCAAGAGGCTAGAAGAATCAAAGTGTTGCATCACCCAATCAAGGTGCATTGCTTTTTGTTTCCTTGATAATGTTGTAGGTGATGGCTTTTGCCTGATTTCATACTAAAATATTAGTATTGCAGATAGAGGTTAAAATATTGTCAATTCTGACACAACTGATATTTAACTTCCAAGGTTATGCATCTATTCTACTTTTTCACTACATTTCTAATTTTGGACTACCTAAAGGCTATAATGATTTAGATTTTCTTATAATGATAGATTAGTAAGACTAGAAATAACTTTTGTCGGATTTGTATGATGTTTTCAGGTGATGGCCATGGAGCACGAGCTCTGTGCTTTAAGAGATCACATTCGAGATAAAACTATATTTTCAATTAAGCTCCAGAAAGAGGTTTGTTGATATCTAGTTTTACATGGCTATTCATTAATCTGGCAGTTTATTTAGTTATTTTACTGACCTGACAATGTAGTTAAATTTTAATATTTCAGATGGCTAAGTTTTCTAAGAAAAATTCACATGGCTAAACATTGAGAGTTTGTTATTGCAAATTATCCTCTAATATTTTAATAATTTTAGCTGCATAATAGCACATGTTCAAATAATTTAACTTGTATTTTTCAGAAACCATTAAATTATTTCTCAATAGTACCCCTGAACTTGAGTTCAGGCACTTTGGTGTTATTACAGTTTGTTGGGTTGGTTATGCATTAAAGTTTGATGGCAAGGAAAAACTCATGTAGAAATGGTTTGAGGTCGAGAATAAAAAAAATACTGTACGTATAGATAATGTAAGCGTTAAATGTGAAACTGTGGAACTGTTGAATAAAATCACCAATTCTGACTTAGATAACTATTGGCTCTTGTGAGATTAAGGGATATATTTTTCAGTTACACTTTCTTTGATGGCTCGTGGCTCTTTCAGGGCAAATTATTCTGTGAAGTACACCAATTTTTTCATTGAAGTAGCTAGAATGACTTTTTTCATGGTATTTTTGTGAGTGTAGTTGATTTTGAAACCTTATTTGTTGTCATCTATTGTCTTTTTGAACCCCTTTTATTCTACCATGAGTGAACCCATACATATCTTAAATATAATTTTCTTTTATTAACTTTATTTTCTCCTTGGCAGTTAACAATGAGCAAAAAGGAGGAGGAGAGCAGATATTGTTTGTATATGATAGATGGTTCTGAAACTTTAGGTTCATTACTGCAAGTCAAGCCTCGTTTAGATGACATCCCACCGCTCTCAAAATGTTCGTTTCAGTGGTACCGCTTGTCAGCTGAAGGCAGCTGGAGAGAAGCAATATCAGGTGTCTCTGCAATACATATGCTAATGTGTAGCTCTTGAATGGGTTTACGCTCACTCGCTCATTTGCCATTCTTTTCTGCCACTTGTGGCTCCAAATTAATTTGTTAGAAGATTGGAATACATAATGATGCATAGATTTCAACTAATCTACAATTTCAACGTGGTTGCAGATTCATATTTATATCTTATTGTTCATATCAAAGAAAATCTATAATTTCTTTATCATTTAGCTTGACTAGCCTCCAAAACCACTATAACTCTCCAGGATTTTTAATTTTTGATATGTCCTTTGTCTGAAGTTGATTTACCTCTGATTATCAGGTGCCAACACATCAATATATGCTCCAGAACCTTCAGACGTTGGGCGAATCTTACAAGTAGATATTATCTCAAATGGCCAAAAGCTTACAATAACAACTGATCCCATTCAATCTGGTCTGTTTTAATTATGGATCATATCTTTTATTCTTTATTATTCTTACCATATAGTTAGGAACTATCTTGTTTCTCAAATTTTATTCTGATGTTTAAACAAATATAGAAGGAAAGCTAATCATTTTTTCTGGAACAGTACCAACTCTTGGAACCCATGTGGAGACACTTCTGAGAAAATCTAATACAGAATTTAGTGTATGTTATTAGTACTCTCCTTCGCTTCCGGTGTTGCTTCAAAATCTATATGTATTTTGCATTCAAATATAATTCAAAAGTATAATCTTATTTTGTTATTTGATATCTTTACAGGTAGTTATTTCTAAGATGAATGGACAAGATTATTCCTCCCATTCTTCTCATGCATTTAATGTGGGGAGAATGAGAGTAAAGCTATCTAGAGGTTGGATTACAAAAGCAAGAGAAATTTACTCACCATCAATGCAGGTACCTATTTCAAATGGCAGAAATTATTCTTGTATCAAGTAACATGGTGGAATTGAAAATTAAAAACAACCTTGGTGTCTCTGATAGGTGAATTGTTGCTCATTTTAAAAGAGTATATCTTGGTTGAGATTTGGTTTACCCTAATCTTAAGTGTCATTTTCTTTCATGCGCGGAATTTATGTTTCCTGAACCACATAAATGAAAGAATATGTTTTACCAAAGTTCATAATGTCATCCGATGATGGTCTAGGGTCTTTACTCCTCTCATGTCCTAAGTTCCCTATGTTAAATAGATCACCACTTCTTCCATTATTATTTTTTTAAAAAAAGTGCATAATGTCATCAGTTTGTAAAGTTCTCTGTCAGATTTCATAACTTAAACTAACTTCTTTTCTACTCTAAATTAGTTATGCGGAGTCAGAAGTAATGTCAGTAATGCGGCGAAGGCATTGTTTTGGCAACCAAGAAAGGGGCTTTCATTTGTATTAACACTCGAATCAGAGCGAGAAAGGAATGCAGCCATCATGGTCGCCAGGAAATATGCTCTTGATTGTAATGTATGTCTCTTTTTATTTTTTCCCATCTCATTATATACTAATCCATACTCTTGAATTCTTGCTAGCATGCATGCATGCATACATACATATGGTAATGGTAAAAATGATTAAGTTACTAGATATACACACATGTCATCTGAGATTGAATCAGGATGCAAAGGAAGACAAAAGCTTTTGAATAATATCATATGTTATTTGAGTTAAATGCTTTTGGTCTTATTACCATATATTTGATCATGTTAAAAATTCGCTATAAAGCTTGGCGAGCTTTTTACTTATGATGTCAATCCGGAATTCTTATCAATTTTGTTTTCACATATAGGCAACTCGAATGGAGTAGGCTTTATTTTATTTTTATTTTTATTTTTTAATGCCAGGTTGTTCTTGCTGGGCCAGATGATCTAGTGTAGAAGCAAACAAACCTAACTGATCCGAGCTTTGTTCTTTGTTGTTTTATCTTTCACAAAAGTGAGTATTATAAGATTTTTGGTGTGAGTATACATGTGGGCTTGATAATTTTCTTGAAGAAATGTATGTTTCTTTTTTCGTAGTTGTGCTTCCACTAATTGGGTTGCATTGTTTTAGGCATGGTTTTTTTATTTGCCTAATCATATGTTGTAACAAAATAACATATTACAAGTATTAGTTGATTTGTTCATTGTGGCTGATTTATATTTTCTTGTCAGTTTTGTTTGGAAAAATTTCTAGTCCTATCTATTGGAAATTTTAAGTACTATCAGAAAACTACTCCCTTAATTTTAAGAACCACTTAATCATGACATCAATACTGCTAGTTTGTCACAATACATTTCTTTCTTGGTACGTTCATCACATACATTCCTGCTAGATGTGTTGTTATATCTGCCTAGTGCCTAATCCCGGCTTCTGATTAGGGATTAACGACTCCAATACGATAATAATTTATTTTAGGAAAAAATTATATTCACGAGAAAAGATTATTGCATCATCACCATTTTTTTAATTTTAAATGCATATACAGCATATTTTGACGCCAAAACCAGAATATAAGTTTATGATGAATTGGCGACTTTAGCTAATTTTGGCGTTTTCAACTCATTTTGATGAATCTCTCTTTTTTACCAAGAAAAAAGAGCAGTGTAAGAGACAGCTTTATTGGGGGTAAATTCATTGTGTTCCTATATATATATTTTTTCATTTTCGTCTTTGAAAAATATTTCATATTAATTTTATTTTTGTAAAGGATTAATTTGTTCACTTTATCCTTTTACTGGTGTGCATATGAAGCTTAATTTGTTTAGTTTCATCCTTGTAGAGGATGAAATTGATGGGATTAAATAAATTAATATTTTATAGGGATAAAATTAATATAAAATATTTTATAATAACAAAAATGAAAAATAGTAATAAAAAATGTTACTCCAAATTTAAAAACACATTTAAGGGCATATTCTCTTACAAAATCAAGATAATTTCACTTTTAAGCCCCCTATTAAACGCATTATATGGTAATGGGTGATAATTTTTTTAAGATCTGATAATGAATTTTTTTGAAAAAACTTGATAGTAATTAATTATCTTAATAAATTGTGGTAGAATGTTTCCAAAAAAGACATTTTCTTTTAAATTTGATAATAACAAAAGAAAATAATGTGTGTGGCGTGAGATTACATTTTAAGTGAGGTTCATTTTTGGAAGAGGTGTGGGAGATGTTTGGCATTTGGTTGTTTAAATAGCTTTTGACTGATTTAATTAAAATTGACTAATTAATTTGTTCAATCATTTAATTTTGATATTTAACAATCAATTCATTTCCAAACATTCCGCCAATTACAAAATATTGGAAAGACTAGTGCTTTATAAATAGTTGATTTACAAATTATCATAAAAAGATTAAATTACCACTAATTAATTTATATATTTTTCAGTTTGTCCTTCTTGGAAATTGATTAGTACTTTTTAATATTGTACTATATTTAATAATTATAAAAATTATATTGATCTAATTTTAAAGAAATATTTAATATATAATAAATTATAATAATATATTACTTATAAAAAATTTAATTTATTAAATAACATATAAAATTTAAAATTATCTAATTGACTTGTTCAATCAACTAATTTTAATATTTAACGATCAACTAATTACCAAATAATCCACCAATTAACGTTGAAAGGATCAACATTTTATAAACAATTGATTCATAGATAATTATAAAAAGATTAAATTATTCTTAATTAATTTACATATTTTTTAGTTTATCCTTCTTGGAAAAACCTAAATGAAATTTTTTGTTGAAACTTTATTTTGATGGGTACTTTTTAATGTTGTACTATATTTAATAATTATAAAAATTATATTAATTTTAATTTTAAACAAATATTTAATATATAATAAATTATAATAATATATTATTTACAAGAAAATTTAATCTATTAAATAATATATAAAATCTAAAATATTAAAATAAAAGAATATTTAAATAACTTGTAAAATATATTCATGTCCTTATATATTATTTTACATACAAACAACTAATTATAAAGAGTTTATTTTATTAAATATTTTTATTCAAATAATTAATGTAATTAATCAATTAAATTAATTAATATAATTAATTATCAATTAATAACTAATTAAATTAATTAATTACTAATATAATAAATTAGTTACCAAACAAGGTTATGATCTACAATGTGTTATCACTTTGCTGGTGTGTGAACTCTTAAAAAAAAAAAAAACATGCAGGCAGGACAGAAGAAGAGCAATGCAGGAAAATACTAGTAAAAAATGGGAAAAATGACAAAAAATGTGTCTTGGCGGGAAAGAAAAAGAAGAGCAATGCAGAGAAACATAAATATTAGTCAAAATTGGAAAAAGACAATGAAAAGGAGAAAAAAGAATGGGATATTATGAAATTTGGTAACCTATCTTAACGAGTATCAGTGCTTTTTTAGTGAATCTACCAAAAATAGACTTGACGGTACTCCTGAAAAATATTTTATGGGAGAGTGTGGGTAGTGTATGGTTATATTATTAGATTTAATTATATATTATATTAATACTTTTAATGTATATTCTATGATAATATATTAATAATTATATTTGATGATATATTAATATATTATTATGTTGACAATGTATTATAATTTTTTTTATATTTTATATTTTGATGCCACATTATTAAATCATTAAGAGTAATTGAATTTTTTTATTAATAATGAAAGGGTTTTAATAATGTTTTAACGATACAACAACATTTGAATACATATAGTATAAAATTTATTTATAGTAACCATAGATTGAATTTAAATCTATTAATAATGAATAAAAATAAAAAGTAATATAAAAAGGCATATACTTCTCAAAAATATCTAGCGATGGTCCATCAGTGGAAAGAAGCTTTTAAGTTATTCTTATATGCTCTTTGCCAAAAAGTTTAGAAAATTTCCTTATGTTGTCAGTAGTAAATAAATTAATGGATATCAACTATAATATAATTGAATAGTAAATATATGTGATATTACTAAATATTACTTTTCATTTCCCTTAATGTCCCCTTTTTCTCCTTCTATTGTTTTCTCTTGGTTGCTTTTCTTTTTATAAATATATTAAGAAGTATAGAGTGTGACGGTATATTGTTTCTAATTTTTTTTATTTTCATTTTTTTAAAATAAAAGTTTTTGCCTAATTATTTTTGTAATATATTTTTAAAAATTGTAATGCCAAATGTGTAATTTAAATATATAATTAATTTTTACAAGTAAATAATTTTTTTCTTTTTTTTCCATCTGCCATCATCTATACTTTTTTTTAAGAGTGATGGTATAAACACCCAAAATAAAATCTAAAATTAAATTCTAAATAAAAATTGAGGGATATAATTAAATATAGGATAAGAAAATAAAACTATATAATTCAATTCAATAGATGTAAAAAAAATCAGAATTTAATATTGAAATCTATTTTCAATGTATTTTCCTTTCTTGAATGCTAAAATCGTTTCTATAAACAATTTTTCAGAACAAATTCTAAAAGTAAAAAATAAAATATATCCAAACAAACTTGCATTTATTTTGAAATCCACACACATTACGTGTGTTACTCCTCTATGTGCCAAATTTTTTAAGTCTAAAACCATTATTTTGGGCTATTTTTTTTTCAACATTAATGCTAATAAATATATTGTCAAAAAATAAGAATTAAACGATGAAAAAGTGCTCAAGAAAAATAAATGAATCAAGATTGTAGTAGTCTTTTCTATTTTTTGGTGTAATTTCTGCTAATGAGAGAAAATTTGCATTGTAATTATTTTGTAGAGCCCACAAAAAAATATATTTATGTTAAAAAATATATTAAAATATTAATAAAAATACAAATCTAAATCTTTAATGATTACAACAGAAGTTTCTGAAAAGTTGTCAAAATAGGATGGATGAGGGATATGCATGACATCAGCCCCATGTCTTGGTAAATTTCGCACCATGTTTTTAATATTCAAAAGGAAAAATACAAACTATACTCGCGAAGTATTGTTGAATGAAAATTTATTAAATTTTAAGAATTTATAAATTATATTTTTAAATTTTAAGAAAATTAAAAATATTACTTCAAATTTAAAAAATAATAAAAATTTAATTAACTGTTAGTTTTAATCCTAGTCAGTTAATGTATTGCACAAACACTGTTGACATCTTGCTTCTTTTTCCACAAAGTACAAACATGTTAATGGTTTTAATTAATGCCTAAACTTCGACTATAAAACTCATAATTTATTGATAAAATAAAACATTTAATTGAATTTCGTGTCTTATAAATGAAGAAGCAAGTTCCTTTTAGTTTAGTATTGAAATTAATAATTTCAAAATTTTGTTAAATTTTAAGGAAGAAACTTATTTCTTTTTTAAAATTTAAGGATGCAATGTGTAAGTTTTCAAAATTTAGGAGGATAATTTGATACATAATTATGTTTCTATAATTAAATTGATGCTATAATATCCAGCTTGTCTTATATATTTTGGTTGTCTTAGATTGGTATCTACGCCCCCATTCCAACCGCAACGGCTATATCTACCAAGGGTCCATTCTTTCCCGTCGGATCACTCTCAGAAGATCCAACAGCTGAAAACACACAAGAAATTCGACCGTTGAAGCAGAAGCGTCGCCTCCTTCCATCCGCTTTATAAGAGAAGTGTTTCGCACTCCCGCCGCATCTTATTCTACGGTACGCAGAGAGAGAGAGAGAGAGAGAGACTAAGACTGAGACAGAGAGGACTGGTTCAAGTTTGGAAAGGGCTTGTAAGGGACTTCTCAGCAAAACCCAGAAGGAGTTCCACACAAGGAGAGGGAGAATGGCTTCGAAACCCACAGTTGTTCCACAACAACCCAGAGGTATTGTGATTCTTCTTAACTCTTTCTGGGTTTCTGTGTGTACGGTTTGTTCTTTATTTTATGACCTTTAGTGAAAGATGTGGTTTTCTTTCTTTTCTCATGTGCGTTTCCTAACACTCGATCTTTGAGTTTGTTCTTCGGCCCTGAAAGTTTTTAGCGATATGATCAAATTCATAAATTTTGTTTCATCAAAATTTTGTTCCTCGCTGATTTTCATTTGGAGGGTTTTGATGAAATCGGATCTATGAATTGCTTCCAGACGAGTGTTTCACTTTAATAATATGGGGAACAGGATTACCCAAGGGATAAAGTTTCTTCTTCTTCTTTTTATGTATTTATATTTTGGTTACCTAAAATACGAGGGAATGGGTTAGAAAAATCTTGTCTTTGATTTTAGTCAGATGAAGAAGAGTGTTCATGTTAAAACTTTTCAAGATCTGAAGACTAGTTTGTATGGCCCATGGGGGGCGCTCGCATATGTTTCAAGTTATGTTTTGTTTCATTAAAATTTTGTTCCTCGCTGATTTTCATTTGGGAGGGTTTTGATGAAATCGGATCTATGAATCGCTTCCAGACGAGTGTTTCACTTTAATAATATGGGGAACAGGATTACCCAAGGGATAAAGTTTCTTCTTCTTCTTCTTTTTATGTATTTATATTTTGGCTACCTAAAATACGAGGGAATGGGTTAGAAAAATCTTGTCTTTGATTTTAGTCAGATGAAGAGGAGTGTTCATGTTAAAACTTTTCAAGATCTGAAGACTAGTTTGTATGGCCCATGGGGGGTGCTCGCATATATTTCAAGTTGTTGTCCTAATGGATTTCTCTTTTGGGTTAAATCTCATAGGGGAGGCAGTGGTTGGAGCAGGCAAGCAGCCCAAGAAGAATGGGGCAGCTGAAGGAAGAAGTCGAAGAGCACTGAATGATATTGGAAATCTTGCAAATTTTAAGGGTATAGAGGTCAAACCCAACCGCCCCATCACAAGGTCTTTATCTCTTATAAACCTTTTTGTTCATCTATTTACGCCTATTTTCTGTCTTTATGGTTGCTGGAACCTGCCTGTTATTCTTTTACAGGAGTTTCTGTGCACAGCTACTTGCCAATGCCCAAGCTGCAGCGGCTGCGGAAAACAACAAGGTGCAACTCTCTAATCTCTTCGGCTATCTTAGTTTTCTATCTGATTATTTCAATTGCTTAGGATTTTTTCTGATCTTCTGTGTTCTTTTTCTCAAATATCAGAAGCAGGTCTGGGCTCGTTATTTTTTCTGATCTTTTGTGTTCTTTTTCTCAAATGTCAGAAGCAGGCCTATGCTAATGTGGGTGGAGCAGCTCCTGTTCTTGATGAGGCTGCAGGTCCTAAAAGAGCTGTTGCAGAACAAAAGCCAGCTCAGAAGAAAGTCATTGTTAAACCAGAGCCTGATGATGAGGCCATTGATGTTAAGCCAAAGCCCAAAGAAGCTATTGATGTTCAACCAAAGCCCAAGAAAGAACAAGAGATTAAGCAAGAGAAGCCCGTGAACAATAAGAAAAAGGAAGGAGAAGGAAACTCCAGAAAGAAGTCCCATACTCTTACTTCAGTACTGACAGCCCGAAGCAAGGTTGAAAAAACCCTCCTACCCCTTATCTGTTCTTAATATGTTTTTATCCATATTGAATGTGTCGTTTTTTCCTGTGTTCTTATGAGTCTTTGTTATGTTCCATTGCAGGCAGCCTGTGGTCTTACTAACAAACCGAAAGCGCAGATTGTTGACATTGATGCCGCGGATGCCAATAATGAGCTTGCTGCTGTTGAATATATTGAAGACCTTTACAAGTTCTATAAACTGGTGGAGGTAAGAATTTAAACACTTTTTCATGTTCGGTTTTTCCGTTTGTACCTACTCTAACCATATTTTTATATTATTGTGATGCAGAATGAGAGTCGTCCTCATGACTACATTGACCTGCAACCTGAAATCAATGAGAAGATGAGGGCAATATTGGTTGATTGGCTAATAGATGTTCATAGCAAGTTTGAACTTTCGCCCGAAACTCTTTACCTGACTGTCAATATAATTGATCGTTTCCTTTCAATGAAAAGAGTTCCCAGAAGAGAACTGCAATTGGTTGGGACCAGTGCCATGTTGATCGCTTCCAAGTATGAAGAAATCTGGCCCCCTGAGGTGTGTATTTCTCACCTGTGAATCGCTTCTTGAACAACTCTCTCTCTCTCACGGCTTCCTCACATCTTGAACACATGGGATACAGTCGATTTAAAACTAGCCCCATATGTGCAGAGTGTGAGGGAGCGGTACTCATCACCCCCTTGTGTGTGGAAATAATTTATTTTGGTGACTGAGTTGTTAACTCTTGTGCAGGTCAATGACCTTGTCTGCATTTCAGACAGAGCTTACTTTCATGAACAGATACTGGCAATGGAGAAAATCATACTGGGAAAGCTGGAATGGACATTGACTGTGCCTACGCCGTACGTTTTCCTTGTTCGTTTCATCAAGGCATCCATCCCTGATCAGGAAGTGAGTGATTTCCTCCAATATCTTCACAGCTTTGCTCATTACGATATATTGTCAGGAAGCTAATGCATTGGTGCATTGTTTTATTTGAATTGTACAGTTGGAAAACATGGTTTATTTCCTTGCTGAGTTGGGAATGATGCACTATGCCACCATAATGTATTGCCCATCAATGGTTGCTGCCTCAGCAGTCTTTGCAGCACGGTGCACTCTAAACAAGAGCCCAGCTTGGAATGGCACACTTAAGCTTCACACAGGCTACACCGAGGAGCAGCTTATGTAAAAATCTTAATTTTTGTCTCCTTATATTTTGAATTCCTGCTTCTTGGTGTTTAGTGTTTAATATCAAATTACTAGTTGAATGACATTCTGTTTGTTTGCAAACAGGGATTGTGCCAGGCTTTTGGTGAGCTTCCACTCAAGGGCTGGGAACGAAAAACTTCAAGTTGTTTACAGAAAGTATTCTGATCCCATAAGAGGGGCCGTTGCTCTGCTTCCACCGGCTAAGAATCTGGTGCCGGGTTGTGATGTCAAAGTTTAACGAGTTTAAATGGATAAGAGCAGACAGAAGGCAGAGCTATACAGTAACTATTTGTTATTGTTTTAATGTAGTTATACAGTAACTATTTGTTATTGTTTTAATGTAGTTATACAGTAACTATTTGTTATTGTTTTAATGAAATGGGCTGATATTTGTTGTTTCAATGAAATGGCTGATGTTTTTTTTAAACCTTAGTTTCCACTTGTAAATGAGACTGGCGTTAGGAATGACAAGAATTGCCTTGCAAGAGTAAATTTCATGTCGCTGCAGTCAAACCAAAGATTCTTTTGCTTACAATTTCAGGGGAATGCAACATAATTCAAAACTTTTTATTTTTAAAATTAGGATGGATAAGGGAAAAGAAAGACATAAATTTCATGTAAAAGACATAAATTTCATTGGTGTAATTAGTGTTTAAAGTAACTAAATTTAAGAATAAAATGAAAGAAATAGTGAAGAGTTATTTACTTGAAGCATCCTAGGAAAACGCATCAGCATCATTTTTCATTTTTAACAGACCAAGTATCGTGTGTGTGCGGGGGGATTTTAGGGTTTAGAATTTAGCATTTAAGCAAGCATCAATTTCATTAACAGGCCGAGCATCAAATATTCTCCAAGCCCTACTCCTAAAGCCAAGGTTTGCTTAAAGTCCCTCCCTCACTTTCCCTCTGCAATTTCATTTGGTCCGTGATTGGGCAGGCCAAACTCATCATTTTCTTAGCAGGTTTGTCAGAAACCTTTGTTGTATTATTGTTATTATTATTGTCGTTGTCGTGTCGTCGTCCATCTAGTTTCTTCCAAATATCCTTTTTTGGTTTCTGTAATTCAGTCATGATTTCTTGATATATTTTTTTCTCCAGTTCTGTCTTAGAGAATACAGGGTGAAAATAATAAAAGAAAAATGTGAAATTAAAGAGGGTAAAGGGAAAAAAAAAAAAGCAAGCATTATTAAACATAGAGATGCCTACATTAATCGCCTCGAAATGTGGAGATGTAGTGACAGAAATCGCACAACAGTGTAGCTATCTGAGATCAAGCAGAGAATATTGAAAATTTTAAATAAATACGGGAAGCTGCTCGGCTAGATATCAAAACTTAAATGGGTACTGGGTAAGAGAACAGTCATTTGATTGCATAGGCAGCATGGGGAAGAGACGGTGCTAAAAGAAATAGGAGGTTTCTGAATGAAATTCATTTTCCAAATACCATGCTTCTTAATGTGATATGTCAGCACGTCAAATGATGTACGGTTGATGGTTGACAAATCAGGGTTAGAGTAGGAAGGTTCTCTGATGTGCATAGTGAGATATTATAATTTTAATAAAAAAATTAAAAACTCAGAATTAAATAAATAAAAACTTATTAAAAAATAATTTTTAAATTCATATCTATTCTATTAATTTTTTATTGAAAACTATAACATTTTATTTTATTTTCTAAAATATATTTTATGCATCGGAGAAAGTTTTTTAGTGGTTTTGGATATAATGAGTTGGGGATTTGCATAAATAAAGAAACTAATCTAGTTTTGGTGCTTAGAGGATTTTGTAGTTGTTATTATTTTAGTTCTTAGTGTTTTTTTTATAGAGACAATCATATTATTTTACTATTATTTACTTAAAATATTTCATCCTCATCAGCTAAGGTGCTTTTTATTCCATTCCACTTTTCAATGATTTTGGACAGATTATATTCGGAATATACACAAATAATGAGGTTGGGCTATAGTTTTAGTGGTCGGAAGATTTTGGATAAATTATTTTCATCATCAAAGGTACTTTTGATGTCATCTTATTTTTTATTGATTTGGACAGATTATTTTCATCATTAAAGGTGCTCTTGATTTAAGTTCTTAGTATTTTTTTTATAGAGTGTGATATATGGTGAATATCAATTGCATTACTTCAAAGGTATTAAAGAAAATGTTCAACTATTTTTTTTAAATGGAATATTAAAACAATCATGTCATTTTAATATTATTTACTCAAAATATTTCATCTCATTTTTTAATGATTTGGATAGATTTGGACAGATTATTTTCATCATCAAAGGTACTCTTGATTTAAGTTCTTAGTATTTTTTTTTATAGAGTGTGATATATAGTGAATATCAATTGCATTGATTCAAAGGTATCAAAAAAAATATTCAACAATTTTCTTTAAATGGAATATTAAAACAATCATATATTATTTACTCAAAATATTTCATCCTCATCATCTAAGGTGCTTCTTATTCCATTCCACTTAAGATTTTGGACAAATTATTTTCATCATCAAAGGTACTTTTGATGTCATCTCATTTTTTAATAATTTGGATAGATTATTTTCATCATCAAAGGTTCTTTTAATTTAAGTGCTTACTATTTTTTTTTTTATAGAGTGTGATATATGGTGAATATCAATTGCATTGATTCAAAGGTATCAAAGAAAATGTTCAACTATTTTCTTTAAGTGGAATATTAAAACAATCATATTATTTACTTAAAATATTTCATCCTCATCATCTAAGGTGCTTCTTATTCCATTCCACTTTTCAATGATTTTGGACAGATTATATTCAGAATATACACAAATGATGAGGTTGGACTATAGTTTTAGTGGTCGGAAGATTTTGGATAAATTATTTTCATCGTCAAAGGTACTTTTGATATCATCTCATTTTTTAATGATTTGGACATATTATTTTCATCATCAAAGGTACTCTTGATTTAAGTTCTTAATATTTTTTTATAGAGTGTGATATATCGTGAATATCAATTGCATTGCTTCAAAGGTATTAAAGAAAATGTTCAACTATTTTCTTTAAATGGAATATTAAAACAATCATATCATTTTAGTATTATTTACTCAAAATATTTCATCTCATTTTTTAATGATTTGGATAGATTTGGACAGATTATTTTCATCATCAAAGGTACTCTTGATTTAAGTTCTTAGTATTTTTTTATAGTGTGATATATGGTGAATATCAATTGCATTGATTCAAAGGTATCAAAGAAAATGTTCAACAATTTTCTTCAAATGGAATATTAAAACAATCATATTATTTTAGTATTATTTACCCAAAATATTTCATCCTCATCATCTAAGGTGCTTCTTATTCCATTCCACTTTTCAATGATTTTGGATAGATTATATTCAGAATATACACAGATGATGAGGTTGGACTATAGTTTTAATAGTCGAAAAATTTTGGACAAATTATTTTCATCATCAAAGGTATGTCATCTCATTTTTTAATAATTTGGACAGATTATTTTCATCATCAAAGGTACTTTTAATTTAAGTTCTTACTGTTTTTTTTATAGAGTGTGATATACGATGAATATCAATTGCATTGATTCAAAGGTATCAAAGAAAATGTTCAACTATTTTCTTTAAGTAGAATATTAAAACAATCATATTATTTTACTATTATTTACTTAAAATATTTCATCTCATCATCTAAGGTGCTTCTTATTCCATTCCACTTTTTAATGATTTTGGATAGATTATATTCGGAATATACACAATTGCATTGATTCAAAGGTATCAAAGAAAATGTTCAACTATTTTCTTTAAGTGGAATATTAAAACAATCATATTATTTTACTATTATTTACTTAAAAATATTTCATCTCATCATCTAAGGTGCTTCTTATTCCATTCCACTTTTCAATGATTTTGGATAGATTACATTCGAAATATACACAAATGATGAGGTTGGACTATAATTTTAGTGGTCGAAAGATTTTGGACAAATTATTTTCATCACCAAAGGTACTTTTGATGTCAATGTCATCTCATTTTTTAATGATTTGGACAGATTATTTTCATCGTCAAAGGTACTTTTAATTTAAGTTTTTAGTTTTTTTTTATAGAGTGTGATATATGGTGAATATCAATTGCATTGATTCAAAGGTATTAAAGAAAATGTTCAACTATTATTTTAAGTGGAATATTAAAACAATCATATCATTTTACTATTATTTACTTAGAATATTTAATCTTCATCATCTAAGGTGCTTCTTATTAAATTCCACTTTTCAATGATTTTGGACAGATTATATTCAGAATATAAACAAATGATAAGGTTGGACTATAGTTTTAGTGGTCAGAAGATTTTGGACAAATTATTTTCACCATCAAATCAAAGGTAATTTTGATGTCATCTCATTTTTTAATGATTTGGATAGATTATTTTTATCATCAAAGGTACTTTTAATTTAAGTTCTTAGTGTTTTTTTTATAGAGTGTGATATATGGTGAATATCAATTGCATTGATTCAAAGGTATCAAAGAAAATGTTCAACTATTTTTTTTAAGTGAAATATTAAAATAATCATATCATTTTACTATTATTTATTCAGAATATTTCATCCCCATCATCTAAGGTGCTTTTTATTCCATTTTACTTTTCAATGATTTTGGACAGATTATATTCGAAATATACACAAATGATAAGGTTGGATTATAGTTTTAATGATTGGAAGATTTTGGAAAAATTACTTTCATCATCAAAGGTATTTTTGATACCATCTCATTTTTTAATGATTTAGACAGATTTGGACAGATTATTTTTATCATCAAATGTACTTTTAATTTCATTTCATCATCAAAGGACAGATTCGAAATAAACACCATTCTACTTTTCAGTGATTTTGTACATATTATATTCGTAATATACACAAATGATAAGATTGAGAAGAAGATATTGATATGTCATAAAATATAACACTTAATCTAACTTAGGAGTGCTTAATAAGTTAGCCCGCACGGACTGCATCCGTTTAGACCCGGTTCGTTAAGACTTGCATAAAATGCGGGCATATTTTAATTAGTTCGGTCTGCATAAAAATCTGTACGGTTTGCGGACTTTGTCTTATAAACGAGTTTGACTCCTGGTTCGGCCCACAAGGACCGAGCCTATTTAGGCTCACATTTTTTGCAGGCTTATTTTTAATCGGTCTAGTCCGCAAAAAGCCCGCGGACCGGTCCATTAGCCCTGCGGGCCAAAGTTCCGTTAAACACTCTTAATCTAACCCTCAATTTATGTAGTTACTAAAACACATAACAACACCACGCCCTGTACGTATACATTTTCTCTCAAAGATAACTCATTGGACATGGACTGAATATGCACGTAAAGAAAACTTGATGCGCTTAAAACTTGGTAAATAGATTAACCCAGCGAACAAATTCCCAAAGCACAAAATGTTCGCAAACCACAAAAACAAAATGGAAATATTTCGAAGCCTATAGAAGTAAAGTGCTACTTCCACTCACATCATGAGAATGCTTAAATTTAAGTGATGGTATCCTTACTCATCAAGATGTCAGATACGCTAGCACTGAAATCTTTATTATTATAACAGAATTACAAATATTTAAAAAAAAAAAAAAAACTGCTTCGATGGTTACAACTTTAAAAACTTTTGAATCAACTACTCCTGATTTGGTCCCTCAATTTTATGCTTATTCTCCATGACATAGCTAACACAGCACCGTGAAGTCTTCTGCCAGTTACCCTTAAGCTACTTCGTCAACTTCTTCCAACTTGCCCATTTTACTACCTAAATCTTGGTTAGAATTATACAAATTAAACTACACACCATCAACACCACCACAAATCAAATTGCTCTCAAGCTGTGCTCATTGCAGCAAAACACCGAAAAACAACTAAAACCACATGTAGGAGAGAAATTGCAACACAAGGGACATCAAACATTAGAATCTTCAAACATCAAATGGCGTTACCGACTGAGTTATGAAACTAAGAAAAGGCGTGAAGATGCCCTCAGGATTCTGGAAGATGGTGCGTTCTCACATATTTCTTATCGTGCTCCTTTGCCACAGCTTATAGAATCTTCAAAATCCATGCAAAGCTTTAAATCAAGGATGTCACTTGTTAAAGGGATTTTGGATACTCTAAAGGGTGAAAAAGAAAAAATAGTAGGGATATGTGGGATGCCTGGGATAGGGAAGGCAAAAATGGCAGAAATTGTTGTTGAGAAAGGTAAAGAACAGAAGCTGTTTGATAAGGTTGCATGGGTACATGTATCCCAAAACCCAAATCTCCTCAATAAAATTGCACAGTCGTTGGGGCTGTCACTAGATGAGAATCAAAGAACGGGGGCTTGGGCTAAGTTAGGAGATAGAATGAAGGGCAAGAGGATTCTACTAGTATTGGACGAACTTTGGGAAGCAAAAACAATCAAGTTCGGTGAATTAACCCAAATTGGTGATGGATGCAAGTTCTTGATAACTACTCAAAGCAGAGATGTATGCTCTAATATTGTAGCCACGACTTTCACTTTGGAACTCGTATCTGATGATGAATCTTGGATTCTTTTCAAAGACAATATATCAGATCCTGAGTCTCTTGATGGACTCATCCCTTCTGCAAAAGAAATCGTACGGGAATGTGGAGGACTTCCGGTGGTTATTATAGAAGTAGCAAGAAGGTTTGATATTGAAGAGAAAGATCAGTGGATGGACACTGAAGCCATAGGTGCTGCTGTTTCTTACTCTATTATGAGGAGTGTAAAATACTTCTTGAAAGACGATGATTTGCAGTTCTTTTTCTGCTGCTTACCATTTCCGAAAGACTCTGACATTCCTATTGAGTACTTGTTTAGATATCAATTAGGGCTCATGCTGTTTAACCATGAAAAAACATCGGAACCAACATTGGAACAAGCAAGGAGTACAGCTCACGAAAAAGTTCATACTTTGACAAGGCAATTGCTGTTGCTGCCCAGCAACAAGCTTGAGTGCACCCGAATGCATAACGTCGTGCGCAAGGTTATGATACAAATGGTATCAACATTCCCGAATCCATATAAGGCAAAGTTCTGAACTGTTGCGGTTGCCAGGAGAACATACTTATGGAGGCTGCTATGCACTTTCACTTGTGGGCCCAGGAGCTTCATTTCTTTCCTCTTTAAAGTCCAAAAATCGTGAGTTCTTGCACCTGGCCTCCGATGAATTCGAGGAGGGAAAATTTGCTGATTTAGGCATCACTTTAGAAGCTGCAGCTGTAGTGGACCCTAAGTTATTCAGTTTTTATGGTGAAGCAAGTCAACTCAATGTTATGTCAGCAAAGAAGTTCCCGTTGGACGTCTTACTTTTCTCTCTGGTATGGCTACACGAGCTTCGAACTTTTTCATTTGATGGTTGCAAGGTTATACTCACAAACCACCTAGGAGAAACACAGAACCTACAAATTCTCAGCTTGGTGAATTCAGATGTTCCCGAGCTGAGCATAAATCTAACGAAGCTTACAGGATTGAGATTGTTAGCTTTGACAAATTGCAAGCTTGGGATCATTCCTCGTGGTTTGCTTAGTGGTCTAAGTAACTTAGAGGAATTCTATGCAAGAGGGACCTTTGACAAATGGGCAGCAAATGAAGAACAAGAAATTGATCGTACAATCAAACTCAGGAATGTTGAATCCAGAGAAAGTTCCATTACAATCAATCAAATAGACGTCCCCATACCAAAAAGCAATCAATTGCCAAGAGGTTCCTATTTCCGCAGTCTAGAAAGATTTAGGATTTCTATAGGCAAAGGAATACACGTTCCAGATAAGCAGCAACATGTGTACCAATTCAAAAGCCATTTGAGACTCAACCTGGGTGTAAGTGAGCTTCCTAAAGTCATCAAAGACACAATGAACAAAGTCGAAATTTTGGAATTATGTGGATCTGAGGGTTTGAAGAATGGCCTAAATAGCTTAGACTCCAGTTCTAAAGGTTTCCAAGGCCTTGAGGCCATGTATGTTAAAAAATGTGATCATTTAACATTCCTTCTTGATGCAACTGCAACAAAAATGACAGTCCAGAACTTGAGAAAGCTGTCTCTACAATGATGTTCTCGAATCTGGCTTCAATAGTGTTGCATACATTGTAAAATCTATGGAGCTTCTGTACAAGCAAGGTAAATTCTCAATTTCCAAGCTTTGGCTTGGAGGTTTGTCTTTGAAAGCCCATGTCCTTGATGTCAGTATGAATGTATGCTAAACCCTAAACCCTAAAACATTCCTAAGATCACACTTCTCTTTCTTTAATTTCTTTTCTTTGTCACTAGTTGTAGCAAAAAATGAATCAAGTTTCATAGAATTTAGAAGTTTATAACATTAATAGCTTTATATAGTTGGAAACATATAAGACATTTTAAAATATATCGTCATTTTGTTTTTTCATTTCTCCATTTCCTCTGTAGACTTAATTTTTACTACATGTGAAATTATAAGAGAAAGAATTCATATAATAAGGTTTTGGATGAATTTTATAGGCATCATCGTCCTAATCTACCACTCATGGAATAGACAAGAGGACCTTGTTTTTATTTGATTGGATTCGACACTTACCTAATTTAGAATCATTGGAAGTGGTTGGTTGTAATTTATTGCAAGTGCTATTTGATCTTGGAGGACTTCAAAAATAGAATTTCTTCAATATGTATGGAAAAATGTCCCAAAAAATATTGAAGGCCTTCAATGATCATACAAGGATGTCCAAAACTAAGTTATGTATTCAACCACCTCTTAACTTATCAGAAAAGAAGGGCCTTGAGCAAAAGTTGGCAATCCAGAGACTTCCAACAACACTTGATAGCTTATCTCGAGTAGAAAGCTCATATAGCTAGTGTGGATAATATTTTAGTTGTTTTTGAATATCTATCAATTCAAGCGGCTATATATTTTAAAATATATCATCCAACCACCTCTTAAGTTACCAGAAAAGAAGGACCTTGAGCAAAACTTGGCAATATAGAGACTTCCAGCAGCACCTGATAATTCATCTCGAGTAGAAAGCTCACAAAGTTAGTTTGGAAAATATTTCAATTGTTTTTGAATATCTATCAATCCAAGCGGCTATATATTTTAAAATATATTGTCAGTTTTGTTTTCTCATCTCTCCATTTCCTCTATAGACTTAATTTTTACTACATGTGAAATTACAAGAGAAAGGATTCATATAATAAGGTTTTGGATTAATTTTACAGACATCATCGTCCTAATCTACCACCCATGGAATAGACAAGAGGACCTTATTTTCATTCGATTGGATTCGATGCTTACCTAATTTAGAATCATTGGAAGTGGTTGGCTGTAATTCCCTGCAAGTGCTATTTGATCTTGGAGGACTTGAAAAATAGAATTTCTTCAATAACTTAAGATAACTAGAGTTATGGGTTTTGAGTGAGCTAACATATGTATGGAAAAATGTCCTAGAAAATATTAAAGGCCTTCAGAACCTAAGATTAATGATCATATAAGGATGTCCAAAACTGAGTTATGTAATTGAAACTCATCACCAACCACCTCTTAAGTTACTAGAAAAGAAGGACCTTGAGCAAAACTTGGCAATCCAGAGACTTTTAACAACACCTAATAGCTCATCTTGAGTAAAAAGCTTACAAAGCTAGTTTGGAAAATATTTCAATTGTTTCTGAATATCTATCAATTCAAGCGGCTATATATTTTAAAATATATCATCAGTTTTGTTTTCTCATTTCTCCGTTTCCTCTGTAGACTTAAGTTTTACTACATGTGAAATTACAAGAGAAAAGATTCATATAATAAGGTTTTGGATGAATTTTACAGGCATCATCATCCCAATCTACCACTTATGGAATAGATAAGAGGACCTTGTTTTCATCTAATTGGATTCGACGCTAACTTAATTTAGAATCATTGGAAGTGGTCGGCTGTAATTCACTGCAAGTGCTATTTGATCTTGAAAAACTTGAAAAATAGAATTTCTTCAATAGCTTAAGATGACTCGAGTTACATGAAAATATTGAAGGCCTTCAGAACCTAAGATCAATGATCATATAAAGATGTCCAAAACTAAGTTATATATTTGAAACTCGTCACCAACCACCTCTTAACTTACTAGAAAAGAAGGACTTTGAGCAAAACTAGGCAATCCAGAGACTTCCAATAGCACCTGATAGCTCATCTCGAGCAGAAAGCTCACAAAGCTAGTTTGGAAAATATTTCAGTTGTTTTTGAATATCTATTAATTCAAGCGAATATATATTTTAAAATATATTATCCAACCACGTCTTAACTTATCAGAAAAGAAGGGCCTTGAGCAAAACTTGGGAATCCAAAGACTTCTAGCAGCACCTGATAGCTTATCTCGAGCAGAAAGGTCACAAAGTTAGTTTGGAAAATATTTCAGTTGTTTTTGAATATCTATCAATTCAAGTGGCTATATATTTTAAAATATATCATCAGTTTTGTTTTCTTATTTCTCCATTTCCTCTATAGACTTAATTTTTACTACACGTGAAATTATAAGACGAAGGATCCATATAACAAGGTTTTGGATGAATTTTACAGGCATCATCGTCCTAATCTACCACTTATGGAATAGACAAGAGGACCTTATTTTCATCCAATTGGATTTGACGTTTACCTAATTTAGAATCATTGGAAGTGGTTGGCTGTAATTCACTGCAAGTGCTATTTCATCTTGGAGGACTTGAAAAATAGAATTTCTTAAATAGCTTGAGACGACTGAAGTTACAGGGTTTGAGTGAGCTAACGTATGTATGGATAAATGTCCCAGAAAATATTGAAGGCCCTCAGAACCTAACATCAATGATTATACAAGGATGTCCAAAACTTAATCCTGTGTTTGAAACTCGTCATTAACCACCTTTTAACTTACTAGAAAAGGAGGACCTTGAGCAAAACTTGGCAATCTAGAGTCTTCCAGCAGCACTTGATAGCTCATCTCGAGCAGAAAGTTTACAAAGCTAGTTTGGAAAATATTTCAGTTGTTTCTGAATATCTATCAATTCAAACGGCTATATATTTTAAAATATATCTTTAATTTTGTTTTCTCATTTCTCCATTTACTTTGTAGACTTAATTTTACTACATGTGAAATTATAAGAGAAAGGATTCATATAATAAGGTTTTGTATGAATTTTACAAGCATCATCGTCCCAATCTATCACCCATGGAATAGACAAGAGGACCTTGTTTTCATCCTATTGGATTCAACACTTACCTAATTTAGAATCATTGGAAGTGGTTGGTTATAATTCATTGCAAGTGCTATTTGATCTTGGAAGATTTGAAAAATAGAATATCTTCAATAGCTTAAGATGACTTGAGTTATGGGGTTTGAGTGAGCTAACGTATGTATGGATAAATGTCCTAAAAAATATTGAAAGCCTTCAGAACCTTAATGAATGATCATATAAGGATGTCTAAAACTTAGTCATGTGTTTGAAACTCGTCACCAACCACCTTTTAACTTACTAGAAAAGGAGGACCTTGAGCAAAACTTGGCAATATAGAGTCTTCCAGCAGCACTTGAGAGCTCATCTCGAGCAGAAAGCTCACAAAGCTAGTTTGGAAAATATTTCAGTTGTTTCTAAATATCTATCAATTCAAGCGGCTACATATTTTAAAATATATTCTCAATTTTGTTTTCTCATTTCTCTATTTCCTCTGTAAACTTAATTTTTACTACATGTGAAATTACAAGAAAAAATATTCATATAATAAGGTTTTGGATGAATTTTACAAGTATCATCATCCCAATCCACCACCCATGGGATAGATAAGATGACCTTATTTTCATCCTATTGGATTTGGCACTTAATTTAGAATCATTGGAAGTGGTTGGCTGTAATTCATTACAAGTGCTATTTGATCTTGGAGGATTGGAAAAATAGAATTTCTTCAATAGCTTAAGACAACTAGAGTTACGGGGCTTGAGTGGGCTAACTTATGTATGGATAAATGTCCTAGAAAATATTGAAGGCCTTCAAAACCTAAGATCAATGATCATACAAGGATGTCCAAAACTAAGTCATGTATTTGAAACTTGTCACCAACCACCTCTTAACTTACAAGAAAAGAAGGATCTTGAGCAAACTTTGCAATCCAGAGACTTCCAGTAGCACCTGATAGCTCATCTCAAGCAAAAAGCTCACAAAGTTAGTTTGTAAAATATTTCAATTGTTTTTGAATATCTATTAATTTAAGTGGTTATATATTTTAAAAAATATCATCAATTTTGTTTTCTCATTTCTCAGTTTCCTTTGTAGACTTAATTTTTACTACATGTGAAATTACAAGAGAAAGGATTCATATAATAAGGTTTTGGATGAATTTTTACAGGCATTATCATCCCAATCTGCCACCCATGGAATAGACAAGAGGACTTTATTTTCTTCCAATTGGATTCGATGCTTACCTAATTTAGAATCATTGGAAGTGGTTAGCTACAAATTCACTACAAGTGCTATTTGATCTCGGAGGACTTGAAAAATAGAATTTCTTCAATAGCTTAAGACGACTCAAGTTACAGGAATTGAATGAGCTAACATATGTATGGAAAAATGTCCTAAAAAATATTGAAGGCCTTCAAAACCTAAGATTAATGATCATACAAGGATGTCCAAAACTAAGTCATGTATTTGAAACTTGTCACCAACCACCTCTTAACTTACCAGAAAAGAACGACCTTAAGTAAAACTTGGTAATCCAAAGACTTCCAGTAGCTCTTGATAGCTCATTTCGAGCAGAAAACTCACAAAGCTAATTTGGAATTAGTTGCTTCTGAATATCTATCAATTCAAGTGCCTATATATTTTAAAATAAATCATTAGTTTTCTTTTCTCATATTTCTATTTCCTCTGTAGACTTTATTTTGACTATATGTGAAATTACAAGTGAAAGGATTCATATAATTAGGTTTTGGATAAATTTTACAGGTATCATCGTCCCAATCTACCACCTATGGAATAGATAAGAGGACCTTATTTTCATTCCATTGGAGTCGACTCTTTCCTAATTTAGAATCATTAGAAGTGGTTAGTTGTAATTCACTACAAGTGCTATTTGATCTTGAAGGAATTGAAAAATAAAACTTCTTCAATATCTTAAGATGACTCGAGTTACGAGGTTTGAGTGAGCTAACGTATGTATGGATAAATGTCCCAGAAAATATTAAAGGCTTTTAGAACCTAAGATTAGTGATCATACAAGGATGTCTAAAATTTAGTCATGTGTTTGAAACTCGTCACCAACCACCTCTTAACTTACTAGAAAAGGAGGACCTTGAGCAAAACTTAGTAATATAGAGTCTTCCAGTAGCACTTGATAGCTCATCTCGAGTAGAAAGCTCACAAAGTTAGTTTAGAAAATATTTTAGTTGTTTTTGAATATCTATCAATTTAAGCGGCTGTATATTTTAAAATATATCATTAGTTTTGTTTTCTCATTTCTCCATTTCCTCTATAGACTTAATTTTTACTACATGTGAAATTACAAGAAAAAGGATTCATATAATAAGGTTTTGGATGAATTTTATAGGCATCATCATCCTAATCTACCACCTATGCAATAGATAAGATGACCTTGTTTTCATCATATTGGATTCGACGCTTACCTAATTTAGAATCATTGGAAGTGGTTGGCTGTAATTCACTGTAAGTGCTATTTGATCTTGGAGGACTTGAAAAATAGAATATCTTCAATAGTTTAAGACGATTGGAGTTACTGGGTTTGAGTAAGCTAACATATATATGGATAAATGTCCCAAAAAATATTAAAGGCCTTCCAAACCTAAGATCAATGATAATACAAAGATGTCAAAAACTAAGTCATGTATCTGAAACTCGTTACCAACCAGCTCTTAACTTACAAGAAAAGAAGGATCTTAAGCAAACTTTGCAATCCCGAGACTTCCAGCAGTACCTGATTCTCGAGTAGAAAGCTCACAAAGCTAGTTTGGAAAATATTTTAGTTGTTTCTGAATATCTATCAATTCAAGCAGCTATATATTTTAAAAAATATCATCAATTTTGTTTTCTCATTTCTTCGTTTCCTTTGTAGACTTGATTTTTACTACATGTGAAATTACAAGAGAAAAGATTCATATAATAAGGTTTTGGATGAATTTTACAGGCATCATCGTCCCAATCTAGCACCCATGGAATAGATAAGAGGACCTTGTTTTCATCTTATTGGATTTGATGCTTTCCTAATTTAGAATCATTAGAAGTGGTTAGCTACAAATTCACAGCAGGTGCTATTTGATCTTGGAGGACTTGAAAAATAGAATTTCTTCAATAGCTTAAGATGGCTCGTGTTACGGGTATTGAGTGAGCTATCATATGTATGGAAAAATGTCTCAGAAAATATTGAAGGCCTTTAGAACCTAAGATCAATGATCATACAAGTATGGCCAAACTTTGTCAAGTATTTGAAACTTTAGAAAAGAAGGACCTTGAGCAAGACTTGGCAATCCAGAGACTTTCAGCAGCACCTGATAGCTCATCTCAAGCAGAAAGCTCACAAAGCTAGTTTGGAAAATATTTTAGTTTTTTTTTAATATCTATCAATTCAAGCGACTATATATTTTAAAATATATCGTTAGTTTTATTTTCTGATTTCTCCATTTCCTCTATAGACTTAATTTTTACTACATGTGAAATTATAAGAGAAAGGATTCATATAATAAGGTTTTGGATGAATTTTACAGGCATTATCGTCCCAATCTACCACCCATGGAATAGATAAGAGAACTTTATTTTCATCCGATTGGATTCGATACTTACCTAATTTAGAATCATTAGAAGTGGTTGACTATAATTCACTGCAAGTGCTATTTGATCTTGGAGGACTTGAAAAATAGAATTTCTTTAATAGCTTAAGACGACTCGAGTTACGAGATTTGAGTGAGCTAACATATGTATGGAAAAATGTCTCAGAAAATATTGAAGGCCTTTAGAATCTAAGATCAATGATCATACAAGGATGTCCAAAACTAGGTCATGTATTTGAAACTTGTCACCAACCACCTCTTAAATTACTAGAAAAGAAGGACCTTGAGCAAAACTTGGCAATCCAGAGACTTCCAACAGCACCTGATATCTCATCTCGACCAGAAAGCTCATAAAGTTAGTTTGGAAAATATTTCAGTTGTTTTTTAATATCTATCAATTCAAGCAGTTATATATTTTATGGAAAATGCTTTTTTTGCAACTTGTACTTGTAACCTTTTTGTTTTTTAACAAAAGCACACACTGTCTTTAGAGAAGTAAAATTTATTTTGACTTCGATTATATTGTGTGAATAATTGTAAAAGTAGTTACTCTAATTTCTTTTAAAAGTTTATATTTTTTAATATAGAATTTTATTCCTAATTCTTGTATACATGAGTCTAATTATTTAAAAACACTTTTTTTTTAAAAAAAGTAGTCATTATTGCATGAGTTAGAAGTAACATAGCTTTATTTTTTAAAAGAAAACTTATATATATATTATTAGTCATGATATTCCTTACTTTTGATGACAAGTGTTTTTTTTTTTATAATTCACCAAGTATCAATTTATCATTTCTTCTCTATTTATCTTCTAATATTAAATCAATTTCTAATAAAAATTTAAATTTGAATTACTTACTTTTTACTTATTACTAAAATTCATAAATACTAAATTATTATAGTTTCATAAAAACTCCTTAAAAGCTCTTTAAATTATATTTATATTTGTTTCTTCAAATTACACCTTACTATTATCTTTTCTAATATGAGAACTTTTATCTTTGTCTTTTTTTTATTTTATGGAGATTTTACTACTTTTAACTTTTTATAATTGCTCGATAATATTTTTAGCATGTAAATTATTTTTAAATTTATTTATATTTTTATACTATTATTATTTCAATTTGATTGTTTATTTTTTACTATGAATGCTTTATTTCATTAAATTTCTATATTTTTAAAGATTTATAACTTAATTTGTTCTTATTAGTTTATTAGATTTTTTATATATCAAAATTACATAAGCATATTATTTATAGTTTATTTCATTAAGTAAATTCTTTGATTATTTTACACACTTTTTAATAGAAAAAGATATTTATACTTTTTGGTGAAAATTATGATAATAGCAAAACTGTCATGTGATGTTATTTCTAATTTTTTTTTATAAATTTGCAATTGAACTTAGTAAATTTGGAAATAAACTCAATAGTATTTTCTATTTTAAAATTTTAAATTTATTTTATTTCTATCTTTATTTGATTTCATTTGAAATTTTTTTACTTTTTTATCTTCATTTAATTTTAATAGAAATCTTTTTATTTTTATTTTCATCACATTTTAAATCCAATTTAAAATTTATAAGCTCTCATTTCTCTTCATATGTGTTTAATAAAATTATCATTTGCCCACATATATAAATAAACAATCCTACTTGCAACTATTGGAGAAAGTTTAAATCTAATATTAAGTTTATTCCTATTAACATCATTTTCTTTGTAAAAAAGCTTGAGTTTAGTATCTAACAATATTTTCTACTAAATAACATAATGATTCATCTTTATTTAATGAATTCTCACTATAATAATTACAGATTTATTTTTCTATTTCAAAATCTAATTAATTACCTTTTTTTATAACATTTTCCCAAGTATTTATATTATTTTTCTAATATTTTTAATATATTTTTCTTAAGCTTCAATCAAACTATTTTATATTTATGATTATATCAAATTTTTTAATTTCATTAAATTTTTTATAAATTTATGACTTTATAAATATAATTGGTCACAATTTTTAAGGAAATAATGATCCATGATATTATTGTGTGTTTATATAGTTTTTTTTTTCAAATTTTGGAAGGAGCTTTTTTTTTGTTAATTTCTATTATAATGCTACTTTTAGAAAATATTTAAATACAAGTCTCTTGCCAAAAGTTATTCCTCTCTTTTATGTGATTAAAAATAAAAAATATTTGATATTAAAATATTAAATTTTAGTTAACAAATAGGTAGTAAATTATAGATTATATTTAATGAGTTATTTATAATATAAAATTATTATTTCAAAAGATTATTTTACGATGCATTAATATGATAAATGAAAATTTTATTGCTAATATAAAAAATTATTATTATCATAAATTATGTTATTAAAAATTAATATTAATAATAATCATTATTTTAAAATTTGATATATAATTAATGTAATGTTTAAATTTAAAATTAATTTTTTAGTAAAATAAATTTAAAATCAATTATCTACTTAAATGTTAAACTAAATGAATGAAAAGATAACTATCTTCTTTTTTTAACTATCCTCTTCCATAAATATTTTATTCTTTCAACTATTTTTCAAATGTTTTTTTTTTTAACATTCATAATTTTCTTCCTCTATTTTACCTTGGATTTTTTTTCTTTTTTCTCCTTTATAGATTTTCTTTAAAGGTTTTGTAATTGCTAATGTTCAAACAATACATATACTTTAGAAAATTTTCTATTAGATAAAATTGTTATTCACTTACAAGTCATTTTTCTATTAAATAAAACTATTATTCACTTACAAGTCTATGACCTAAGATTATAAAAGTATAAGTCATTTTTTTTTAAGATTGTAGTATATATTCAAAACAATTTGAAGTAGTTTAACTTTGGTTTAGCTTATGGGCATTCAAAAGTAAAAAAAAAAGTAGATTTATTTTATATAATTTAATGTATATGAAAGAATTTGTAAGTTTAATTTTTTTATTATATTATAATGTCAATTTTAATCATTTAATGATATACATGTAATAAAATTATAATATTTTATTTTTTAAGATTTTTTTAGAATTGTTAGTTGTATATTAATTTTTTTTATCTAATCTTCTTTGTAAATAATTAACATATAATTAAAATTTTATATTATTGAAATAAATATTTACCTGTACATTGTGTGGGTGACAAACTAGTTTGTTTACTATTTTCTAAAATAGTTTTTAATTTTTTATTTTTAAAAATACAAGTTCTTGTTTGAGAAGTTGTTTTTAAAAAACTTAAGTCCAAATATGTAATAGAAAAATAAAAAATAATTTTTTATTTTCTTATTTTTTATTCCAAATGTGAATTTTTTAATAAAATAAAATATTTTCTTATTTATTTATTTAAATACCATTAATTCTTTGTTCTCATTAAATTTGAAATAGCTTTTGAAAATTAAAAGAAAATTTTTGAAAATAAAAAAATGAAACATATTCAAGTAAACCTAACAACTAAAACATCTTTTACTTTTCAAGTTTGGATGTTTTTGAAAATTTGTGCAAAAATCAATTAAGATATGATGCTAATGTTTCATTTAGCTTATCGAAGGGATTGAGCCATTTGGAGCAATTCGAGGACGAAGAACATGTTTCATTGAAAGTCTTGAATAAACTCTGAGGAGAGAAATTATGATACATTTATGGATCTAAAATGTATTAAAGTCTAACTTGCATATGGAGCAAACTTTAAAGTCCAACAAAAATGATTGGTTGAATGCTGATATTGCTTGAAATAGAGGGATGGCATAGTGTCATAAGTCAGTAGCTTTTTTAATTGAAATCATACGATGCATATTTGTTATTCTTAGTAAACATATTAGTCTTTCCATTAAACTTATGCAATACTCTTAGAATTGATGCTTGAACTCATGAGCCCCCATGCTACAATCAAATGTTATTAAAGTATTTGTGTGTACCAAACTGCAAGATCTCCCAACATTAAGAGCTTCCAAGTACAATGAGACGAAAAGAATAAATTTAAATAATGAGAAGGATACTTTGTTTGTTTGATATATACCTTATTTCATAATTTTGAATACGTAGGAGATAGTTATAAGTTAACACTAACATAGTGCCAAGATGCCTTACTAACTTTTTGACACTTTACTCTTTTAAACAACATTTTGAACAAAAGTGTATCTAGTACAAGTAAACATAATTTTTTTGAGTTGTCATAAACTTTTTTGGTAATACTTCAGGTGTTCAATTCGTATCAAATTGTACCAACATAAAGATAAAAATGTGAGGATCATAAATACAAGTTTTTTGAATTCTTCCAAATTCTCAAATCATATCAAAATTACTAAAACACCACTAAATTTAGAAAGATTGAGAAAAATAGTACACTATTCAAATTAATCCCAAATTTTAATTACAGAGCCTTTACAATATACTTGATTTTTCTATCAAGTATCATATTAAACTAAGCACATTTGCCCATTGGAGTATCATAATTATTAGCTTATGACATTCTCTCCTATTTCAAGTGTTAATGCCTTCGTTGATGCCTCAATCTGATACTATTTCATGAAGAATCTACTTACTTTTTTAAAACTTTATATTGGTCTTTAGTCTACACCTTTGAGTTACTATCTTAATCATTTGTGTCTATCTCTTTAAATGCTATAAATGTTCCCTCATCTTAAAATTAGGTTATCGCCTTTACAATATAAATATCCTTTTAGCCAAGCACATCCTACAATTTCTTAAAAGTTTACCTTTATAAACTTTGTAAACTCCTTTCAAAGTGTCTCGACACATTCTAATACTGCTTTCCCACTAGTTTTCCTAAATTTGTTATCTTTGTAGCTTGTCCAACAAGTAGTTGCCTCTGTAACTTTGTACTTATTATCTTTATAGCTTGTACAAACACAACTTCCGTAGTAAAAGTGTGTGCTAACACTATAGCTTAAGAGCAATGCTTAACACTTTGAACTAAATATATACAAGTGTTTTACACCTAATGTCTTATTGCACTAATGCAAGAGCCAAGACTTATGCTTGCTCTACATAGAAGTCTTATAACCTTACTTACAAGACTACTTATGTTGCTTTTAGTTAATTCATAATACTTTGTAATGCCACTTTCATACATCATTGGATCTTTTGAATCAATAACTTCTAGTATCCTATTGGCCACCACAACTTATTCTTGGAGTTAATGCTCCCTAGCATCGCAATCCTTATGACTCCTCTTTTATTTGCCCTCTAACAACTTCTTTAAGCACATATTCTAATAGGTCTCCCACTTTAACATCTTAAAGGGGGTTAAACATAGAGCATCCTCCACTCTAACTTAAGTTCCACTTTGCTTATGTATGAGCAAACTTGGACTCAATTGTTGTAAAGTTTCTCAACCAAGCAACTATGTAATGCTAGTTTATCACTTTTCTTCCAAGTCATTATTACCACTTCACAAAGCAATTATATAGCCTAACCTACAACATCAAAAAAATCTTGTAAGAGATTGCACATTATTTATCAAACCCATAGATAATGCACATTACATTAATTCTTCTGAATCTTCACTTAACCTTCTAGCTATGCTCTCTTAAGCATTACTCCTTTGAGTAACATAAGTGATCCCTCCAGATTGCCTCAACATGATTTTGGACTACTTCTATTGAAACAATTTGCTTGTGCCATTTAACTTAAGAAAATGTTAAGCCTTTTAATAAGACTAAGGTTTCTCCCTCTAAATTGACCATCAATTCACTTATCCTTTTGAATGGTAGTTTGCATCCTTTAATGCCACTGCTATGAATGATCACATAATAAATGTTTTATGCACATAAGCAAGCCTTCTAGCATAAATACTTGTGCTCAATGCACTAATCCATAACCATTTAAATGCATCATCCTTTTGCACACTAGCTTTTTGATCTAATACAATCTTTTGCACCCTAGTAAAGTCTTTAGTAATAACTCTTCTAAGTTTAAGAATGATTGTTTCATACATCCCTCATATAGTATTAGACAAGTTGCATTTTAAACCAATTGTGGCCTATCTAAGCTTGGCCTTTTAGTATAAATCAAGCTTTGATACTAAAATATCATAGGTCGATAACTCTTTAGGCAAAATTATAAGGCACATGCTTACTACTTTTGGTAAACATGCCAACTTTGCTATTAACCCCACATGATACTCTTGGAATAGATGTCAAAACTTACAAGTTTAGAAGCCAAAATCAAATGTCGTTGAAGCACTCATATACATCGAGTCATAATATCCCCTTATATTAAAAGCCTCTAGGTGTAACAGGCCAAAAGGAATAAATTTAAATAAGGAAAGATATATGCCTCATTCTATAATTTTAAATGTATAAGAATGGCCATAAGTCAATATATTCGAGTCCCTAACTTAATGCCAAGATGCCTTGCTAGGCTTTTCGAGAGTTTACCCCCTTAAAAGGCATTTTGAACAAATGCTAATCCAGTATAAGTAGACATATTTTTTTCAAGTTATCATAAGCTTTTTTTGCAATGTTTTAAGTGTCCAATTTACACCAAATAGCATTGACATGAAGATAAAAATGTGAGGATTACAAATACAAGCCTTTTGAACTATTTCAAATTCTTGAATCATGCTAAAATTAACAAAATACCCTAAACTTAGGAAAATTAAGAAAAATAATACACAATTTGGATTGATTTCAAAATTTAACCACATAACCTCTATAACATGCTTGATTTTTCTACCAAGTATTATCTTAAACTAAGCATATTTGCCTATCAGATTGTCATAACTATTAGCTTGTAACATACAACCAACATGCTTATTCTTTCCTTTGTTCACGAGACTACTTGTGAAATTTTCGGCAATCATAATAAACTCGACTAATCTAGATTCAAGTCAAGTTGAATTCTTTTTGAGAAAGCAAAACTTTTCTAACACTTGTCTTCCTTATATATACAAGAATCCAAAATTTTATTTGAGAGGATTGAATTCCCAATCAAAGTAGAAGAAGAAAGTAGGAAATATATTTTTCAGAAGTAAATGTCATTTATCTTAGTGGATTAACACTTCTCAAGTCTTTTCTTGCTTAAAGCCTATTTTGTTAGTTTCTTTTATGTCATCTTATATGTTTCAAATTACAAACATTGTTCTAATGAAATGACTCATGTTGACAATAATTTCTTAAATATATGTATTAATTTTTATTATAATTTAATTTTTTCTTATGTGAAGCGATTTTTAATTATAATTACAATTTTTTTGTTAGAATTTTATTTTGATTTAATTTATCATATATGAAGATTGTTGTGAATTTTGGATTGTTAAAGGAATGTAAATTCCTCACTAATGTGATTGATTTTCATTTTTATTTTCTAATACAAAGTTCAAATATACTTGGGGAAACTATTAACCTGATGTAGAGGTTAAGTTATTTTTCCACTTGTAAAATTGTTTTTATCTTGCCTTAGCAAGCTAATTCCTATTCAAAAAGAATGGAAAATAAATCATTCATTGTAGCAAGATAATATGCAAAACATGATTTTTTTTTATCTCAAAGAGATTAAGTAAATTTTTTTTGTAAAAACATGTAATGTTCAAATGTTTGAGGAGATGATCTAAAATTGTTATGCATTAAAATGAAATTAAATTTTTTTAGGACTAAAGCTTGTCCTCTATCTCAACGTTAAAGAAATTCTTAAATATATGACATGTAATACATAATATCATTTAAATAATTTCTTAAATATTAATTTTTTATGGATTTTTATTTATTGTTATAATTATTGTTGCAATTAATACATCTAACCATTCAAATGAATAAATCTCTTGTGTTTTATAGGTCATATGCTAATAAAAAATTAAATAAGAGATTCATGATATATTGGAGTCAATGACTAAATATATCAATTAAATGACTAAATATATCAATTACAACAATAGTTGTTACATTGAATGAAAATCCATAAAAAATTTAATATATAAAAATTATTTAAATGGTATCATGTACTGTATACCATATACATAAGAATTTCTTCAACCCTAGCTACTATGAATCATAAAAGCTAGTCTAATCTCGTGCTTTGTACAAGTTAAGAATTAAAATTTAAAATTAAAATGTGTGATTAATAATAAATCATTATTAGAATAATTTGACATATATATATCAGGCTATAATCTTATTATAATAAAATAGTATCGCAAATATTCGATACTTTTGAAACAAAAAATTGAGAACTCTAACTATAGGATGATAAAATCTACATATATTACAAGGATAAAAATTAAGTAAAGTTTTTAAGGTATCTGTTATAAGATTTTCTATTCTTAATTGTTCTATTAACTATTAATAATTTTAATTTGCTAAATAAAATAATTATCATTATTGTAATTATAATAAAATAATTAGTACACATATTATAATCTTAATGGAAAACTTTATGGCAAGTACTCAATGAATTTTACCGAAACTTTGTCCATATTGAGATAACGTGTAAATCATCATTTCAATTTGTTAAGAAAAAGTGCAAACTTGAAAATTTGGGTTTAATTTTGGGCTAATAGCTAATAAGTTAATTGATAATTAATAATTTATAATTAATAAATTAATTGATTGTATAAGAAGTATTTTATAAAATTAATTATTGAATTAGCTGAATTATAAAATGGCACAAAAAGATATATTAATAAAAATAGATATATAAAGTAAAATTTTTCATATTTATCTAAAAATAAATTATATTAATGCAATTAAGATTTTCAAAATAAAAATATAAAATCTAGTATTTAATTATATTTTATGAACTTACATATTTATTTATATATTTTTTAGTTAATTGTTATTTATAATAAAATTATAATTATTTAATATATACTTGATTATATTTTATAACATTATATATTTATTTAGACACATTTTTTTGTATATTTGTAATTTAGAATCAAGATATAATTATATTAAAATTAAATTAATTATATTTCATAATATTGCATATTTATTTATTCACCTATTTATTTTTGTTTGTTAAAAGTGTAGTGTAAATTAAATTATGTTATTAAAAAAAATTAAGTTTACATTATAAAGGATATGAGTTATAAATTAATGAGAAGAATAAAGATAAATTTAAATTTTTTTTGAAAATGTAATTACGTTATAGGTTATTCAAGTTAGCTTATTAAATCAAAGATTATTTTTTTCAATAAGTTAGTTAATAAAACACCTTTAAAGACTAGTTTGTGACATCATTTTACCCAACAAATAAGTTAATTTATTGAAAAAAAGCTTAATTTAATAAATTTTCTTGAGTAATTTATAATATATAATAACTACCTCTTCAATTTTTTTTAAAATTTATCCTTATTCTTCTTATCAATTTACAACTTATACTCTTTATAATGTGAACCTAAATATTCTTTTTTTTATAAAATATAAATAATTTAATTTTAATATAATTATATTTTAATTTTAAACTATAAATATATAAAAATATATAAATAAATATAATTTCATAAAATATAATTAATTATATTTTAATTAATTATAATTCTGTTATAAATAATAAAAAATATAAGCAAATAAATATATAAGTTCATAAAATATAATTAACTAAATATTATATTTTTATTTTAAAACTAAAGATATAATTTTGTTATTATATATCAATTAACTAAAATATAATTCTATTATTATATACCAATTTATATTGATATATTTTATGTAATTTTACAATTTCAACTAATACAATAATTAATTTTGTAAAATATTTTCTATATAATTAATTAACTTATCAGTTATGAGCTACTAGTTAATATGATAATTATTAGTTATTTATGCGAAATTAAACTTATAACTTATTAATTAAGTCAATAAATTATAAGTTAACTTATTTATTACATGAAATAGAGCTATGATATAAAACAAAAATGCAATATAATAATATTACCATTATTATTTATTTAATTTGAATTACTAACTTGAAAATTGATATAAAATAAATTAAAAGATAAAATAAGTAAATTTGATTTTAATTTTGAAATATTTTAATGATAAAATAAAATATGCAATTAATTAGTTTAATTAATAATTTTGATAAATATTTCTATATAAAAAAATAAATATATTATGTTATATCTATACTACATAATAAATGCAAAATATTTTTATAAAATAATTAGTGATTATAAAATATAATATGTAATTAATTAATTTTATTATAAAATATTTTTATAATTTGAATTGTAAGCAATAGTAATAGATAAAAAAATTAAAATATGCAATAGTAAAAAAAAATAAATTATAATACATAAGATATAATATAATGAAATTTAAAAATAGAATATATAATTAAATTATATCTTTCACTCATTTAGAATAGTGTTATAACAAAAAAGTATATTACATCATATTTATATTATTCAATAATATTGATATTTGAATTGTGGATAACAAGAACCAATTGAAAAAATGTAATGAAGAATATAAAAGAAAGATAAACAATATGTGAACTATGCAATTCTACAAAATCTTAATTGATATATATATATATATGGAATTTGAAATAGTGTACTTGAAAATTAATATAAAGAAAATATAAATAAAATTATATAAATACTTTTTATTTTAAGTTTCAAATGCTTTTATTTAGAAATATAATAGTAAATAATTATTTCAATTATTACATTCTATATTAATATTTTAAATTATTTATAATTTTTAATAAAATATATTGTGTTATTCTTAGTAATATTAGCATTTAAATTTTAAACAATTAGAGTAAATTTGAAAAGAATAAAAGACATGCAATGAATCAAATAAAAAGAGATTCAAGTTCAATCAACACATAAGATGTATAGTAAAAAGTATTAAATATAAAATATATAGATAAATAATTCTAATAATCAAATCTTTACCCTATTTAACATATTTTATGATAAAAAATATATTGTGTCATATTATACAATTTATTAGTATTGACATATAAACTACAAATAATATTAGCGATTAAAAAAAAGGGAAAAATATGTAATGGAGTAGATAAAAGAAAGTAAAATAGTACATGATTTATGAAGCTTTTGCAAAATTTAAATTATTGTATATTTAATTTGAAATATAATACTTGAAGTTTGATATAAAAAATATTGAATAAATTTAATTTAATTTTATAAATATTTTTATTATAAAATATAGTATATAATTAATTTAATTACATTTTTTATTTATTTAAAATATTACAATAAATAAGACAAAATATATTGTGTTATATATTATTTTTGAAAAATTATTTTGAACTAAATAAATAAGTTTGAAAAATTACCAAAAATATGAAAATAAAAATTTAGGGAAATACGTTTATTACCCGCATTCCAAACCTATTACGCAATCAATATAAAATCAGATAAATAAAAAATTCAATAAAAATAAAAAATAAAGGAAGATAATTCCATAAATTCGTAAGGAAAAATCCATTTTAATTGTCTTGATTTCGTAACATATATAGTAATAAATAATATAATATATATGTGACATAAATTATATAGAAATTATTATTGTCTATAAAATTTTTATTATTGTATTATTTATTTCCTTGGTTATATAAGTTTAAAAAATTATTAAAAATATGAAAACAAAAATTTAGTGAAACGTGTTTATCGCACCTCCTCCAAACCCAATGTATAATCAACATAGGATTTGACAAATACTAAAAATTAGTAAAAGAAGGATATAACATAAAGAGAAAAAATGCAATAAAATTACAGACACGTCAATCTAAATTGTTTTGTATTCATGTTGGATATAAATTATTATATTTACAAAATATATAATATAATGTAAATATAACATTATTTTATATAATATATTATTTATTATTATATAAAATTACTATTATATTATTTATTTATATAATATAATCTCTATCTCTATCTAACTAAGAAAGCAAAAATATTTTTAACAGTATTACCTCTATTTTCCTTTTTTTTTGGGACAAGTATCATTATCTTATTAAAAATTTTCTTGCAACTTTTACATTCTCTATTGTATGTGATGTGATTTTGTTTTTGAGCTACTATTTTATGCATAAAAAAATTATTGATGGATTTTTTTCTAGATTACTTAATATTGTGGGCTTTACTTTAAAGTTGTTTTTAACTGGCCTAATTTGTCCTACCAATTAATTCCTTTTTTCCTTGCAGACACTTATTTTGGCTTTCAATTTTTTTTTTCAAATTTCAATCTTGGCTCCACTTCCTTCTTCCCTTCCTCTACATTTCCTTTTCTCCAGAGTAACGGCTTCTACATTAAAGCTTTCTTCCTTTTCCTTTTATTCTTTGCTGCCATGGCTTTAGATATGCATGCATCTCTTTCTCCTTTCCAAACTATTTGTTTGAAATATTTTCTTTTATATTCGCATTTTGTGTTTTGGTGCTGTCTCTCTCTCTCCATCTTTATAGTTACTTCTTTTCTTTGTTGGACCGATGACTTTTGCAAGGTTAAAGGCCTTTTGTTGTGATGGATGAATTTGATTTGATTATGGAAGCAAAAATTCACAAAGCTTTAACAATTGTCATTTAAGCAAAGAATAACTAAAAAGCAAGGAAGATTTTAGGGGCAAAAAAAAAAAATTGATTCACGCAAAATCTTAGCATATCTTTTTCTTTTTATTCTTTTTCTAAATAAAGGATTTTAACATATTTGCTTCATTCTATTCCTATTTGACAAAGTACTCTTTGTATTTTCGTGGGAATGTTTTTGAATGGTTTTACCCTTTTAGACTTATTAGGTTTGAATTTTGCTATGTTATATTCTAAAATTTAGTAGTTAGGCATTTAAATTTTCTAACTTTATATTTTATATATATATATATATATATATATATATATATATATATATATATATATATATATATATATATATATATATATATATTTAGTACTTAAAGAATTTGATATTTTGATCTATTACTCTTTGCTTATGTTAATATTAATGATTTTGTCTTAAGAGTCTATTGAAAATTTATTATAGGAGTGATTGATTAATGTTAGCCTAGAAGTGATATCGCTATCTATTTACCATACCACTTAGAAAATTTTAAGTTGTTGATGATTATTTTGCCACGATCCAATTTAAATATTTGTAAGGATAATGTATTGACATATGGAAGTGAGTTAATGCAAATGATAGCTTAAAACCCTCGACTTGGAATAATTAGAAAGTCAACATGGTTTTTGTGTCTTAATATATGGAATTGCTAATTCTTGAGTATATTTTGTTAGAATTTTTCATAAAGTGAGCTGCTATTAATTGGTAATTAGTGATTTAATAAAAACTGACTGATTAAATATTTAGCCCAATTATGAGACATGCATGAGGCCCATTTAAAATTGTGATATTAAGGATATGGACTTAGCACACTGCATAGTTTAGTGTGGTTTGGCGGTTGTGTAGGCCCAAAAGATTTAGTAATCCTTTTATGGGGAGGATTGCTAGGATTATAAATAAGGATTAAGGCTAGGTCCCCTCTTCACTTCTCATACACACGGTTTCTACCCATTGAGAGCCGCCACCAAAGAGAAGAGCGAAGAGGAAGATCTAGTTGAGAAGAATTCATTAGCTTCCGCTGATGCTGCAAATTTATCAGGTAAGTAAATTCTAATTTCATATTTATGGTGTTCTAATTATCATACATGAGATCTTAAAATAAATTTAAAATTCTTACATGTGGTATCAGAGCTTACATGTATGATATTAGAACCCAGAATAATTAATTATATTTTATATTATTTTGATTGAAGATTTATGATGAAATTTGACATGTATGATTCCTAAAATACAATCATACGACCAATCTATATTATTTGTTTTATAATTCTTTAATGTATTATTATGAATTTTTTTTCATTGGAAAAAGATTTTGAATTAATTATATATATATATATATATATATATATATATATATATATATATATATATATATATTAGGGTTGTTGAATTAGAAATCCTAATTATCAATTTTGTATGAAATTGTGTGTAAAGCAGCTAGGATATTATTTTGACATTCTGTTTGAAATAGTTTGGCCAACTGTTTTATATATATTTATATAAATATATATTTATTGCATTCCGTTTAGAATTTACGTAAAGACGATATTGATTTCGGGAAGCATATCTTCCGTTTGTATACTGTTTGGATTTCTCCTTCTTTTATATATATTATATATGGTCCTCTGTCACATAAAACGAGTCCCAGTTTTACGTTTGAGATGCCTCTGTATATATATATATATATATATAACGTATTATATGCAGGAAACCATAGAAATATTATTTTGGGATTCCATTTGAAATTGTTCAGTTTACTATTTTATATATATAGAAATATATATATTTACTGTATTCTATTTAGAATTTCCGTAAAGTATTAAAAATTTTGGAAAGCATGTCTTTCGTTTGGCATGCGTTTGAATTTTTTTTTTTTACCTTTTTTTTTTGGAATATTTCGTCCAGCGTATAGTATATATATTTATAGCAAACTGTTTGAGATTTTGCTTACCGGTCCTACAATATATATATTTTGAGATTTTGGAAATTTCTGAATATTTGATTGGACCTTGATATATTTGCTTAAATCAGGTCATGTTCTCTCAGTTCTCGTTCCACGTGCTGTTTGATTTCTCCTCCTTATATATATAACGTATTGTTAGGTTTAACTTTTGTATATATGCGCGCGGATTAGACCGCATATCTAGTTTCTAAAATCTTGTTTAACGTGTTATATACATGGATCTCTGACGTATGGAGAAGACTACTATGATTTGGCATGCTTTTGTTTTATATTTTCGTTCGGCATGCAATTTGACTTCTCCTTCTTTGAATAGATATATGTTGAACTATATATGGATTATATAAATAAATTTCTTTATTTCTCATCTGACATGAAGTTTAATTCCTCCTTATTTGGACAGATATATATTAAATTATATATATATGGATTTCTTTATCTCTCGTTTGATGTGTAATTTATCTCCTTCTGTGGATAGATATATATATTGAATTATACATATTAATTATAGGTTCCGCTGCCAGGATATATATATATATATATATATATATATATATATATATATATATATATATATATATATATATATATATATATATTTCACATAGTGAGGAGTGAATATAATTAGATATTATAAATTATATTAATTTTAAATTTTATTCAAGATTTTATTATGCAACAATATTTATGGATTCATTGAGATACATTGAGTTTTTAGCATCTCATCAGGAGTGAACCATTGTATACATATAGTTGAGTATACAGATTGAGATATTGGATAATTTACTTTTCCCAATTAAGAAAATTTTTCATTAGTAATTATAAATGTTTGGCTGCCAAAGTGGCTCATTTATAGTGATTAGTGAAATATTTTCTTATTCAGAAATCATAGGATAGTACTAGAATTATTTTATATAATCACCTGCCCAAAGGGGTTATTATGTAAGATAATTTTAGCATTACGACATAAGGCATCATGGATGGAAATATATCAATTTAGAGAGTCTATCTGTCCAAAGGGGATGAATTTTTTAAATTGGATATTTTCATATTAACCTTATGAGGAGAGTACTTACTAGCATGTCATATTCTCTGCCCAAAGGAGAGAACATGATGATGCACCTAAACTCTCCAGTTATTATAGCACATCAGGAATCGTTGCTATTTATTTCTTTTAAATTATCCATTGATTAATTGTTGCATTTTTTTTTATCTGGAATAGTGACTTTTACTGTAAATGGCAATCAAGCTACCATTGAGATCCTACATGGATCTAACTATAAGAGATGGAATGAAGACCTGAACTTTGCCTTAGTTATGAGTGACATAGACATAGCCTTACGTATTGATCCACCCATTACCATCACTACCTAAAGTACAACCAAATAAAAAAAGTTATTTGCCAAGTGGGATAGAGCAAATTGTATGTGCTTACATGCTATTAAGACATCTATCTTTGAGCATCTTCTAAGTGGGTTGGATGAGATTGAGAATGTTAAATAACTTCATGATGCTATTAATCAAATATACCAAAAATCTAACAAGTCTGAGGCTGGGAATCTTATGAGTGAGCTGACAAGCATGAAGTATGATTTTGTTGGAAATGTTAGAGACTTTATCATGAAAATGGTCCACATCAAAAATAAATTAACTTCTCATGAAATCACCTTACTTGACAAATTTATTGATCACCATGCCATCAATTCACTTCCTCTTGAGTTCACCCAAATTAAAACTGCTTACAACACCATGAATGAAGTTTGGAGTATCAATGATGTTATATCCAAGTGAGAAAGAGGCCAAGCTTAGAGTTGGAAATAATGCTGAAGTAGAAGTTTATTTTATAGGAACAATAGGTTTAAATTTGGAGTCTGATTTTGAACTTATTTTAGAAAATATTTTTTATGTGCCCTCCTTTAGGAGAAATCTAATTTCAATTTCTATTTTGGATAAACATGGTTATCATTTTATCATCAAGAATAGAAAAGTTAATTTGTTTTTAAATTCTAAAATTATTAGTGAATTTAAGCTTGATGATAGTTTATATAGATTGTGCTTGGCCCAAAACAATGAATACAGTACTATGAATGTTGAAAACATAGTGTCTAAGAGAACTTTAGTTAGTGAAAAGTCTTTCTTGTTATAGCATAAAAGATTAGGTCACATCTCAAATGAGAGAATTAATAGATTAATAAAAGATGGTTCTTTACCTTTTCTTAAATCTAAAAAACTTAGACACATGTATTGATTGTATAAAGGGTAAGTTAACTAAGACTAAAAGCAAAGGTGCCACCCGAAGTTCTGACTTTTTAGAAATTGTACATACTGATATTAGTGGATCATTTACTCCTACTCTATATGGTAATAAATATTTTGTTACCTTTATTGATGATTTTTCTCGTTATGGTTATCTTTACCTAATTAAGGAGAAGTCTGATGCTTTAAAAAAAAATTTTTAAAATGGAGGTAGAGAAACAATTAGGAAAAGTCATCAAAATTGTTAAGTCTGATCGAGGTGGTGAATATTATGGTAGATATGACACAACTGGATAACATATGGGACCATTTGCTAAATACTTACAAGAGAATGGGATAATTGCCCAATATACTATGCCTGGTAGTCCTGAGCAAAATGGTGTGGCCGAAAGACGAAATCGCACTCTTAAAGATATGATGAGGAGCATGATGAGTAGAATTAATCTTCCTAAATCTCTTCCGGTAAAGCCATGAGATCTGCATTATATATATTGAATAGAGTGCCTAGTAAATCTGGAACAAAAACACTTTTTGAACTATAGACCAGTAGAAAACCTAGCTTAAACCACTTCTGAGTTTAAGGATATCCTGTAGAAGTTAGAATTTATAATCCTTTTGAAAATAAAACTAAACCTCAATTTACTTATTAGTACTTTATAGGGTACCCAAACTATTCCAAAGAGATTTACTTAGAAAGAAACAGTAAACTACAATGAGACCCTTCTAACCAATGTCATTTAAAGATTCATTTAGAATCATCATGGCCTCAGTAGCACACTATGACTTAGAGTTTCATCAAATGGATGTGAAGACAGCCTTCTTGAATGGGGATTTGAGAGAAGAAGTTTATTTATGGACTTAAACAAGCTTCAAGGCAATGGTATTTTAAATTTGATGAGGTGATCACTTCCATGGGTTTTGAGGAAAATAAAGTTAATCAGTGCATATACCTTAAGATCAGTGGGAGTAAGTACATTTTTTCTTGTCCTCTATATGAATGATATTTTATTAGCTAGTAATGATAATGGATTGCTGCATAAGACTAAATGATCATTGTCCAAAATTTTTTGACATGAAACATCTTAGAAATGCTTTGTTTGTTCTTGGGATAGAGATCCGTAGAGATCGATCTAAAGGTTTGTTGGGACTTTCACAAAGGTCTTACATTAATCGTGTACTTAATAGATTTAATATGCAAAGTTACAAGGGTGGGGATGCACCTGTTATAAAAGGTGATAAACTCAGCCTTAATCAATGTCCCAAGAATGATTTAAAAAGAGAATCTATGAAAAATACACCTTATTCTAGTGCAGTGGGGAGTCTTATGTATGCATAAGTCTATACTAGGCCTAATATTACATTTGTAGTAGGAGTTCTTGGTAGGTATCTTTTTGATCCTGTTATGGATCATTGGGTTGCTGTTAAGAAAGTATTAAGGTACTTACAAAAGATAAAAGATTACATACTAGTTTATAGAAAAGTTAACAATCTTGAGATTGTTAGATATACAGATTCTGACTTTGCTGGCTCTCAGGATGATATAAAATCCACTTCAGGATACATTTTTACATTAGCTGGAGGAGCTGTATCTTGGAAGAGTGTAAAACAAACACTCTTAGCTTCTTCTACTATGCAAGCTGAGTTTGTTGCGTGTTATGGAGCAGCTACGCAAGCCATTTGGCTAAAGAATCTTATCTCTGGTCTTCGCATCATTGATTCCATCTCTAATCCACTAAGAATTTATTGTGATAACAAATCTGCTGTGTTGTTTTCCAAAAAATAACAAAACTACATGTGGGTCTAAGCATTTGGAAATAAAGTACCTTAGGGTCAGAGATTTTGTGAAAAATGGTGATATTACTATAGAGTATATTGATACAAATAACATGATTGCTGATCCTCTGATTAAAGGATTGAGACCTGTAGTTTTTAGCAAACATGTTGAAAGTATGGGTGTCTTAAGGTCTTTTGATGTATTTTATTAGTGGGAGCATATTTCTTGTGTTTGATACTCTCATGCTATAATTTGTTATGTTAGACACTCTTTTTATGAGATTTTAATTTCATTGATGATCATCATAAAGTAGATAATCTATGCTATTATATATTCTTACTTGAACATATACTTATAAGTATTGAAATCTTGCTTCTTAAGACTGGTGTCTGTTTTAAGTATGACTTTGATGTCAAGAAAGTATGTTTTATGGAATGACACCATTAAATGATCTCGAGAATATGAATGAGACATACATATAGTAAATAGATTTCTCATCAAGTTTAGAGAAATCATGGAGGACTGATAATGAAAATGGCACGTTTGATCACATTTGATGCTATTTTCTTACTACACAACCACACTAAAATCCATTGTCGATAAAGTCACTAACACTTGTAACCATAGATTGGTCTTATGTCAATAAAGGGCATAAAAGCAGCTATAATTCAGTGTTAGTTGGCTATATTAGTTAGGATTGTTGTGATGTTATCTCAGAGGGCTAAATTATTTTTTCTTTATGGCCACATAAAAGTTTTTTCAATCAGTCTGGAGTCTTGTTTTCAAAATATATTTTTGTTAAAAATCTAATAAAACCCAATTAATATTGCTCAAGTGGGAGAATGTTAGAATTTTTCATAAAGTGAGCTGCTATTAATTGGTAATTAGTGATTTAATAAAAACTGACTGATTAAATATTTAGCCCAATTATGAGACATGCATGAGGCCTATTTAAAATTGTGATCTTAAGGATATGGGCTTAGCACACTGCATAGTTTAGTGTGGTTTGGCGGTTGTGTAGGCCCAAAAGATTTAGTAATCCTTTTATGGGGAGGATTGCTAGGATTATAAATAAGGATTAAGGCTAGGTCCCCTCTTCACTTCTCATACACACAGTTTCTACCCATTGAGAGCCGCCACCAAAGAGAAGAGCGAAGAGGAAGATCTAGTTGAGAAGAATTCATTAGCTTCCGCTGATTTTGATTATGGCTGCAAATTTATCAGGTAAGTAAATTCTAATTTCATATTTATGGTGTTCTAATTATCATACATGAAATCCTAAAATAAATTTAAAATTCTTACATATTTTGTCTAAGAGGTTACACTTATATCTATGTTTTTGTGTATTAGTATGTTTGAAATGGGATGCAATTAAAATTTTTTCTTTTCATTGACTTCAGGGAGGATAGCTATTAAGGCTAGACTATGGATAACTATTATCTTCTGCATTCTATGGTATGCCAATTATTTTTTATTTTTCTTTCATTCTTTGGTATGCCTTCCTTTCAAGAATAATAAACTTTATGATTATAATAGTGTTTCTCCACATTTGGAAATAATGTTTGTATACATTTTTGCCCTTTATCATATGATTATAGTGTTTGTAATTTGTGTTTCTCTTGTGCTTTTAAAGTATAGGAATGTTTTGAAAATTATTTAACAATTGAAAAAGACTTGGTCGAAATGAGAATGACTGCTAAAAAATTATTCAAACTTGAAATTTTAGTTTAGATAAGAAAGAGAGTTTCATGCCTAGAAAAGGCGTTTATAGAAATGCTTATTAAAATCAATAGGGAAATATAGTAATTACATTACTTTTATCAAATTTAATATTTTATAAATTTTTTTTAAAATAGATTAATTAATAATTCATAGTTAACTTTGTAGTTGATGAACAAATTAAAAGTTCTACATGTGTACAGTCTTACCTTTTGGTATTAGGTTAATTTAAGGAAGAAACAAAATTATTATATTAATTCAAATAACAAATAAAATAGTCAAATCATGATTTCAAGCAATCCATGAATAAGTAATAATAAACTGATGTATGTACTATGTTTAAAATTATGTTTTATGAAAGCAGTTGAGAACCTTAGTTGAATTAACTGTCTACTATTGTTAAGTGTAGGTCTTCATTGAATCTTGATTTCTTCATCTATTTCTTTTTCTTTTTTGGAAAGTGATAGTTTATTTTAGTTGTTTAATTTTTATTGATTTTGGTTAATAGTTATACGTTCTTTGCCTTTATTTTTAAAGTTTTCTATCACTTTGATTTTTTATCTTTTTATCCATATGAAGTTCTATAAATTTTGATTTGTAAAAAATTGCAGCTTTAATTTGGCATTCATTTATAGAATCCTTTGCTCACTTCTTTAAAGGTTAAACTATCTCTTATTTAGCTCTAATTTGCACTTGGAAAAATGTTACATTATAAGTTGGATTGCTTCTTTTAGATTGCCTTCACAGGAGGGATACAAACCCTTTTTATGCATATTGATAAAACTATGACAATTTTGTAGTCGTTTATACTTTTATAGTTAAACTTTATCTTTTTCTTCAATTACAATTCTTGAAGGTCTTTTGATTGTTCTGTGAGTTTTTCAGGGATGATTAGGGTTATCTTTCCTTTAATTTAATTTGTATGTTTTCTTTATTAAGGAAGCTCAAGTGAGGTTGGTACTTACACAATCTATGAGTAAATAAAAAATTTAAGTTTCTTGACATCCTTTTGTTTTAATCTTAATAGTTAATACGACATTAAGTAAAAGGTAGCACAATTGAACTTTTTAGCTTGAATAATTTCTAATGTGGTTTAAATTTGGATGGAATTCAAAAGTTGGAACCAATTATTGGCTAAACATTAAGAATTTATCCTCTTGAAAACATTAGAGGATGTGGAGTAATTTTGTAATTAGTTTCATAAAATATTGATCATTATAGTTTGATATAATGCAAATGCATTCCCTTAACTAGAACGCTGACATTATAGATGACTAGAGTTTTAGAGGCATATCTTAAGGTACAATTGCTTTAAAATTAAAAAAAAAATCCATTACTATTTGTTTCCATATTTGATCAATTTAGTTTCTTGAAATAGTAAATTTTAAGCTTTTTCTTTATTAATTCCTTTCATTAGTTATCTAAGGAAAAGTTGTTCTTATCTTTAAAAATAATAAGATTACTTCTTTTTGAGTGAATATTTTATATTTTTTTATGGGTGATATGTTTCTCTATCTTCAGGAGTTTAGTGTATTCATTCTTTTAGTAAGTTTATTATTATATTTAGTTTTCTAAAAGTTATGTACTAGGTTCTTCATGTGCTTATGAATTTCTATCTATATTTACAATTTAAGTTTATTTTCATTCTTAATGTTAAGCTTTCTCTTATTTTAACTTGGACTTATGTTATTTTTTAATGATTTTGAACTATAGATGTTAATGCTATCACTCCTATGTGTGACAATCTTCATAACTTAAAAATTTATAATATGCATTTTAATTTGTTTTTAACTTTTCAAAAGTTAATGATTTAGGATATGCAATTTGATCCATATTTAATCTATATAAATAATTTTTACCTTTTTAGATACATACTACTAAAATATGAATATTTGTATATATGAAAATTTTATCCTTTTTTAATCATTACAAAAAGGAATTAGGGGAAGGGGAAGAAGGAACGGAGGGGGATGTCTAGAATCAAAGTTTCCCCTTCTATGCCATAAGCACATAGATTGTACCAAGTGAGATAAGGGAATTACATTATGCTACATTTCTCTATATTCATATTATATATGTTATGAAAATTTTGTAAAGGTCTAAGTATTCGAACTATGCTACTACTCACTTCTCTATGCTCTCTATTGCCATCTTTACTTTCATGTTATATGCTTCTTAGTTTCCAAATGATTAGTTTTACTTAGGTTATATATAATTGTAGTATGTATTGTATAATCTTAAAAGAATTAAAAATTTTAATTATTTTAATGAATTTATATATTACTTGAGTTTTACAGTTAAGTCAACACTATTAAGTATCTTAAAAATGAGCCAAGATACTATGATTTCTTACATTTTCACAAATATGATCATATGTTGTGTATCATACATGTAAATTGGAATTAATATTGATAAATATTTATATTCTATTTCCAGTATTGTATAATGTTTATGACACATGGTATATTAGATTAGATAATGGAAGCCTTACTAATTTTGATCAAAATTTTAGTAACTCGTGCCTATCAATCTTTTTGTTTTAAACTTTTTTTATCTTTTTGTACTAGAAATACAACAAACCGATATTTAATATAGGTTGTATTGTTTGGCAAATGCACATCTAAATAGTAAAGGAAAATATAGGTTTTCATACTCTTAAAAACCTTAAACTATAGTCGAAAATGCTTATACACCAAGCCGACTATTTGAATTTATTAATTTCCATCTTTGCTTGTTGGACTGTATAGTTAAGGCTCCTTTGATTGTTTAACTTCAATATAAAAGCTGAAAACTAAGTGTTTTTTTATATTGATTCAATCTAACTATGTTGTAATATCAAAAAAGAAAATCTACTTATACTTTTTTTGTTAAGTATTTTTGCATGATGTAAAATTGTGAATTTGTTAAGGTTTAGTCCAATCTAAATATAGAACATTTCAATAGTTTATTATAACAATGTTTTCTTTGCAATTCATCAATAGTTCTATCCCATCCATTAATAACATATCTTTTCCTTAATAATTTGAACATTACATGCTTTTGATTGTCCATATTTCATACTTCTAAAATAGTTTTGTAGAGTATATTTACTCTTAAATTTTGCTTCATGCAGTGCTTCATTATTTGTATATTAAATGTTTATGATCAAAGCATTATTTTTCTACTGTAAATCCAAAAAGTTATGAGATGGTGGGAATCCTTAACTTTAGCCCTTTTTTGATTGATTATGATGTGAGAATATCACTTTCTGCATAATTTTTTTATTATAATCTTAAGCATTGATGATGAATATATAATGGTTAGAATGACTCCTTCGGAATAAACCATAAGTTTTTTTCTTTTAATAACAACAACACCTACCTATATACCAAAATTTATCACTTCTTAAATGAGTTTCTCATAAGAATAAATACTATTGTAAATTATTTACTAAGTTAATGATATACTAACATAAACTTTTTGGTAATAACACTAATGCCAACAAAAAAGGCAATATTATGACAACAAAATATTTTTACCTTGAAGGTGGACTTACTAGATTTTTTCTTTTTTCTTTTTTCTTTTAATTTGATAAAAGGGTAATAATAATTTATATTTAAAATTTTTCACTTATACTACTAATTACTCTCTTATTTTCTTTTTATGCACCCTTCACATATATCCCTAAAATGTTACGATTGGTTTTCATTTTTTTCCCTCCAATCGGTGCTATGTATTACAATTGTTTTAAGTTTATTTATTCATTTGAATTTGACCTTAAAAGCTTCCAAAATCTATTTATATCATTGATTCTTGGTATTTTCATTAACCACCCTCATAGTAGTTTTTTATAAATTAAATTTGTGATCACAGTGTTATTTTTATTTCAACTATTAATCTTTCAATTATTGTTAATTTTAATGCAATTTGGCATTTTGTAATGAATCGATTGTAAAGGTTAATTGAAATACAAAGTCCAGCCTTTAACAAAATCAAAGAAGATTGGGGGAATTCATTGACAAAGAAAATAATTTAAGAAATTAGAGTTATTAAAGAAATAAAATTCATTTTTACTTTCAATCGTTAATTACTTACTATATTAGTTATAAATTAACATCTTCTCAAATTGTACTTGATTGGAATGATAACTACCATTACAATTGTAAGGACTCTACCGACGAGGTTCTATTGGTATAATGATATCTACAAAACATGTGGGAAAAAAGTTAGAAACATTAATGACAAAATCCTCTGCTTAACTTATAATAAAAAGCCAAGGTTCATATGGCTAAGTATGGAAATCTTGATTTTATCATAATTTGCTTAACTTTTTCTAAATATATATAATGTACCTCTATTATAAATTTTAAAAAGTTAAATATAAGTTTAAGTGCTTTATTTGATGATTCTTATTATCCATTAATAATAGGTACAAAACTCATATTCAAATTTATAATCTCCTGGGACAAGCTATCTTTATCATATTTGAATTAGAAGCTAGAAAATTATAAAACAATTTATAGACTACCTTTTCTAATACCAAGTCTAAGTAATAAACCTTCAAGTAACATAAATGGATTCTATTTTTAGCATTTAATTTATAGTGCATTCATCATACTTCTTAGAAATTACTTTACATATGCAAGAGGATAAGGAGGATGCTTTCCCAATTGACTTGGATAAGTTATTGGAGAAGATTTTTCTCTTTAAGGTTGAGATTTTTAATTATAACATTAATAGTAAATTAGTAATAGACTTGGTGATGATTCCACAAGTTATACAATGTTGGACATTTGTAATGATTCAAGGTTAACTCATTTTTTTATACAGTCAATAAATTGCCTTAAAGTGATCCCACTTTCTTTTAGACACTAATTTCATTATATTAAATTAATATATTAAATAAGTACATAATTGCACTATATAAATGCCTCTGCTTCTAGTTTAAGAGCATGGTTCTTTTAACATTATATTATACAATAATGTTGTTTCATAATGACTTCATTCATTTTAAAAAATATATGATGATAAGGTAATTTGTGAGTTTTTATATAAATTGTTAGTTTTTATATAATAATTGAAAATACAAGTATCAAGTTCCATTAATGACATAATTTTTATTAAATAGTTTCTCTAAAGGAGTATTTCATAAATTTATAGCAACATATATGCTATTGCAGGACATATTCTCTTTTACTTTGGTGCATGCCACTAACCTTGGCATATTTGACAATTTCACACTAAGAGGATGGCCATATACCCATTTCCAAGATACTATCTCCTCAATTCTTTACCACAAAAATAAAAAGAAAACATTAAAATTGAATTGGTTGATTAAACATATGCAACAAAAGGATGAATTGCTTTACATTTAATGTATAATTTTGTTTAGACTTGTCAATAGCTAACTTAATATGCAATAATCAAAGCTCTTGGAACCAACACCTATTCTTCTATATAAAAAACCATGGTAAGCTTTGCTAGAAATGTATTTTGATTTCCCTTGTAAGATATCAACATCTTTTCACATTTTATTTTTTAAAAAATAAAGTGGACTATGTTTTAAGGTGACTTCTATCCATGTATATCTATGTTAAATGATATCCTAGTTGTTGTTAGTTTATGGATCATATTAGCAACATATATGTTGTCAATCAATAGATACAATGTAAATAATTTTATAATTTTTTCTTAGATCAAGTTTGTATAAATTTGTGCATGACATCAACTTTAAAACTAGTTTATATAATATAAAAAGAGAAAAAAAGAAAGGAAAAATTTTTAAAAGTAAAATAATTTTAAATTAGAGAGAAAGTGAAAAAACCTATGATGAATGAACAAAATAAGGTCAAAGATAAAATTTATTTGACTTCTCTATTAGTTGATAATGGTTGATGATAATAGGGTTTGTTATATCTTAACTTCAAATTTTGGAGGGATAAAGTTTGATATATATATATATTTTTTTTGGCAATCCTCATTAAGAAATTTTTAATTCTATTTTTGAAGTTTAGAGAGATTCAGAATACCTAAAGGTATTAGAAATACATTCTTGATAAACAACAACATGTGTTTTTTGTTTATAAGCCATTTAAAACTCAATCTAGGTGTAAATGAAGTCCTTATTGTCATCGTAAAAAACAATCAATAGAGTTTAATCATGAAAATATATGAACTTGAGAGTTTGTAGAATAGCCTAAATAACTTAGATTTATATTCTAATATTTTTTTAGACTTAAATGCTGAGAAAAATAATAGTTACATATTACAAATAAACTAAATTATTTTAATGATAAGGTCATTTACACATACTAATAATATTAATTTTCTCACTAGAATACTCCTGCAATACATTTTTCATACATTTATTGCACACATTTTTAGGCTATTTCATCTCACACACTATGGTATAGTTATTATATTACTTCTTTCATTTCTTTTTAAGTGTTATTTTAGAGAAAAAATTTATTTCTATTTATCTGTCACCTTAGGAAATCAAGAATGCATTTATTATTATTTTTAAATATTACCCTTATGATTTAAATAAATATTCAACAATTTTATTTATTAATTGACTTTTAGTAAAGGATGTATTAATAAATTATAACACATTTCTCTTACAATTAAGGTTATTCATTGTCTTCCTTAATTATTATGCATTAACCTTAAACAATGCTTAAAAAATGGAGTAAGTACTATTAAAGATGAAACATAAAGTGAGATGTTATAAAATTAATTATACATTAGCTTTGGAATACACAAAAAAATTAATGCACTTTTTTTTACATCAACATATTACTTGAATTCTTCATCACTAGCTTAGCATATAAGAACTTAAAAAATAGGTAAAATATTAAAAAATAATGCATAGATATAATCACCCACATGTTATTAACTTTCAAATTAATGTCACTTGGTCAAAAAATTCCATGGTTAAGCTCTTGTACTTATGCATCAAAATTTATTCTTGCAAATAGGACAATAATATTAATATTAAAAGGGTTGTCAAATATGATTCATGTTGATAGTTGCTTATAGAGCTGAGGGTAAAGTAAAAATATCTTATCAACTATGCCTTTTTTTATTGCTTATGAAATACTGAACAAGAGTACAAAGAGAACAAACCTAAGATAACACCTAACAAGGGATGCTAAAGGCAAAAACTAACAACATATACTTAACGCAAATAAAGTAAAGTAATAAACTAATAACAAACTACTTTCTTTAAGGTCTACCTTAATTTGTTACTTTAATAAGGCCTACATAAGTCCTTAAAAGCCTTTGGGTAGGGCTTTGGTGCTTTATGAAACTACCTTGAATAAGATATTTGTAGTGGCACTAAAATAACATTAGCTATGTTAACAAATTGTGAAACTTGAACATCCAATTCTATACGTGATTCAAATTTTCATAGTTGCAACTCTTATTGAAAACTTTCCAGTAAGTTAAATTCCTTAAACTTAGGATACTCCTTGTTGAAACCAAATACCCAATCCTCAGTCCTCAATGAAAAAGACAAACTAGGTAAGTTAGCTTGTATCATGGTAACCTAACTAGCTCGAAGGCCATTTGATTTGGATTGATTTAGACAGCTATGTAAAACGAGATTCTTTTAGACTTTGCATATAAAAAGGATAATGGTGGAGATTGGCAGCCAAGATTGAGTTAGAGTAAGATGCATTATTCATAAAATATGTAATGAAGTATTCTACCTAACCATAGTTTGTACAAGTATCTTCTTGATTTTGTTTTTCTTGAAAAGTACTAACATGGTTTGGCCTTTATCCGAAGGAATAAAGATTCCAAAATGCTCAATTGTAACTAATTTCTTCTAATTGTCACCAAATGGATTGAGAATGCATTATTATTGGAGGACTTCCACTTATTTTTTTGAATTTATATTTTTAACTTGAAAAAAGTTGAAGCTTCTTATCCATATCATTAAGTTAGGCAATTAACTATTTTATCCATATCATTAAGTCAGGCAATTAACTATTAACTTGTTAGTACAATAATTCATTCCTTGAATGTAATTCTTGAATCTAATTTTCCAATTTTGCAACTTTCTCAATTATTGCATTTCCTTTTTCAAAATCTATAATGTTAATCAATTGTTTGTGATTTTTTTGAAGAACTTTTGACAAAACAACAAATAGCAAAGAATCACCATTTAACAAAATTATTTTATGGAAAAAATATACTTTTTTCTATTCATGATATGATTTTATATGCAATTTGTCCATTTATTGTTTAAAGCGTCAAAAAGAGGCAAGCTATGGTTTGTACTTTTAACACTTACGTATGTATGTTACACTTTTGTTCAAATCTAACAAAAATTATTATGTGTGAGTCTTGTGCTCCTATATTAACTCTAATTTGTCCATAATTTCACTATTGTTTCCTAATTTACTATTTTAAGGTTGCGATGTTTGGGATAAAGGAAGAAATGAAGAAATTGATGACATAAATTAGATTTTTTTCAAACTTTATTTTAGCTTAAAAACAAGGAAGAAAATAATATGAGAGGCATATGCCAGACTCCATTATATTTGGTGGAAAAACAAGTATAAATGGATAAAGTATTAATAGTGTAAATTACAGGTGGACAAATTGCAAATAAGATTATATCATAAATAGATAAAATATATTTTTCCTTAAGTTATTGATTTACTACAAATACTATGAATGAATGTTATCAATGGATCTTCACATTGATATACCCACAAAATCCAACAAATACTAAGTTAGTTTTAATTAAAATTTTAGATAAATTTATTTGATAAGATCCAACAAATATGGATGAGAAGCAAGGGGCAAAAAGTAAAGTTGATAGATTTGTACCAAACAATGAATATTGAGTTAAGCAATGATATCTATTATTTGTAGTTCAATTGAATACATTAAATCCATTCAAATGCCACAAGAATTAGTTGCTTGAATGTTGAAAATTTTGGCTTGGTCATAACTACCTAAAAAAAAAAAAAGACAAGCATAGCTTCAAATTCAAAATTTTGTTAGTGTAATTATTGAAAACCTTGTTGATTCAATATTCATTTTAAGTCATTGGTAAAAAAATCTAATTGATTAAGAGTATTCTTAAATAATACCTTATTGGAAAGAATGCATAATACCCCATTCAACTTTAGGGTAATTGGATTTTATCCCCTTCTACTTTGAAAACTTGGATATCATCTCCTTAAATTATATAAAACTTGAAATTAATACTCACCATTAACTTATTTTATCATTTTATTAAATCATATGATTTTTTAATGATATTTTTAAATAAGAATTATAATATTATAGTATTTTTGTTTATCGTATTATTTTTTCAAAAATAATTTCTATATTATATAATTTATAAGAAATAAATTAGATATATGAAATTTTAATTAAATAATAAAAATGAATTGTAAAATTATATATGAAAAAATGATAAAATAAATTAATATATTATAATATTATAATTACTGCTAAAAAGTTCATAAAAAAATATATAATTTAATAAAATAGTTAATTAAGTTAATAATGAGTGTTAAATTTAAGTTTTGTGAAGTTTAAGAAAGTGATTTTCAAATTTTTAAAATAGAATGAGTAAAATTCAATCACCTTAAAATTAAAGAAGGTATTTTACATTTTCCCTAGCTTATTTAAAGCAAACATAATGACAATTTTTTTTTCAAAGGAATATCAGGGAGGGATCAGGTGTATAAAAATAACTTAGAAAAAAGTTAACAAATATTTTTTCATTATTTTTTATTAGAAATGATTAAAAGTAAAATAAAAATGCTATATTCATTACAACTTTGCAAGCTAATATTATGCCTTTTATTTTCAAGGAAAAAACCAAAATTTATTTTTAATGATTATTTAAATTTTATCTGAACTCGCTTCCCAATATGGAAGCATGGCATAAATATGTGCATAAATGGTATTCTCTCCGTTCCTTTTTATTTATCGTATTTTGAAGAAGATTTTTATTTCTTTTTATCTATCACTTTAGAATTCTAATGAAGCATTAAATATTCTTTTTCCAAATCTATTCTTCTCTTTTATTAATAAATGCTTTATTATTCTATACTATTAGTTAACTTATATTTATTTCTTTATATTTTTATCTCTATTTTTAACTATCTTGAATTTTGTGCATAAAAGATAATTTTGTAACACTCATTAAAAATAAATAAATTTAACTACTTTTTTAAAATATGTGAAATCGCTTAATGACGATAAATAAATAAGAACGGAAGGAATATAAATTTAATTGCTTTTGTTTGGAAGAGAAGGGAACGTAAATGACGGCGTTAGCTATTCCTTCTTAAAGATTACTATAAGTATACATTTGTCTTTTTGTATTGAATTCATATCTTTTAAGGATAAGTAATTAATCGCTATCATCGGGTCAATTATCTTAGTAATAGTTAGTGTAAATTTAAAGGAAAAGGGTATATTTTATCTATTTGTGATATAATCCTATTTAAAATATGTTCATTTGCCGTTTAAAGAGTAAAAAAGAAATCATTTGTTATTGACGTTAATAGTACTTTATTAACTTGTAGTTGGTTTTTCTCTGAATGTAGCAATTTGGCATATGCTTACTTGTGTTTTTCTTTTTCATCTATTAAATTGAAATAAAATTTTAAAAAATTAATTTATGTCATTTATTTCTTCATTTTTCCTTAATCTTAAATCTCAACAGTTTAATATCAGAAAAATAAATTAAAAATAACAGAAAAAATTAAGGAAAAATTAGGTTAAATTATGGCTAATAAAGAATCACGTTTGCATACGATAATTTTCATTACATTTAGATAAAAATGTAAAGTAAAATGTTAATTGTATAAAATTGCAAATCACATGCCTTTTTTTAAAACTTTAAATTATAGGTGAGCATATTGCAAATAGAATTACACCACTGTGGATAAATTGTATTTTCTCCTAAATTTAATTAAACCGTGCAAAAAATAAAAATCTATAATATAATAAAAATGAATGTATAATTTTGATGCCAATTAATATTCAAAAAGAATTACCCATATTGCTAATGTTCAATAATATTTCTTATAGTTGACTTATTATGTTTTATTGTTTAATGACAATAAATTATTACTGACATAGTTCTGTTACTCTAATTCTACAATAAACTGATAACATTAACTTGATTGTATTTTTCTTAAAGTGAAAATTTTCTAATAAAATATTAAAAGTTATAAACCTTGGATAAAGAAAGAAAAAAAAGGGAATTATTGGTACTTGTTATGCTCAATAAAGATGCATTGCGTTGAAATTACATAATTACATTAAAATTCTATTTTGAATTCTCACTAATTTTATCTGTATTAATTCTATTCTTTATAGATATTTTGTATCAATTTTGCCTTTCACAAGTAATAAATTGATTATTTGTCTCTCAGAGAGTAATTCTATTAATGTGTTAAAGGTTTGATAAATCGAAGAATTAAAATAAGAGATAATTATTATATGAGAGACAAAATTGATAATAAAAATTTATGAGGGATTGAATAATATAACCTAATTTAAGAAAAATTGAAATAGATATTATAAATAAAAATAAAAATAAAAATTACATTAATTTATAATAATTTAAATATACATTTTTATGTACACATTACTCACAAATATATTGTTTGATTTTATAGCCAATTATTAAAAATTGTATATATACATAAAAGGGTAAATATATCACTGTCACCTTATTGTTTTAAAATTGTTTCTTTTTTGGAGTAATTTTTTTTATGTAAAACATATTATGATAGTATAAAAGTATGATTTATTTAGATATTGGTTTCAAATAATTCAACTTTTTTTAAAGAATTTTTAAAAAAATAATAGAATTCTTACAAAAAGTAACACTTTCACTTTTGTATCATAATAAATTAACTGACAACAATAATTAATAAAAAAATGAGTAAATTACATTAACCTTTCTCCTAATTTGGCTAATTACACTCAATTCGCCTTTATTTTTAGAAAGGCATTAAACCTTCCTTACTACTAATGCTTACTGACACCATCATTGTAGCTCTCTAAATTGTCAAAAATATCATTTTGAGTGAAGAAAATCTATTGACTACTTTACTTATTTATGTTGTATTTGATATGATGAAATAAAATGAAATAAAATGCAATGGAAAGTAAAGAAATAAAATAGAATGATTATTCCATTAACTATATTTAGTATGATTATGAATGAAATGAAAGATCATTCCAAAATTAAATCTAATATAAATATTGTAGGAATTGAATAAAAAATGAATCAATAATAATACCCTAAAAAATAAAAAAAATTGAAACCATATTTATATGAACAATGATATTATCATTTTTGTTTATTTATAACTAAACATATATATAATTTACAATCGAATATGTATATTAAATAGAAAAATATGATATGATCAATCATTAAAAAATATTATATTTTAAATTTGATTATGAAAATTATAATTAACAAAATTTAATATAGTAAACCATAACAAATCTAATTTATCAAAATTTTTGTATTAATTAGTTTTATAAAGAATATAAAAATATTTTATTTTAAATTTTATTGTTAAAAATATAATTACCAAAATATTTGAATAAAAAAAATTAAAGATATTATTTTATTATTTATTAACATAGAGTAATGTTAGAATATATGAAAAAAATGAAGGATAAGGGTATAAAAATTATTTAATCAATGATAAAATAACCATTTTATCACTTTCGCTATGAAATGAGAATTTTATCATATGATAGAATGGATATTCTCATTTTATAATACTTATTAAATAAACTTGTTTTATTCCATTTTATCATATCAAACATGCAATTTTTTGGTCATGGGCGATTAAGGCTTTTTTTTATAGAACTAAAATGGAAATGGATGAAAATAAGAATAAATGAAAATAAGATGTAAAATATTTCCTTTCCACTTATTTGGATGAAGAGAAAATTAAAGTGGAGGAAAATAATAAAAATTTACCTTTCTTTAATTGTTTTGATGATGATAAGTGTTACAATTACAATTATATCCTTATGTAAGAATTGTAGTATTTAAAAGTATACATTTCATTTTTTATATAAGATATTAATGGTTTATTTAACGGTATTACCACTTAATGAGTTGTATTACATTTACTTATATTTATTACAAATTATCATTCTTCGCATATTAATCAAGATTTAATTTAAGTTAATTCCAACTATTTATTGATCCTCTATATTTGTATTATTATTCATTTTTTTAAGCTTAGGATTTTAATGTAACATTAAGATTCCATTTTACATAATAAATAAACTACTTTATACCTTATTGAAGAAGATAAATTCTGATTTCATAAGTTATCTAAAATAGCTTATAGTTTGTAAGTTATTATCTTTTCTATTTTTTTTAATTTATCCTTATTTTTTATTAATTTACAACCTATGCCATTTATAATATAAATTTAACTTTTTTCATAAAATATAATTAATTTAATTTTAACATAATTATATCCTAATTTTAAATTATAAATATATAAAAATATATATGTTAATAAATAATATTATAAAATATAATTAATTATATTTTAAGTAATTATAATTTTATTATAAATAATAATAAAATAAAAACTTATATAAGCAAATAAATATATAATTTTATAAAATATCAGTAATTAAATATTAAATATTATATTTTTAAGCACCTAATTTTATGAAATATTTTAGTTACTTTATCAATTATAAACTATTAATTAATTTATCAACTACTTGTATAAAATAAAGCCTAAATGATATCGCACCATTAAAGATGTTTATATATTTATATTATATGTATGTATCTAAGTGCACACAATTAAACATGTTTATTATTTTTGAATATATGAACGAATTAAGTTATTAATAAAAATTACTTTTATTTAATTTAGTTTAAATATTAACGATGTAAAAAAGTCACACAAGTTTTCAAAAAAACACAAGCCATAACAATATATTAAAAAAATTGTCAATTTGCAGCATGTTAAATTATAAATAAAAAATTAATAATGAATAAAAATTTTCTATATACAATATCATCCTATTTAAAAATAGCCACTGAGGTTAGTTTTTGGAAAATTTGGGGTTTTGTTTGTTTATTGTTTTTAAAAATAAAAATTTTTATTTGATAAATTACTTTTAATATTTGTTTTTAAAAATTATTCCTGAAAATTTTATTTTATAAAAAAATAATAATAAGTTTCAGATATTTTTTGAATTTTTTTATTTTTGATAATAATTTTATAATTAAATGAAACTTTTATTTATTATTTCACCAAGCATTATCTAGTTATTGTTTTTCTTGAATTTGAAAATAATTTTTAAAAATAAGTTTTAGAAATAGTTTTAAAAATAAAAAATAAAAATACATCCAAAAAATACCCTTGATTCTTTAAACCTAATACACTTCCATTTTCATCTCAATGTTAAAGTGAAAAACATTCTGTGGGACTCACCATAGTTTTCAACCAAATATTACACCCTACCCCTTTCTACTTCTTCATCCAAACGACTGCAGACTGTTTTTATTTCATATTTCATTCCCATCCTTCCTCTCTTCATTCGTATCAAACGTAGCCTACGCCACACTCATCCGATGACAATTGATTCACTGCCAGTTCTCCCACTTTCACATTTTGACTCGATTTCATTATTCCTTTCAGAGGTTAGGTGTTTTTTTTTTTCTCTCCCCTGATATCCTAATTAATTAGTTCATAAATTCAAGCAATTTTAAATTAATTGTTGGAATTTTAGGCATGCAATTTAAATAGTGTATTATCTACTGATTTTAATTTGTTGGTAGTGCAATTTATTCTCTTTCAGGCATTCGAATTGTTAAGTACATCACAAATTAATGGGTTATTTTAAGCATCGGAATAATTGCAAATTTTTCTATTTTCAGTTGAAATGGTTAAGAAATTGATTCCTGAAGTATCAAAATATGATTTGGAAATTATCTCCAATAATTGCGAATACAGTAGAGATTTCCCCTTATTACTTGTGATTATAAAATGGCTTAGGTAATGTTAACTAAACTAGCAAATTCCAAATGTTAGATATGAATAGATGAAAAAAAATCTTATGATTATTAAGAAAAAAAATTTGTGATACACCACTTATCAAAATCTCCCTCAATTTATTAAACCATTGTTAAGAATTTAAACATATATGGTAGCGTTTGATTCACGAAATTTTATATTTCTAAAAAAGTGTACATTTTTCAAAATGTAATTCTTCAAAATGTAATTCTTAAAAATTTAATTAATAGTAATTTAACGTTTCTATATTTGGTTCATTATAAATTTTCTTGAGAATATTTTAATATCATATTTTCGTTCCATGAGAATATGAGATACTCACCTCCTTTTATGGGAATATTTTGAAATTGATACGTATATAAAAGCCACAGAAGTATATAACAGAAATTAAAAAACGAAATGTGATACTTCCCTGGTCCTCCTACACTTCTTTATTTACTCCCTCTTGACATATTATAAAATTTATTATTTATTAAAAAAAGTAAATAATCACTTCTCTTTTAAAAAATATAAATAATATTTTCTATAAAACAATCAACACTTAATATTCAAGTGGTATATAATTTTTTAAAATATTTTTTTAATTCTAAATTTAATTTTGTGATCTTTCGTATTAAAAATATTATATATAAAAAAATTTGGAATTAAATTTTAAAATTCTTATATTTATTAAATTAAATTTTATAAATTTATTTTATTATCATATATAAATTAATAATTTATAATTTATATTCAAAATTTAATTATAAATCACACCCATGTTGCCGAAGCAGGAGATAGGCTCGTGAAGGCTCATGACGTTCACGAGCAAAATGAAAAAGGCAAATAGGAATAGGAATAGAATTAGAGTCCCGCGGAAGTTGCCTAACAATTAGTGAGAGCTTCCTGTCAAGCATTTCAAACTTTCCAAATTTTTCTGGGAAAATTTTAGTATCACATTTTGGTTTCATAGAAATATGAGACACTTACCTCCTCCGTAAAAATATTTTAACCATCTCCCATAGGATATTGCAAATAAAGAGCTTTTGGCGTGTCATTGACAGCAACACATACTTCTCCTATATAAAGAGCATTTTCAATTTTTCTTATACATAAACATTCCTAATCGAATATAATTTTATTTATATGATATCTCAATATTGATAGATTGGCCACATACCGTGACTCTAGGTATTGATATACAGTTGATCGATTAGATGATGGCAAATGTGGCAAATTGATGGGTTAGAATAAATATGAATTGGTTTAAAAGTACATGAATTATTATTGATTCATTTATTCATTTATAATTTAATATAAAATTTTAAATGGGTCATAAATGACTCATGACCCTTGGATATATAGTTAACTTAATTTATTCATTTATTCATCAAATTATGATTATTTTATATTTTATTATTTTTATTGACATTATTTTTACCACTATTTTATATTTATTGGTATTATTTCAAAATAAATTGATGCTATCAAAATTTGTATTCTTTATTTTTATTTACTTTTTAAAATTATAGTTTTTATCTCATTTTCTTAACATGAATTTTTAAATTTTTTTAATATTAAATGTAGTTGATTAAATATTTTAATTTTAATACACAATAAATAAAAATTATTTAATTTAAAATAGACATTACAATAAAATTAAAAAAATTCAAAATTATGAATTATATGTATTCTTTTACAATAATAAATTGTACTTTTAAAATTACATATATATCAACAATCAAATTTTAATTTATAAAGTATTACCTAAAAAATAAAAATTGACCTTATTGGTGTATTGATATTTACAAAATATAGTCAAGAATTTAACATATAGTTATACAGTATATTACATGTGATACGTAATATTATAAGATTCTTTATTTGAAAATAAAGAAAAGGTAATTTTGTGATTGTTCTTAAGTTTTAAAAGTAAAAACAGCAAATTATTATAGATTTTAGTATAAAAGACTGGATTTGATTTTATTTTTTAATAAAAGAAATTGATATTAATAATATACGTAATTTTTTCTATAAGCATCGGAATAATTGCAATTTTTTCTATTTTCAGTTGAAATGGTTAAGGAATTGATTCCTTAAGTATCAAAATATGATTTGGAAATTATCTCCAATAATTGTGAATACAGTATAGATTTCTCCTTATTACTTGTGATTATAAAATGGCTCAGGTAATGTTAACTAAACTAGCAAATTCCATATGAATAGATGAAAAAAATTCTTATGATTATTAAAAAAAATTTATGATACACCACTGTATCAAAATCTCCCTCAATTTATTAAACCATTATTAAGAATTTCAACATATGTCATCTGACTTTACATTTATATCTGATTCACACTTCAGATTCTCGTAATAGGTTTTTTACATCCAGTTGGTGATACAATGAAATTAATGAAACTAATTTGGTGGACTTAACTAAAATTTCTTTGACATGACGGTTCCATCTGTAAAGTGTTGTGAAAGGTTGAGTTACTTAAATGTAACTTTGGGCTATTTTTACTTATTATACATACGTTATTTCTATATATTTTCATGTGATGCGTCCCTGTGAAAATATTTACATATTTGACATTTAAGTTGATTTTTGTTTTTTTAATCTCCAAGTAAAAATTCTTTCGTTGGAAATCATAAAAAAATGTTGGCAATTAATTTGCTATTATTATTTGGTTATGTTTTGGAAATTAAATTATAGCCGAAAGTGCAACAATGTATAAAATTAGATTTGCATTTTTAATGTCAATGGAATTATTTACTGAACCTACTAATTCACCTGAAACTTTATTCGGAAAGCAAATCCGAAATTATTATAACTATTGGATCTCAAAGCAATTAGATTTGATTTGTGAAATATTTGGTTATTTCATAATCACACTTTTCGATGTCTATTTTCAGCATATAATTGTGGGTTGTTTAGAGTTTTACTTATCAATTTGACACAAGTAATTATGAAATTTAGATTTCCTTTCGTCAATTATGCTGATTAATTAAAAATGATTTTAGTTTTTTAATTCATTTTAAATTTAACTGATTCTGTTAAATTTGATTTTTTTATGCTAATTTCTTCTTTGATTCAATTTTCCTTATCAACTGGGCATTTGCATTAAACAAAAATAAATTTCACAATTTTCATGTAAATGCTAAACTTATTTTTTTGATTAATATTATTTTCTATTTTCTATTTTTTTTAATTCATGTTAAATTTGATTTTCGGTAATTTTTTTCCTTTGATTTTATTAACTTTATATTCTTTGTGCTAATTTTAGCCCTTCAATTTGATTTTCTTTCCTGCTTAACTTTTTCATTAAATAAAAGAAAATTTCAAATCCTTTTTAATGTAAATCTTAAATCTGAGTAATTTTTAAATCAAAATAAATTGTACTTTTTAAAATTAATCTTCTTATCCATTAATAATAGGTTGCTGTATGGCTTTATATGAGAATAGGTAGATTTGGGTTATTGGTGTCCATGGGTAATTAAGGAATTAAAGTTTAAAAAATAATGATGACATTATTTAAAGTAGCTTTTGGTTCGTGAAATATTTTTAATATTTTTAAAAATATTTTAAAGAAATATTATATTCTCATATATAATTTAAAATTTAAAATAAATATTTAGAAATATCATATTCTCAAAATTTTTTTTAACTTAACATTTCCTTAAAATATTTTTATAGATGTCAGATTTCAATATAAAACGAACGTGATATTAAAATATTTTTAAAAAAAATTATATTAAATTAAATATAAAAATATTATATTTTTATTAATCAAATTTTTAAAAATTACGTTTAAAAAAATATTTTTTTTTTTAAGGGCGCAAGATTTCGTGAACCGAGCGTCACCTTAAAAGCCTCTACTCAGGATTTTGGGCCCGCCCAGCACCACAGAATCGTCGTTTCATTTCTCAACTTCCCGTTGTACGAAAATCTGCAACTTCCGTCAGTCGGGTTTCATTGTTGGATCGGAGTATCATTCGGGTCTCTAAACCCTTTTGAGACTTTCGCAGGGTTTTACTTTTGGATCAGCAGCAACGAAGTTCTGCGTCTATTTCTGCAGCTTTGCTTCGCGGCTCTCACCTTGAAGCTCACTGGTCTTAGTCGACTCCAGGCGGCGCGGCGGCAGCGCACGTAGGTCGTCAATCGGTTTGGCCGGCAGAGGCTAGTTTGAGTTCACTTGTCTGTTGTTTTTTGAGGTCAGATGCTTCAGGCAGGTCCTCGTTTTTGCTTATATTGTGATTTAGATTTTTAATTTTTTTAATTTGGAGGAAGCACTTCAATAATGTCAGTTCGGTTTTCATGTTTTATAGGAATATAGGAATCTACAAGAATCTAATCTAATAAGGTTCCTAAAATAATCCAAACTTAACAACCAGATAATATTTACATGTGCATGTCAATGAAGTTTACAAGATTTCCTTTGATCATTAGCTCTGTGCATCTGTGTGTATTGTGATCTTTTATGGCTTTGCCGCTAAGATTTTCAAAGTTTAAATGTCTCTGGTGAATGAGATATTTCTTGATTTGGTCTTCACTGTTTGGCGTTTTGCCAGGATGCATTCATAGGCTTATAACTCATTGAATTGTTCATAATACTTTTTATTTATTTCTTTCTAGCAAGAACAAGGATTTGCATCTTGTGAATGTGAATGAATGATGATTAACCTGTTACTGGTCTCGGCTTCTGATCTTCTGAATGCTTGTTTATTGTGAACTAATTTGGATTTGTCATAAATTATGTTATTGGAATCTTTTGGCAACTCTACATATTTGAATTTGTAGTTGAATAATGGATATTCTGATTTGTGATTTACGATACAAGTGTTTGACTTTGTCCCTGTGTTGTGTTGATTGGTTCCTGTGTAATTTTAGGGGATAGATAATGCAATGTTAGTTACAGGTCATGCTGATGCATATGTAGGCCTAATTAGGCTGTTGGCCTATTTGAAGTGTTGAAGGGCATGGCCTGATGCCCATTTAAAGGTAAATCTCTGCATGTAGGCTCTTAAATAAGCTAACTAGCAAGACCAAGCTTCTTTAACCAAGTTAACAGGCTAGGCTTAAGCCAGTGTTTTGCTATACAAAAGGCAAATTGGCAATTAAAATGTTTTAGTTTTTGAAGGTTAAATTAATATATAGCTCCTGATAGTTTCACACTTTCTAAAATGGCTACTTATAGTTTGAAAATTTTGGATTGGGCACTTATAGTTTTGTTTCTAATCAGATACCCACGGTTAAAATTCTTTAAATTCCGTTAGTTTGGTTGCTCATATGTTAGATGAATATCCTATGGGGCATCTTATTGACCACATTGTGAGGGCTAAGCTTGGGAGAGGAATGTGCATGGAAGAGGAGAATTTGATCTGGAATTTTTAAGATGATGCTGAAAAGGATCATGGAGGTTAAGTAAAGCCAAACCTTGTGACCAATGAAGATTTGGAAGAAGAGGTTGATGTAGATATGCAAGCTGGAAGCTCTGCAATTAGTAAAGACTCAGCATAGAAGTCTCCGAAGTTTTAGGCAAGTTGAATAGGATATCATTTGGATATAGGAACACTCGTGCATCTATGGTTGCATTTCAAAGGGAGCTGGGTGACTGAATTGAAATGAGATAGAAGGAATTTCAGGAAGGAGATCTGAGCATTGAGGAAAAGATGGTGGTGGCCCTGCCCCTTGTTTTGGAGCCACATGAAGTAAAGAAAAATGATGATGATAAGGCATGTCATCATGGGAATCAAATTCCTTGTCTGCAATTCAGATGGGAGATGGATGGAAGCTTAATGGCAGTATCCAAAACAAAACAGAACTTTAAGTACCTAATTAAAAAATTTTAAACTACAGGTAGCCACTTAAAAAAAAGTGTACAAATACTCTAGAGTAGTTTAACCATTTTTAATTCCTTCATCTTTGTTCTCCTTAATTAACTGTAGTATTTGGCATTTTTGGTTGGATTAAATTTTTTAAAATATTTAGCGTCTCCGTTTATTGATCAGGGTTAGTTTTTTCTTTCCTTTGTAATTTTTCAGCAGCTTTTACAGAAATTATTCTGCTCTGAAGTGAAATCTGAACAAAAGAAAAATATTCATTGAAAAAAATCGATGCCTTCAAAATCAAAGAAGCATCCCAAGACACAGTCAAGACTATCTGCTTCTGAAGCAGCCACTCCTTGTACTCCCACCACAGATTCAGTAGCTAGTGAGGAAGAACTTGTCTCTTTTTGTGAAGAAGCTTCTAGAAAGTTTCCATCTTTGATAGGAAAAAATGCTTTCATTGGTTTGGTCACTGATGTTGAGACTGCATCTAAAGGCTGTCATATTTGGCTGTCGGAGTCCTCCATGGTTTCCTCTTATCTTGCTCCTGGTTCCCTTGTGTCGGTAAAATTTCTACTCTTTTGGACATTATAAAATTCAGTTATGCCCTGTTCAACCATGGACAACATACATTAGTGGTGCAACATGCATTCATGGGTAAGTAGTTTGATTTCTAGCATATGGGGGTAAGCACAGTAATGTTGCATTATATGTGAATCAAAGATTGCCAGATGGAAGAATTGCCTCAGGTTTTGACTTTTTTCTGTTCATAGTACTCTATATGACCAATGGAAACCACTGTCATCCACTCTATAGCATGTTTAAAAGGTACTCATTTTATAGGTGTTTAATTACATGTCACATTGTCCTTTCAAAATAAAATTCAATGTTAAAAAAAAAAATCAGACTGGATTGACCAGTTTAACCAAAAAAACAGTGAACTGGCCATATGACTGGTCTGATTAACTCTTAAAACTGGTCTTCAAAAAACTGGTGGACCAATGATGAACTGATCAAACCAGTTTGCATGATTTAACTGCTTGATTTTTTTTTTTTAAATTTTGCTACTATTTCTAAAAATAAGATTGATTTTGCTTGATATTAGATGCATCTTTAAAGCTCAATATCCCAAGTAATAAAAAATTGCTTTATCTCCATAAATAAAAGTCACACGACAAGAAAACCGGATTCAATATTAATTTTTTTGTGATAATTTGAATTATGAATTTATAAAAATATGAAATTATTTGATAATGTTTGAAATAATTTCATATTTTGTTTACATAAGTTTAACTTTGTGATAATTTACTTACTTTTAATTGTTATATATTAAAATTAAAATTCTTAATATATATCATAATTTTGGTTCAACCTTACTTGAACCATTAAACCTTAACCTATTCTCATTTCCAGTTTACTGATTGGTCTGGTTTTTAAAACATTGATCAAACTAGTATCTTAGTAAAGCCTCAAAGCCATGAGGCCTATGACTTTACAAAAAACACAGAATCAGATAAACAGTGCTATGAAAGAGGTCTATTTATGCTCAACATCAATTTGAGATCATATTTAGAGAATTTCTGTTCTTGATTGCATGTGCATTTTTATTGCCTCTTTTATATTAAATATGAGTGTAATCTGCTTTATACATTTGCATGCATGTGGCCTGGGACATAAGTAAATTTCAAACCATTTATCGGAGATATAACTTGGTCCATGCTGGAACTGGCAGCTTCTAGTTTTGCCCATTACTGCACATCATAATTTTAATTTAATTGGCAGGTCTCAATTCCTTCTTCAAGGAAGAAAACTTTGCAGTTGCCTAGCTTTTCTCTCAAATCATTAGCTAATGAATGTGCCAGATGCTATGGTTTGGACTTTAATAGGACATCTGATGATGAAGCTGGAAATTACTTTGCTCTTGCAACAGTTTTCCCTTCTAGTAAGGTTTGTCTAGCTACTGTTTTTCCTTTTAATATAAAATTTAGTCATTCTCTTGATGTTATAACTTATGGTAATACTTATGGGAGAGCAAAATTTTGGAGGATGATGGAGGTTGGAGATGAAAAGAATCTGCTAGTCAAGACATTTTGCAAGGGGCTAAAAGATGATACATTACAAACCCTTTAAGAGTGAAGTATATATTTATATTGAACACATTTTCTATTAAATTTTAGTTGTAGACTTTGGTGGAATGTTTGGGTTTCTTGTCTTGGGTGATGCCTCCATGGATTTTGATTATAATTTTTATTTTATTTTTTTATTTGGGTCCTCCTTTTTCATTGCATGTGAATGGGTTCTTTTTTGTAAATTACAAATGAATTTAACTACAACCTTTGTTTAATGATTAACTTGCTCAGGTTTTGAAGAATAATATACGACTATCATCAAATCTTTCTTATACTATGGGCTGTCCTACTTCAGGCACAGTTGTATTTGTTCACCCAGTACTGAATCAATACCTGTCTGGTCTGATAAATGGGAGCAATGAACCACGTTCTACAGAAAATAGTTATCTGTTTCTAGATAATAGCAAAACATTGTATCTTGAGTTGGTGCCTTCTGAGGATGGATTACCACAGAAGCATAATATCATGTTCCCTATGGGTTTTCGTGAAGCAAAGGCCCATGTTGGATCTGACAATGAACTTGTTGTGTCTCCTAGAACACCTTCTTATGGTTCAAAGATTTTGAATGGTAATGGGTCATCTCCAATAGTTGGAGATTCTGTGTCAAGTGGACCTCGTCAGAAGAATCAATTAGTGGTGTCATTTGATGTTAGGGAGGCATTAGGGGATGAAACTGCTAAAAAATTACTTCAGACATGTGCAGCCTCTTGGTTATATTCCCGTTGCTTGCTGCCAGGGAACCTTGTTACTGTGCCAATGTTTTCAGAGTTGTGCATTTTCCAAGTGACGGGAGCTAAAACAGTGTCAGTGGATGGATCTGGTGATTATTCATCAAACAGAAGTTGTGATTTTCACAATAAAGACTCAGATAGAGAAGAGCATGGAAATAAGGCTATCATTGTCAAACATGAAACAAATGTTTATTTATCTTTGCCATCAAATGCACATTTGGAAAAGCCAATTAAGAGAGATTTATTTGATGGGAAACTTAAACACAAGGGCATTAATGCTAGCTTACTAGATAATGTATCGAAGTTGGGAGGTCTATCTAAAGAATATGCAGCTTTAAAGGATATAATTTCGTCATCTATGAAAGATGCTTTATCAAGGTATGTCCTGCTTTTGTCTATTGCATATTTTTACCTATGGTTATTACACTCATTTTTTAATCCTATGGTTATCCTTCCCTTGACTTAGATTGCACTAGTTTTATGCATGAGATTTGGTTTTTCTTTTATTTTTATTTTGTGGTATCAAGTGGTGTTGGCTATGAATTGATGCAGCAGAGTGCGTAGTTTGGATTACTATGTATTAAATTTTTCTCCTTTGAATTCTTGTTATGAATTATCTCATTAAGGCAAACCTTCAGCATAAGATCAGGAAATATGTAGTACCAAAGCTCCTCACAGGGATTTTATTCATCAAGTGAGTACATATTTTGAAATCATTTTTTTTTAAAAGAAAAAAGACGATTTTAGAAAGAAAGATTAATTAAATTTGAAAGGGGAGGACAATAATTCCTCCTAAGGAGAACATAAGAAATGAAAGGATAACACCTCTAGCTTAGGATAGCTTTCCAATCTATTTGTAAATCCACATGAGAAACTCCCTTAAAAAATATATAAGCTGATAGTCATTTATTTATTAATTAAAAAAAAAAATCTAGCCCATAAAAGGTATGAGGAAAGAGATTTTTTGATGAAAAATCCTCACATTTGTTTTCCCAGCAAGACACCAAAAGCTGAAAAAAAGAGCTCACTTCCTCAGCACCTCAAACTACTTCCAACTACCCAAATTCCTGTAGTTGTGTGGCAAGAATTGATCCAAAGAAGCTGTCCAAACCCATAGTTTCTGTATTAAAAAAAGGAAAAAAAAACCCAAAAGAGGTGATTCCAGAGCTGCCTAGTGAATCCAAAGATGGTTATTTTGAAACAGTCATCATATTATTGAGAAATGGACTTGAAACCTAACTTTTTTTTTCCCCAGTAGATCTAACTGCTCTGCATAATACAATCAATATATAGAGTAATTTGTGTCCAGATATTGAAAAATTCAAGAACATCCAAAATTGAGAAATTTTCTTTATGCTGCCTACTGATTTGACTTAAAAGTGCAGCAGATAGATTATGATTGTAGAGATCCAATGAACCCCTTGCCCTTTTAATTCTTAATCTACACATAAACAATGATTATCTAGTGAGGACCGTGTTATTATTAGTTGTTAACTGGTTATGAACACAAGTAAATGTGAACAGAGCCTTAAATTGGATATGGATTGCTGCTGTGAATTTTTAAGGATTATTCAATTCTCTTGTCTGAAGCTATCCATGGAGTTTGTCATAATTTTTCTTATTCCCTTGTCCATTTGCAAATGTCACATGAGAAGTTGGCTTTTTGTCTTGGTGCCATCTTTATTTGAGTTGTGGTGGGCGGTTGTTAAATTCAGCCATGACTGGATTAATTTTTGGAGATAGAAAGTAGAGGATGGATATTCTCCTAATATTAGACCCTCAGTTTTGTATAGAAGTACATGGTAAACTGGATATAGATTATGCATTTTGATCAGTTTAATGTGGTGTGTGGCTTGTTCGTATTAGAATATAATTATATCCAGAAGATCTATATGATATTATTTTTGGCAAATTCTGGTTATTAGAAAATGATTATAGAACGACGCCAAATGTCTCAGTATAGTCGAGTTATTTAAAGTGGGGATGCTATTGGTAGCGCATTTTATCATTGTGTATGTGCGAGTGGTTGTCATTTTATGCTACTCAATGATTAAATTTATAATATTGCTCATAGTTTTTTCCCCCATGTAGTTTTGGATTACGAACTACAAAAGGGGTCCTTCTTCATGGCCCACCTGGAACTGGAAAGACTTCTCTGGCTCAGTTGTGTGCTTATGATGTAGGGATCAACTTTTTCCCTATAAATGGACCTGAAATTGTAAGCCAATATTATGGAGAAAGTGAGCAAGCATTGCTTGAAGTTTTCAATTCAGCCATTCAAGCTGCACCTGCAGTGGTTAGATTTCTTTTCAAAATAGCATCATCCACTGCATTCACATTTTTTTTATGTTTGAATGAAGATCTTATGCTTGTTTTTAGTTATAGTTTAGTAAGACTCAGAATATTGAAAGCAAAACCTTAATGTATGCATTTAAAAACCCTGGTATGTTCATATAGGCATTGATTATTTGCAAAAGGCTCTATTTCTAAGTATTTCACTAGCTGTAATTTCACTCCCTTCTTTCTTCCTCTTCACATTTGTGTTGCAAGTTGCAATTGATGTACATATGAAGTCTCCTTTTCTGCAGACCGTTAAAGCATCTTTTGTATGTGTTGAGAAAATAATTAGGGTTTAGAAGAAGAGAAAAAGTAGAGAGAAGCTAGAGAGAGTTGGAAAGAAAACTCTAATATACTATTTCTTGTTCTCAAAGTGCTTTTGTAGCTAGTGGCCAAATTATTGATGTAGCTTTGGTGGCTAATGAGGTGGTGGAAGATGTAAGGTGACGTAAAAATCAAGGTTTGGTGTTTAAGCTTGATTTTGAAAAGTCCTATGGTATGTCATTTGGAAATTCCTTGATAAAGTGATGGAAAACATGGATTTTGGTGATTGTTGGAGAAGATGGATTGGGGGTTTCTTTCTCAATCAAGGGTTTTGGTCATCTGGAAATTTGTCTCAATCATTGTCAATGGAAACCAAAAGATTGGTTTGAGGGTCAAGTGGGTATTTGTCAATTAGAATATTCTAACAAGGTATGGAAAAGGGGCATACAAGAGCTTTGTTTGTCAGGCAAGAATCTGTGGGAGTTTCACACTTGCAATTTGCAGATGACACCATCTTATTTCTTCCTAAAGATTAAGGACAATTTTCTTAGTGTGCTATCTTTGCTTCCAATTTTTCAGAGTGCCTCTGGGCAATGAATCGATCTTAGCAAGAGTGGTTTGGTGGGGACTAATTTTGAGCACCAATTTTTAGATGATTTGGCTGTTACGGCAGGTTGTGTCATGGGTGTTCCCTTGGGTGGAAATCCTAACTTGACTGCTTTTTGGGATCTAGTCATGATGAGGATCTCAGAGAGGCTGGACATGCCCTTTATCTTCTTCTTCTTCTTCCATTTTTTTTTTTTTTTTTGGGGGGGGGGGAGGTGTTTATTCAAGATTCCAATAGGAGTGGCCTATAAACTAGAGATAGAATGGTTCTTAAAAGGGATCACTTGGCTAACTGGGGGTTTTGTTGCAAGCCAAAAGAAGGTGGCTTGGGTCTTAGGGATTTAGTCTCTAGAAACATTTTGGTGGGTAAATGGTTGTGGCGTTTTCCCTTGGAGTCAGACTCTTTATTGTGTCAAGTAATAGAGAGCAAGTATAGTTTACATCTTAATGGTTGGGGTGCTAAGTCTGCCTTCAGTGCAACTCACAGTTCTTCTTTCCTTCCTTTACTTTGGCTTAATGCGAGGGATAGTTCTCATTTCTTTTTCAGGAGAATCCTTGGTTGGGAGAGATTTCATTTTTTGGATTGTTTTCCACATCTTTATTGTTTATCCACCCTTCATAATGCAGTCATCTCCTTATTTGTTCAATGAGAAGGTTCTAATGTTTCTTGGAACTTCCATTTTCTAATGAATTTGAATGATATGAAGGCTTCCAAATGGCTTGATCTGATGATTTTGATTGATTCCTTGACCTTTCTTTTCTTCTGGACAGACATACTCGGTGCTTAGTTCCTTCTGGTTTTTACACTTGCAAATGTTTCTTTGAGGTTTTGGTCAAAAACCCTTCAAGTCAATTCTACCTTTCAGTCTGTTTGGAAGGTCAAGGTTCCCTCTATGTTAAACTCCTAGTTTGGACTGCTGTTTTAGCCAGGAACATTATGAATGATATGTTTTAGATGCACAGGCCTCATAAGGCATTATCTCCAGATATTTGTGTGATGTGTTATCAAAATTCAAAGACCAACAATCATCTATTTTTGCATTGTGCCATGGCTTGGGAGTTTTGGACCAATGTATTTTCCTTATTTGGTGTTACTTGGGTGTGCCCCTCAAATCTAGGCTGTTTTTTATCTACTAATTTCAGGAATTTTGGGGGGAATAAGGATAGGAAGGCTCCTTGGGGTTGTGTTGGTTTTTTAGTTTTCAAGTGCATTTTGTTGTAAAGAAATGCAAGAAGCTTTGTAGATCAAAGTCAATCAAATGTTCTCTTATGGGATACGATTTTGTTTGCTATTTCTCTTTTGTTAGAAGCTAATGGTTTTTTTAGAGGGTTGAGCTTGTATGATTTGCATAGAAATTGGGCAGCAATTTTGAGGATTACTTATCCTCTCCTATTATATTCTATCATCCATCTATGAAAGTTTCTTTTTCTATTAGAAAAAAAAAAAAGACTTAATTTTAATATTATTTTTTTATAGAGTTACTAAGAAATACAAAGGCTCCAATGCTCTTAACCATGGGTCTACTATAAGCAAACCCATATCATAACCTAATTACTAAATATTACTTTCTAATAGTATGAATTATTTCGTGTAAATGTGCTTAAATGCAGAATTAGTGAAAATGCTTAAATAATGACACATCATGTGAACTTAGGGAACTGTGCTTTCATGTTGTCAAACGTAAATCATGAAAAATTAGATAGCGGGTAGAGTTGAATCTAATGAATCTACTAATAAAAGAGAATTTGTAATGTCATACTTTCAATTGAGGTAAGTAGTCACTATATATCATATAATTTAGGATATTGGGTTGTAAGATATAAATGATGTGGGACATAATATTCTACTTATCTACTAAAACTTCCCCTCAAGTTAGACCATAGATATTAATCATATCTAACTTGTTACAAATTTCATTAACCTATTTCTCTGGAAGAGTATTAGTAAATAAATCAGTTCATTGTTCCCTAATTCTAATGTCTTTAAGACTAATAATCCTTTCCTATAACTTTTACCTAATAAAATGATAGTCAACTTCTATATGTTTAGTTTGTATATAAAAAATTGGGTTTGAGGCAATATGAGTAGCAACTTGATTGGCTCACAACAATTACATAACCCCATGAGTCTTGATGCTAAGTTGTTGAAGAAAGTAAGGAATCCATACAAGTTCAAACATAGCATGAGCTATAATTTGGTATTCAGACTCTGCATTGGAGTGAGACACAACTACTTGTTTCTTCCTTTTCCATGATATAGGGTTTCCACCAACAAACATGCGATACTTGGAAGATATAATATGGGGTTGTAAGATATAAACTATATGGGACATAATATTCTACTTATTTACTAATAGAATCCAAGCACAACTGAAGTATATTAGGCATTTAAAGTGAAACTGATGTAGAGTGAGGCTGAATGTTCCAGTTGGTTAAACATGTTATGTTTAGCATTACGTTACCAACCATTCCATTGGCTATATTCACAGCATTTGATAGGATTTATACAGAACAAATTAACAAAGAAACTGGACAATTCAAATATATATATGATCAAGAGACAAAATTCTGGACAATTCACAGTTTGTTTGAATTTTTTTTTTTATGATATAAAGTTCATTAGCTTACCATAAGTTATTGTAAAAAACATCATGGATCAGCTCTCTTATTATTACTTTCAATTTCTGAAAGTTATGGTAAGGGCCTCCAAATTTGATGCTTATTTACTTCATCATGCAAATCTTCTGTGTTGTGATGTACCAGCGCTGTATGACAAGGTCAATTCCTGTCTTATATGTGATTATTGTAGCTTTTATTTGGCCGTGTTCTGCTATGTATAAACTTTCTTTTGGGGGAACATTCCACTAAAGAAAACCTTGTGATGAAGTATTTTTGAGATGAGGTGTAGTTTGCTATATTTGGAGTTGTTGCTACTAACGAGTTAATTTATGAAAAGATTTTTCTGTTTCTTTTTAATTTTTATTTATTTATTAATTTGTTTTGGTTTCCTTATTATTGTTGGAAGTGGCAGCAGCTTGCCATACATAGGGTGACCTATAGGAGCCTTCCCTTATTTGACAGTCTAAACAGTTTTAATATTTCTATGCTCTGAATTCAAATTATAAAATTTGGCATCTGGTTTATCTGTAGTAGTCCGAACTAATTCAAAATTAAAACTTTATTGTTTCTTGTTCTCTAAGTGTCTGACTGAAGGTATTTCTATTACAGGTATTCATTGATGAGTTAGATGCAATTGCCCCAGCAAGGAAAGATGGAGGTGAAGAACTATCTCAAAGAATGGTTGCCACATTATTAAATCTGATGGATGGAATTAGTAGAACTGAAGGACTACTAGTAATTGCTGCCACCAATAGGCCTGACAATATTGAGCCTGCTCTTAGACGACCTGGAAGATTTGACAAGGAAATTGAAATTGGTAATGCTACATCTCCCCTGGGAATATCTTCAGTCATAACTGATATAATCTGTATGACTAATATTGTTCTACGTTGTTAGCCCTTAAATTATGTTTACCCTGGTTGAAGTATACCATTAGAGTACACTTCTCCGTGCATGTCAACCTGCTGATATCAGGATATATAGAGATAACTTGGTAGTAGTATATCGACTATATTCTTATCTCTCTTTTCATGTTGTAATATCTAGACCGTTATTATTGGGGTACTAGCATTATATTATTATACTTTGGGAAGTTGCAAGGCTTGCTGTTTTATGCTGTATATGGTTGGAACAGAGTGCTAGAATTTTTTAACAGCAATATCAGCCTATGTTCTTGGTTGGGGGACAAGTTTATGTTTGTTGATTTGCTTTGGTTTAAAGCTCATGGTTTTGTTAGGATGATAAGTTTGACTGATTTGCAATTTTTAGTCTTTTAAATTTTTCTTTCTTTTAAGGATTGCTCATCCTCTTTTAATGTAATCTTCTTCTTCCTCTTAGTAATATTTCATTTTTCTAAAAAATGGAATGTTCGAGCATAATCTCACTTTCTAGTTTGTATTCACAAGTGAACTCTTTATATTTGCAGAACTATTTTTTGGCTGACCTGAAGTTTCATCATTGGAATTCCGTGTTCATATAATTTATTTTGACAAACAGCTATACTTCCATATAATTTGCATAAGGACGAAAGGTCCATTAATAAAGTTAGTGAGCTGTGATGGGTTTTGAAATATGAAAGGATTGCATCCTTTGCATCCTTACATTTGACAAGGGAATTCTAGGTATTACATAGCCCCTGACACCTCAACCTGTCTATGCTGGTTTTCCATGGATATGGAGGTTTCAAAGGCATATAATAAATGAGGAACCTCTCTGGAGAAAGGCTTCCCTCCTCCTTCATCTTAAGCTCTGTGAATTTGAGAACAGACAAGTTTATAACGTGGAATTTATGCAAGGCAAGGTGCCATTTGGTAAATATTTTGCATTAGGGATTTTGCAAATTTTTTACACTCATCTCTTGTTTATTTATTTATTTATTGAAGGTATAACATTTTGAATATTGCTTGAGCCTATTTGGCACCTTCCATTAGAATCATCATTACATATCAAGATAAGCACTCTTAAGGTACCATTTATAAAGTCAAAAGCTCAGCCCGGCCTAGGAGTCGAAGTTAAACAATTTAAATTCCTTCCTATCTACTGTTGTATGGGAATCCATTCTTCCTGTCAAACCAATCTCCCCTCAAGTTTCCATAATGGATTCTCTACACACAATGATTAGATAATTGATCTTTTTTTTTTTTTTTTTTTTGTGATTGTAAAAGTGGTTAACCATTAGATGCACACATGCAAGGACGAGGAATTGAATTCTAGATGCAACGGAAGACACATAGCCTTTAAGCGATATTAGGTGTCACTTGAGTTAAAGGCTCTTGGCAGATAATTGATCATTTGCATGTTCACGAATGTCTTGTGAATACAAAAATAATTGTAGACTGATAAATCATTTAGCATGTAAACCAATGGTTGTTCTTGATAATCCACAGAACAACCTAATTTCTATATATATTGTGTACCTAAAGAATCCTTGTGCAGGTGTACCATCACCCAACCAACGATTGGATATTTTGCTCACTCTTCTGAGTGTTGTGGATCACTCTCTTTCAGACCTTCAAATTGAACAACTTGCCACAGTCACACATGGATTTGTGGGTGCTGATCTAGCTGCACTTTGCAACGAGGCAGCCTTGGTTTGTCTTAGACGTTATGTTAATTTTAAGATTTGTGATCCTTCCTGTAACGATGGAACATTGATTCAATGCAAAGGCTGTTCTGATACTATAACAGAACGACCTGCTTCACCTGAAGAAGTGACAAACTCAAGACAACATTCAAATCTTGTATCATCATCTTCCTCAGATGTGTCAGTTGTCTCCAACCATATATCACCTTCTTGCTTGATGGAAACAATAGAAAATATGGAAATTAGTACTAGTATTGATGAAGAGCATATGCTGAAGGTGGCTTTTGAGGATTTTGAGAAGGCAAGAATGAAAATAAGACCCAGTGCCATGAGAGAGGTATGATCAATGCCATGACTCATGGGTGGTATTTCTATTGCCAGCTACAAATAAAATGCAGAAAATGTCTGCAAGATATATCCTCTAGAGTTGAGTCTAATATGGTGCGTCCTAATTTGTCTTGTTATGTTTTCAAGGGCCTTCATCTCTGATGAGCTTTTTAAATGAACTCATCATTTAAATTACAATTCAAATAGTGTATAATGCCTGGGTATATGTGCACATCTAATGACTTCAGACAGAATAGATGAAATTTTGATCTGTAGGGTAAGAAATGGGCATCATCTGTATTCTTATTAATTGAAAACTTCTGAATTTGAGGAACCTGATGGACATAATGCATTCCAATGTAGAAACTGTTCTCTGCCTCCTCTTCTGCAGTTCTCAAATACTTTTGTTTACTATTAGGTAATCCTTGAGGTTCCAAAAGTGAAATGGCAAGATGTTGGTGGCCAGAAGGAGGTCAAAGCTCAATTAATGGAAGCGGTTGAGTGGCCTCAGAAACATTATGATGCATTCCAGCGAATTGGGACTCGCCCGCCAAATGGGGTGTTGATGTTTGGGCCTCCAGGCTGTAGCAAGACTCTCATGGCACGTGCAGTTGCTTCTGAAGCAGGTCTAAATTTTCTGGCCGTCAAGGGTCCAGAGCTCTTCAGCAAGTGGGTTGGTGAATCTGAGAAGGCTGTTAGATCCTTGTTTGCAAAAGCAAGGGCCAATGCCCCATCAATTGTATTTTTTGATGAAATAGATGGTCTTGCTGTCACTCGTGAGAAGGAAAGTGATGGTGTTTCAGTTTCAGATAGGGTCATGAGTCAACTTCTTGTTGAATTAGATGGTTAGTGATAAATTTCAACTCTACATGTGGATGGTTGCTTACATTTGTGTGTGTATTGAATGGCTCGTTCAAACTTTTCATGATTGGCAGGTTTAAAATTTTGTTTCTTAAGCAAGCTGGGAAAACTTGAGCCCAGGCCATTATTTCTTTTAACAAAGCCTTTATTTACTTTAGGTCTGCATCAAAGAGTTAATGTGACTGTCATTGCTGCTACAAATAGGCCAGACAAGATTGATCCAGCTTTATTAAGACCAGGTATTCTGTGTCTTTCCCTCTGACAACACAAGGCCAGAAGAGGAGGAAGGATTTGGGTTGTAACACTAACAATGTAAGTTTCAATTGAATGACAGGACGCTTTGACCGTCTTCTATTTGTGGGACCTCCAAATGAAATAGACCGAGAAGAGATATTCCGCATCCATTTGCATAAAATTCCATGTGATTCTGATGTTAGCATAAAAGAGCTGGCCTGTCTTACAGATGGTTGTACTGGGGCTGATATATCACTCATTTGTCGGGAGGCAGCTGTTGCAGCAATTGAGGTTTGTCACTCAACGTGCTTGCTGATATATTTATTTTTTACAAAATGCATTTGAGTTATTAAAATTTTCTGATGTTATCAGGAGAGCCTTAATGCTTCAGCAATAACAATGAAACATTTAAGGACAGCAATTAAACAGGTCCAGCCATCAGAGATTCAGTCTTACCAACAGCTGTCAGCAAAATTTCAGAGGGCTGTTCACTCTTGTGATATAAAAGATGAATTCAGTCCCATGCAGTGCTCAAGTAGATCCAGTTGGTTCTCCATTTGGTAAGCACCTGAGTCTAGTTTGGTATGTCCAGATTATCTTATTCACCTTTCGTTATTTTTTGACCGGTGCAACTTGTTACAGTGACTTCTATTTCTTCTCCTCTGGCTCATTGTTTTACCTCCGCACAAACCGTCAAAATTAAAAATGTGCAATTTACATTTCAAAATAGCATAGAGTAAGGCATACCATCATGAAATCATAACTTTTGATTGTGTTGATGACTAATGGTCACATGTTCTTATGGTTCAAGGAAATATTTCATAGTTGTATCATTTAGTTAGGGTAGGAAAATTGATCAAATGACTAATTATCCTTCTCCACTGTGATGAAGCAGGAATTTCATCAAAACTTCCACATTGTTCTTTTGTCGGTTTCCATCAACCATATCTCGTTGAAAAACTGCTTTAAACGGGTGGCCAACTAGCTGCAAAACTATACACCACTGTCTGTCATATGTGAGTGATCGTGATCAAGTGCCTTGAATGTAGCAAAAAGACTGCACTGCAAGCTGATAATGTGAAGTCTCTATTGGGAACACGAGTCCACACACTATTCCTTTCAATAAAACCAAGATGAAGCCAACAAACCTAATTGGTTATTTTGTGCTGAAATCCTCCATGGCTGAATCACAGCGGGCGAGCCCTTATTTTGGCGACAGAAGATGTTTTAAGGTTAAATTGTGTTGGCCTCACTTGGAAATTCTGTTTCAATATTTGATCAAATTCTGAAGGTGTAGAAGTTAGCACCGTTGTTTGAGAAAGTCATCCATCTTTGTAAGTCCTTTCAACTTTTTATAGATTTTGTTGTTTAACAAGTTTGTACTAAAAACTATTGAGCATTGATTTAGGTTTTTTGAGGAACATCAACTACCTTAGCTAAGATCTTACACAGAAATCCTTCCCTCCTTTTTTGGTTTGCTCCTCAATGTATATGTTGCAGCCCCGGAGTATTTTGAACGCACTCTACTTATAATGTCGTGAATGTTACAGGTGGAACCTAGCTATTGACTAGAAGTTGATTGTATGAACACAGGTCAAATAATTTTGAGCAATTTTACTGCAGTTTCTCCTTTTAATTTTTTTATAACCTGTTATATTATGCGTTCCATTACTTGTATTCCTTATAGGCAGCTCTGAGAAAGTGCAGACAGTATTTCAAGAGAATAGCTAACCTCCACTTATAAGTAGAGGTTAGCAACTTCCCTTTATGTAAACAAAAAAATTATACTATAAATTTAATGATATATTATTGTTAATTTACCATTACTATTAATTGTTTAATTTCATGAATGCATTTATAGTGGAGATGAGAGAATAAATAGAGTTGATTTAAAGATTTTAACTTAATATTTTTTATTAAAATTAATTAAATATTTTTTATTATTTTATTATTATTAAATTAGTAATACAATTTTTTATTTAAATAAAAAAATTGAGGTTGAGAATCAGATCAGAGTAGTTGGTCGGATCAATGAATCGACTTTGGATTAAAGATATACATGAAACACTGGGATCTAATATGAAGCTGCTAAAATCTATCTCAGTTGATTAAAATTAATAAATTGGATTAGTTTTTTAACTTTTTAATAAATATAATTTTTATAATTTTACAATAATTAAGTTATAATGTTTTTATAATTTCATATCAATTAAATTTATATTTATTTTATTATTTTTAATATAAATTATTATATTATTTGTATTTTATTAATTTAAATATATATTATTCGTGTGTTTATATATATAATTTATACCTTTAAAATTAATTAAATCAATTAATAAATTAGTGGTTGAAATTTAAGGTTGTAGATGAACCAAACTCTTCATAAATACCTTGACATTGGCTTGTAAAGAGCTTCATTTATGTTTGGGTTAAACAAACTTAGTATAATTGATGAGTTGAACTTGAGTCTTAAAATGCAAAATTTGTCATATTCATGAATTTATGCGAGCTTCTATATATTTTTATTAATTATGTTGTTTATAATTTTATAATTGTCAATTCATTTAATTACTTAATTTTTTTGATTTTATAATAAATTCTCATTATTTTTATTTTATAGAAGCCACAAAAAAAAGTGAAAGAATTTATACCACTAAAACCAAAATGACATATGTTTGAACAGCTTTAGTGACAAATTTTATGTTTATTTTGTTATTTATGTAATTAAAATACAATATTTAAATATTATGATTTAACTATTTCCATATATATTTGTTGAATAAAAATTATGTTTATATTTATAGTTTCTCTATTTGTACTAAAAAACTTATATCTATTTTATCATTATTTGCAAAAAAATATATATGTTAGAATTTATTGAAGCTCATTTAGCAGTTGAATTTGAGTTTGAACTCCAAATTTGAAAGCTAAATGACGTTGAGTTCAAATATACTTAATTTTGTCAAGTTTGAGCTCGAATAAATAGAAGTTCAGTTTTATTCAACTTATTTACATGTTTAATTGAATCAATAAACTAGTATTTTATTTGGTTCAATGACTAACTCAATTTAAAAATTTATATATATGGATATAAAGGTTAATAATTCTTATATTTTAATAATGCCATGATATTATTTTCATAATAACCGAAAAGATCATAATAGATAATTAGATAGTACTTACTGATTTTGGAAATTAAATCGTTAATGCCGAAATTATTTCCATAATCTCTGAAATCATCATATATATATTCGACAGTACTTTCTAGATTTTGGGAATTGCTGATGAACTCCCAAGTCCTAAACCCTGTTAATACCATAATAGCTGGAAAAAAAAAAAGGGGAGAAACCATTATACTCGTAAATTTTTCATTCTTTATATATATATATATATATATATATATTCAATTGTATTTGGGCCATTGCCAAATTAACTCAAAAAGCATTACAAAGAATATAGGGTATTGAATGTGTAGAAATAATGATTATTTTATTTTTTTAAATAACTTAAAAATTAATGTGACTCTCACGAGACTTGAGAATCTCACGCTTGTTAGTTTATCTTTGCTCATGAAAGTGTCATTATGAGAAACTCTTTGATTTTTCTGATACATGCTGCGTTATTTTACCATCATTTTTTTTTTGCTCCTGAAACAATAGCTTTTTTCTGTAGTAATGTATGTCGCCAGATTCATATTTCCCATATCAAAATAATTTTAAAATAATCTTGCGATTGTGGAAATGCTTATAATTATGAATCTATGATATATGGAGAAAGTCCAACATGATACCTATTAAAATCATGTAAGGAGGGGGGAAATTATGGTAATAGTTACACTTTTTTTTAAGTTTTTATGAACTTGCTAATTATGAAAAGAAAATTTCTATATCTTTTATAATTTTCCACAAGGATATAATACTCCGTGGAAATTTTATATGAAAAAATATATAAAAATTTATAATTCTATCCACCTATAGACACATCTTCCAAGCGTGTGTGAAAACAAATTCTTTCTAAATTCTAATAAATGCTTTATACATATTTTCTTTTATACAATTCTCTCACTTCATCCAATTCAACTATTACATTTGAGTTTAAAACATAACCAAATAAATAAAAAGAGTCTTTGTGAGGATTGTGTTGTAGAGATATATGTATATTCATGTCTAAAAATAAAAATAATAACTGTCTCTAAGAATATTTACGTTAAAAAAAAAGACATTATGCAGTGGTAATTAATATTATTTTAAAAATTTTATTCTACTAATATTATATATTAAAATATTCAAAAGTGTGTAAAATGGCTTTGTATTTCTATTATTAAAAAAAAAAATGACATCCAATTCGTCATATGAATGTTATCCTATTGGCAATCTATCTCAAGTATTGATTAAGCATTGAAACATGGGTTCACGTGGGAAGCACCATTTCTTATAATAATCTAATTTAATTCAATTGGTGCATCAGTAATTTATGTTCAGAAAACGTTGGAGCAGGAAACATGCTCTTTTCCTAGGGTTAATAATTGTGCCCTCTCCTTTTGCCAATAATAGGAAGACAATAAGCCACTTCCTATCTTCATGCGTTTATTATTTGTCTTTACTTTATTCAAATTGTTTGTTTAGTGCGTACTCTGATTGGCCTATCAATTGATTTCTGCACCCAACAGCCAATCCACTTACAACACTGCTCTCCTGCCCATTTTCAGGTTTCTGTTCCAACTCCTAAAGATGATTCACTCATTTATTATTATTTTTATTTAAGTTGTATATTGCATACAATTTTTTGGAACTGAAAAAAATAATTTATCCACCATTGTTCCATTAAATGGAAAAATAACATAAAAATGATTTCAACATCTTTTGAGATAAAATAAAATTAAAGATATTTTCTTTTTTTTTATCTCCATGTTATAAAATAAAAGAAGATTTATGCATTTGTTAATTAAATATGGAAAAGTCTGTATAAATAGATATAATTATAATCAAAAGTATATATAAGCCATTATATAATAATTTCATACGCAACATGCTATTAAATTTAAAATGCATACTTTGTTAGAATAAATTTACCATCTATTATTTTTCCTATTTGAATATGAATTAGTGTTTTCCTTGGTAAACAAAAAAGGTGTAGAATTACTCTAAGTAAGCTAAAAAAATTTAAAATATATATTATATACATGATATAACTTCTTTTTTTTTTGTAAATCATCAAGCAGAATAATCATAACATTAACAAATATTTTCTTTTTAATAAATGTTAGTTTTAAAATTTGAATTCTTGTTTATTAAAAAATAAAATTTATCCAAAATTAATATACATTTCATTAAACTAACTCCTTATTGGTACGTCACATAAAACTTTGTGTCAATCAACAATTAAAGTTAACATGAATGATGTTTTTAAATATAAAATAAATCAATTATTTGGTTATAAGTTTATTGTTGTCCAAGTTTTAGTAAGTTTGTATGTAAAAGGAATATAATAACTACTCGTGATTTAATCATTCAACTAAGGAAAAATGCACCCTAGATACAATTATTGATTATCAAATCAAGAAAAAGAAAAGAAACAATTGATTGGTGTAAATATGTTAAAATGAATATTGATGTTAATGAATTTTACTTAGAAATTTAAGAAAAATACAAATATATATTACATCGTATGTAAATTAACTATCGTCTCATACTTGAAATGAAATATCGAAAGAATTCTAGAGAAAAAGTTAACAAAAGAAAATAAAAAAAATATAATTTATTATTGTTATTATTATTTTCACATATTAACATTTTAAAATTTTTCTTTTTTTCTATTTTCTGTTTTAATCAAATATTGGAACTTTCTTTCCTTTTTTATTTTTTTTCCTTCACCGAATAGAAGGAGGAAAAATTGTAATTTCAAGTTTCAACCGTCAACGGAGGAAGCCAATGTATTAGAATAATAAATCAAATTCCATTATTGTTTGTTCAATATGGATATCAAATCCAACAGGATCATTGGAATCGGAGTTGTCTATCCCCACAGCCAAACACCAGCTCAGTCGATTCCGTCTATCTACAACATAGAAATCCCACAAAGTTAAGAATCTTTGTATCTCTCTTTCCTCATTTCTTCCTTTCGTGATCTCAATTCCATCTCTCGACCCGTACAAGTCATATTTGTTGTACTTAACTTCATCCACGACTTCACCGTGGCGCGTGATCAATACGCGCAACTCTAAATCTCATACTTTCCCAGTCCAGGATAGGCATAGTGACAAGCACATTATCCTATTAGACTAACGGGGCGCTGTGTTTATAACGCGCCGCTGAAATTTGTGGAATAATAAATCTCAAGATCTAGCAACACTCACTCTCAAGTATAAGACCCCCATATCCCGGAAAAACTAAAATCCCATAAAAATCATAAGAAAGCATCAGCAACAGTACATTCAATAAAAGCTGAAAAAAGGCATACCAGATCCACCTCGATCCTCTCTCCCCACCCCCTTCTTCCTAAAATTCTTCTCTCCTCCGCCGCCTTCACCGCCGGCTCCGACGTCCTCCTCCCATCCCAAGTCCCTAATTTTCTCTCTATCAAATTCTAGAGAGAGGAGCCCATCTGAAAAATCATACCCTTTTCAGACCCCTGCCCGTCTACCACTAACTTCCATTTCGTTGTCAAATGACAAAATTTCCTGTTGGTTCTTAATTTAATAATTATTGATTTTGTTGTCCCAAAGATCTCGGCTTTCCTCAAATTAGGCCAACCCAGTGAACAGATAAGAGAAACAGTGAATAGAATTTGGTTCAGATTTGGAGAACGATGAGGGAAGACGACTCGAATTGGTTCTCCAGATGGGAAGATGAATTGCCTTCTCCTAATGAACTCATGCCTTTGTCTCAAACCCTAATCACTCCTGATCTCGCTTTGGCTTTCGATATCCGAAACCCTCACAATAATAGCTCACAACATGTTCCACAGCCTCCGCCTACTTCGAATCCTGGAAATCCCACTCAACCCAACTCTGCTGAATTTGCAGATTCTGCTGAGTTGGGGTCTGGGACCGGCGGCGAGGAACCGGCTCGCACCCTCAAGCGGCCTCGGCTCGTTTGGACGCCGCAGCTTCACAAACGGTTTGTGGATGCTGTAGCCCACTTGGGTATAAAAAATGCTGTGCCCAAGACCATAATGCAGCTCATGAGTGTGGACGGGTTGACCCGTGAAAACGTGGCCAGTCATTTGCAAAAATACCGCCTTTATCTGAAGCGGATGCAGGGATTGTCTGGGGGCAGTGGTGGCGGCAGCGCCGGCGGTGGGGGTGGAGGCGGTGGATTAGCTGCCTCTGATCCTGCCACTGACCATTTATTTGCAAGCTCGCCGGTCCCGCCGCATTTCTTGCATCCAGCTCGGCCTAATTCGGACAATTTCATGCCGTTTGTGCCGTTCCCGGCTCTCCAGCACCACCATCACCAACAGCAGATAGCAGCTGCTGCAGCCGTGGCTGGCCATCCGCAGTTGCAACCGCAGTACCCCAGGCAGGTGGGGCATTTTGGATCCCCGCCAAATGGGCATTTTGAGCATCATTTTCTGACAAGGCAGTCTCAGCCTATTCACAGGATGGGAGCACCAGTGCACAATCCGGTACCGGGTTATGTCGAGGACATGGAATCAGCTAATGCAGCCGGAGGGAGGAAGGTTCTCACTTTATTTCCAACCGGAGATGATTGACTTTGAATTAAAGTGGTCATCTTTCTTGAACCTTCTAGTTCTGAGGCTCAGATTCCACCTTGTTGTCTTATGAAATCAATGTTTGGTGGTGCATTTCAGTTTGTTCGGAGTCCTAGTTGTTAATTTTGTAATAGGTTTCTTGGTAATCTTGGTGGTACTAATTGGTATTGGAGTCTAGGTACGAGTAGCATATCCAAAGTTCAAAATCTGTAATATGCTTCTGTGGCATAATTGGGTTTGTCTCATAATAATGAGTATCTAGAACTGAATGGTAGATTCTGCTATGGTCTCTGTAATGACAAAATTATTAGCATTTTATATATTCTCTGCCAGCTTCTGGTGACTGACATTCAACATGATGTCACTTTTGGGAGGCAATAATGTCTGTAAGTTTGTGTGTGAGTAGAGTTCTTGTCATTTCTGGACATCCAATGTGTTGCTTTATCCAATTGTTTGGGAATCGGCTGCAATCTCAAATGATCCAGGGTTTCCTGCTTGGAGTTGGTTGAGTGCATGAAGCAACAAATTCCGGAATTATCACCTTGCAGGCTGAAATAACTATGCCTTTTGCTCATTAGGAATCAAATGAAGCATATTTGATTGGCACATCTGGTTGTGAATTCTTTGGCAAAATCTCGGAGCTTCTACTGTGGTAGACTTGTCTCTCGAGTGTCGAGATAGTGTCTTTGGAGGTGAGTTGTACATTATTTAACTCTATATAGCAGACTTAAACACCTGATGTAAGGGGAACCCTTCGTAAACCAGATCTTATATGAGTAATTCAATAATGGATTTTAGTTAAGTGCTGTTTGACAATCTTCCTTCCTACTTTCAAAGGAAAAGATCAGAATTTCACAAGTGCAAGGGATAATTGGTGCATAACAAGATCGTAGTAAAATGCATTGGAGGACCTAAGCTTGGTTAAATTTGCTAGAAAATGCATTGCCTGTTTCATAAGCCACTTTCTTTTAATCGATATCGTTCACCGCTGCTTACAAGATTTATCTGATTGGGTTTTTCTTTTGGACTGGTAAATTCTCACTTGATGAACTGGGTGTGTTCTATGTTTAATGAAAAATCTGATGTTTGACATCTGCTTATGCAATTTAAGAATATTTTTCTATCAGAGTTTTCTTCAATCTTCTTTGTAATTTAACGTTCCAACCTATTTTCTTCAGAACTCATTCAGTTTCCAGGTCAAATTGCGTAAATAATGAACTAATTCGTATTTTCATTATGAGGTATTGCTTCCAGACAGTTTCAGTGATAGTCATCCCATGGCGTGCTTGAACTTTATTATGTGTGTCGATACACACGAGAGTTTGGATGAACAATTAACCTGAAATATCTCTTCTTAAACAATCTGCAACAGACATGTGGATAATCTTGGCAATGGAGTCTAAAAACTATCTTCGTGTAGTAAGCTTAAACTATCTTTCCAATTTTTAATTTTTTTAACTTTTTTAATTTTGGTGCCTATAAAAAAGAAGGTTGTCTACCGTCCTTCAATGACTTTGCTATTTCTTGTAAGATTTCGTTGTTGCCGAGTTTTCCTTATCAATTTTTGTGTTTGAATCATAATAGTTATGTATGTTTTTGATGATTTTCTCCCCTCTAAGTACTCGTAAAACAAGAAGGTGTTCTGAGTGGAGTTGTAGGGAGACTCCGACCACAAGTTAGTAAATAATGTTGAGAATAATCTGAATAATAAGAATGTAATGTCTATTGTAGATATAGATAATTAATCATTATAACTTTTAAAATATTAATATTTATCAATTTTGATTCATACAATCTCACTTATTACACTACTGTTTAAGGATGTAAAAAATAAACCAAATTTTAGAAGGTTTAAACTTTGAATTCAGTTCGTACTCATGAATTTATGAATTAGTTCGTGAATTTTAACTACAAATTCATGGAACTAATCCATACAGATTTCGATCTGCGCTAATTAATTCATATTATTTATATAAAATAATAATCAATTCAGTTTCATGAGACGGCGTATTGGTAAGTTGTTTGACAATCCTGCTACAATTCGATTCAAATATTTATTTACTGATCGCATTATATTCCATCAAAATATGCAATGAGCGGTGAATCGGAAGATAGTTTGCGTCGGTTGGGGGCTCTCATGCTGTTGGGCTGTTGCGTGTTTTAGTGAAATTGGGAATTGCAAAGAATTGACACATGACAGACAGCCGTGGATTTGGCTGAGTGAATATCTGCTCTTATTGGAACCTACAAATTTCGTTTCTCCCTCTTTGCTTTCTTTGGCAGCCACCTCAGCAACTCCTGCAATAATTGTCTTCGGAATCTTGCTATCAACAAGAAGTTAATGATTGAACTTTTTTATGTGTAAGGCTTGAGATGTAATTGAAAATTTTACATATTTTTAAAAAAGATTTAATATAAAAATTATATTTTCTTTATTTTTTTAGTATTTATTATAATTAATTAATTTTATATATATTAAAAAATATTTAAGTTATTTGTTTTTAATACATTTTTTAAAATTACTCTCGGCATATAAAATTTAAAATAATTAATAATAGAATGAATAATATAATTTAAGAAACATAAATGAGTTGATAGCATAAAATAATAAAATATTTATTAATAAAAAATAAGAATAAAATTGAAAAAAATATTTAATATTTTATTAAAATTTTAAAGTGATAAATAAAAAAAAATTTTAAAAATGTAATAAGTAAAAAGAAAAAGGAGGAGTACTTTAGTATGTAAAATTTTGAAAATTTCTACAAAATTTATAATTTTGTGAAGTGTATAAACAGTTATAATTTCAAAATAAAACTGTGTTAAAATTCTTTATAAAAGCTAAAACTCTTAACGAAACAGTTGTAAAAAATTAAAAATAAATAAATTATGAAAATATTTATCGATACGACTGGTTTTATTACGCATAAAAGCATGATCTTTTTATTTTGTCGAATTGAATGAGGTGAGGATATGCATTATAGGTGAATAGGTAAGAATTTTCCAGTAATATAAAATTTTGACCCTTCTCATTGGTTATTAATCCTTTAATCATTTAATGGCAAGCAATTCTCTAGAGGATTATTATTATTATTATTATTATTATTAAGAGGAATATTTTTTAGATATTTTTCTAACATACAGTGACGTAGTTGATAATCATCCTTAAAGCCTCAAAATATCAAAGCAAACTCCTTTTGAATTCAAAAAGACATTTTCTATGGGTAAAGGAGTCCTAAACCACCAACTCGTTCCCTACTATCAATTACTATGATTCATTGTTGAAATTTGATCACCAAGTCTACATGAAATTATTAATAATCTTGATAACCAATCTATTTTTTTAATCCTTAATGTCGAAACTCACAAGATTGTAGAAAATTGATTTTTTCTACTAAAATGTCCAGTGAAAGGTGTTCCTGTACTTGTTTGAAACAACAAAAATTAATTTATTTAAAATTAAATTTCATAAATGGTTTTACATATATACGTGTGCATGCACACGTACATATACACACACTTTATCCTAAAGTATGTGTTTAGTACAGACTACTTTTTGAAGCTTAAAATCAAACATTTCACTTATGAATTATTTGAAAAGTGAGACACTTATCTTAGATGTTAAGTTTAATAGAAAAGAAGGAATTTTGTTCAAAAACACAAATTTTCGAAGATGACATGTCCCAAAAGCAAACTATAGGAGTAAAAAGTTTATTTTTTTTCTAATTTTTTTATCACACCATTATGATTTATCTAAAATCATTTTAATGATCTATTGTAACTTTTATTTCAACAAAAATGATTTCAAGATCATGTGTAAGGCTTTCTTCCTATTTTTTTTTTAATCTCTAATTCCAAAAATTATTAAATAATTATCAAATGAGATACATGAATTTGAGTTTTCATTTTTTTAAGTAAATTACATTAATCTCCTTTGAAATTTAATATAATTACACTTATACCCTTTCAATTTTTAGAAATATACACTAATCATTCTTTTCATATACAATCACCTCCTATCTACTCTATTTTAAATATACACTCACCTCTCCTACTTTTGAAAAATAGGAGAGATGAATGTATGTTTTTAAAAATCAAGAGGATGTGAGTGTAATTAAATTAAAACTCAATGAAAATAATTGTAATTTGTCCTATTTTTCAAAGAATTTGATTATGTCAATGTTGTAGAAAGATAGAATAAATTATAAATTAATGAGATAAATGCAAATTATACCCTCTAACTTTTAATTAATGAAAAAAATGTAAATTACTTCTTTCAACTTTAAAGTGGTTACATTTAACACTTACAACTTTTAATTTTTGCAAATAGCAAAAATTGTTCAGAATCTATTCATAAATAGTAAACTGAACCCATAAGGTCTTTTTCCATAACTCCAAGAGAAATTTACATACTATGTTATATTGATTCAAAGATAAAAATGTAAGAATTATAGTCATATGCTTTTCTACTTGCATAAAAAAAAAGAATTATATCAAAATAACCAAAATACTACTAAAAACAAAGAAAATTAAATAAATATTATACAAGTTAGATTGCTTCCAAATTTAAGTCACAAAAGCTCTATACTAAATAAGTTTTGTGTAAACCAATCACATTTCCCCCCTCAAAGCACTTACAAGATGGATATTAAGTGTAATTTACTACTAATGAATAAATTTTAACAAGTGATTGCAAAAATTAATAATTGTGGGTGTGAAATGTAACTACTTCAAAATTAAAGGGTTAATTTTTATTTTTTTTCCTAAATCAATTTACTTTACATAAATTTTAAGTTTGTCCTAAATGCATTGAATATATATGTAAGAAAGGAAAATAAGACTTTTAATCCTTATAATTTCATTAAATTTGTAATTCCATCCTCATAATTTTAATCAGTTTAATTAAATCCTAAAGTTTAAATAATATTGTAATTAATTCCTCCTTCTTAATTAATGTTAAATCTAATTAATGGAATCTTACATATCATCTTATTTGTCAATAAAATTTTACATGATGGCATTTTATCTTTGTTTAGTCATCTAAATTTATTTATTCCCACTAAAGTTTTCCCTATAAAATTAAAAAACCTTTTCTCTTATTCTTAATTATGGTAATTTTTATGTCGGGATCGGGAGCAATACAAGCACAGCGGAATAAACTGATCTCAGCCAACGGATCTATACAAAATGTTAAATTATAACAAGGATTCGTTCAATACCTTAATGATGACTCTAGAACTCGATCGTTGATCACCTCTTCAACTTCCTTTTTGGTTAAAGATTCTAAAGTATCCACACGAACCCGCGAATCACCGATGAACATCCACATGAACACCAGTTGGAATTGTTCTCCTTTGCCTCGTAGTACTAGTTATACCTCTTTAAGGGTTTTTGGTCAAGGAGAGGTGTTAGGATTTTTCTATACCTTTTGGGGTGCGTGAATAATCATCATATTATTACCCAACAAATTTATTTAAATAGGTGCATAGAAAATTCCTAACCTATTTGGGCTTTATTCCATGTATAATTATAGACTTATTATTAAGCCTTATAATTATAACATGAAATTTTCAAATATTAAGCCTAAACAATTTGATCCATTAATTCCAAATTCACTAGACTCTAAGTGTGCAACCCTGCAGGCTCTCATTACATTGATAATGATCATTAATCATATTAATAATTATAAACAATGAGCGGTGTCTAGCAACACATCGTTATTACCCAAGTAATAAGAAAGTCAGTGATTTGACTAAACCTTTACACGTGATCGTTATCTATGTCCTTTTATCCTAAATATCTAGGTTGAGCACGAGACATGAATCGTGTCATTCCTGTATAGCCCAATCTTGAGGTTTCTTAATTCCTAAATAAGCTAACTGAAGCAAATATAATTGACATCCTATGTTAATTCATCTGAGCATGGCCATACATTTCCTCAACTTTACTTAATCAAGGGGTCCATAAATGTTGCTCCTATTATATAAGAGGGACGAATTCCATCTTGATCATACAAATCCCTCTGCATGATATGTAACATATCCAATAACTACCCTTACATTCACTCAATCATGAGTGACATAGAATAATATTAAAATATGAAACTCATATGTAAGGAACTTTGGTGATCTATGTCAAAGGACTATATTAATAATGATCACTAAGAATTACTCATGACACTTATATAACGATTCCATGTAGTGTTCTTAGGATGGATCGGTCTAATATACAAGTTCTTTAACTTGTATTCATGTGTAAATTTAATATCCCATATAAGTCATCACACATGCTAATCTTAACATATCAAAGTAACTTAATCCACAATAATATATGACTAGGGACTATTTAAGAATATAATTATTCTAAGGTATTATCATAATTAAATATATTACGTAAATAATATATATAAATATAATAATTAAAATTACCATTAAATTAATATGATTCAAAATTACAATCACTAATATAATTAGTTTTTAGGGCATATATACTAACAGTTTTTATGTTGTTATGTTATTGTAATCTCTTTTTACACTTTTTTGGATGATATAAATAAGAGGGATTTTTTCCCTTTCAATAACTAAAATATAAAATTTTTCCATTTTAAAAAAAGATAAAATGCCTTTGAAAAAGGAAAGGAAGGATAATTTTGTTAGGAATAAATAAATTCACTTAACAAAGTAAAGATAAAATCTCAATACATAAAATTTAATTGATACATATGATGACATGTTTAATTTTATTAGTCAAATTTAACACTACTCAAGAGAGTGGAGTTAATTATAAATTACTTAAAATTTTATAGTTTAATTACAAAAATTAAAACTATAAAGGTGAAATTATAAATTTAATAAAATTATAAGGATTAAAATCTCTATTTCATTAATTAGAAAATTATAATTCTATTGACTAATATTAATGAAAAATTACTTTCAAGATGAAAAAACCTTGAGAATTTGGGTCCTTGGTGGTAAACACCAATAAGATTAGGTTTTTGTAGTTTGAAAGCAAATCAAATGACAAGATCTCTATATATAGGCCTATAAATGCCTTTAATCATAGGTTCTAAAAGCTTTTAATAGACTCTAGTGATCTTTCAAGAGTAAAATGGGCTGGAATCCAGTTGGATGTAATGCCTAATATAAAAGGTTCCTTTTTAGAGTTTGGGTCATTGTGGTCTAATAGTCATTAGGTTAGGTTAGGTGAGATAGGTCAAACTTGTCTTATTGTTCAATTGGATGTAATGAGTCTGATTGGATAATCATTGTCATATGCCTTCTTACCTCTATAAATTACATCTTTATGCATCCAATTACTTCATTACACACATTGAGGCTATTTATTACTTTTGATAAATGTAATGATTCATTATGTGTAATGAATCTTTGTCATTTGATATGTTCAATCTTGGCTATTGAATTTTTTTTTTTTGAATTTTGCCTTTTTTTTTGTCCATATCATTGGATTTGCTTAACCTTGATTGTTTATTTTTGGATTTAACTTTTTTATTTCCTTTTTCCTCTGCATTTCATTTTCTTCATCTTTTAGGCTCCCTTCACTTTCCTTAACTCTTATACTCATTGTTTTAGGCTTCACTGAGTTTACTCTAAATTGGTAACATCTTTATCACAGTTCAATTATTAGTTATCCCTCATTCTTATTCCAATCAGTGTTTTCCTACTCAATTTATTTTCTTTATTTTCTATATTCTTGTTTTTATAGGTTCGCTTCTACATTTGTTTGATGTTCTTCAAATGAACTTCTGCCATTGAATTTCCTATAGTTTATTTTGCCATCTTTTGATTTTATGGATGATGACTATAAGATGTTTTAATGTTTTTGTGCACCTATATTTGATTTAATTAGTTCGTGTCTTGATGCTTTGTTATTGATTCTTCCATTTTTATTATCTTCTACATGTTTCATTTACACCCTTTGTACTCTTTTTCCTTATATTTTATTTTTAATTTTATCTAGTTGCCTCCCCCTTCCTTTTCATCAAATTGATAACATTACTTTTTGTTAAAGGTAAGTTGGCATTCTTTTAATAAGCCATTTTATTCACATATTAACTCAAGTTGTTCAAATGAAAATAGAAGTTTGTTAAACTTAGACATAAACTTTGAGGAACTTCTTGCTCGTATCCATTCATATAATTATCCTTTACTTAATATTATCATTATGGTCAATTGGTGCTAGGAACTTAAAGGGTTGGATAGGGTTGGCCAACTATATAGGAGCAATCCAAAGTTTAGCTAGATTTACATTAATATAAGAATGCAAATAGCATAAAAAAAGTGAACTAATCAAATTGCTTTGGATACTTTGCAGGATAATTGTTAGAAGGATGAGTTTAAAAGGAGGATAATTAGATATATAGTCTGTCAGACTAATAAATGGGTATATAGTTATGACATAATTTCATACTTGATGTTTTATGATGATTGTATTTTCCAATTAGGGTCTTGTTCCACCTTTTACTTCCTTTCTAGAATGAGCTTTTCCGAAGTTTGAATGTGTGCTTAATCCTAATTGACACCTCAAGTGTGGGTTTTTGTCATCTTACTTTAACATTATGTCTTGTGAACTCAAGTGTATTCTCATTTAGGATGCTTTTTTATTCTTTTTCTCTTTTTTAAGCCATAAGAAGAGGGTGGACACATTTTTTTAAGCAATCCAATTGGAATAATTAATGTTTATGTAAGCTTTAAGTATTAGAAAGGTACTTTTTTCAAAATAGGCATGGATCAAGATGTAGGACTATTTTGGTTTAATGATTATCAGGTTCCCCTTTATTCAATCTATTGGGAACAAAGGATTGAACCTTTAAAAGTGAGGTATTTGGATACTTATTAGGTTAATGATTAAACATTAATCCTTCGTTAGGTAAGTATAAAAACTCTTGATACATAACTTTCTTAAGTATATTCATTCATCTCTTTTCAATTTCTATAACATATTTATTTGTATCTTTTGCTAACATATTTTTTGTCTTCATTTTGATATTTGGCTTGATAAATGACAGTTCACTCTAGACATGGTGCATGTAAACAAATCCTTACTTCGATGAATGAAAGACAATCATTCCAAGATGAAAAATGCTTGCTCTAAAAGGTTTTAGTAGTTTATTAGCTAGTGTTTATTTGGAACAAGAGTAGGAGCAAAAAATTGCTTGATTTGGTTACTAAACTAATAGAAGGATAGACTAATCTTTCTTCCTAGATAAAACATAAAGTCATTACTGATGTTTTTGAAAGTGTTGATGATTGATTGGATGATATCATAGACATGACTACAAATGTCCCTCTATAAGAACTTTCTTAAAAAAGAAAATAGGCTATGGCTTTTAAGGTTGTAAAAAGTGAAGAAAATACTTATTTAATTTGTCATATAAGAAAACTAAAGATCAAATATTTTACTAGTAGTTCAAATATAGGCACAAGAATGACAACTAAAATGTTGCATAGCTTATAGTATAAAGATATGGACTTATCTCTTTATTTTGCAAATTGAATGTCGCTTCAACATGATTATGATCATAATTTAGGTATTGCTTAAAAGGCTAGTAAAGGTAGATTTGGTTGGATGGTTTCTAATGATCTATCTCAAAATTTGTTAATTTTATTTTTTTTATTGATAATGAATGAAGATAATGAGGTATTATTATTGAAGTTTAATGGCATTAACCTAGAAATAGTATCCAATTTATATGACTATTTAGACTAAGCTAGGAATAAACTATGTGCCTAGCAAAAGCAATCAAGTAAATCTCATTAATAGATTTTTAAGTTACAAAAAAAGGCAACATAAAATCTTTAGTAGTGGGTGAAGTTTCAAGCTGAGTCCAAGCAATTGAAAATAAAAAAAGATTTCTTTAGATGCTAAATTGAATAAGAAAGAGGTGGAATTGGAAGCTTTAAAGGTTTAATTGTTTAATTAGGAAAAGGAGTTACACAAACATGTGATTTCTAAGAAGAAGCTGTGGAAAGAACTTAAGCAGAATGATGGTGTAAGCTATGTTATGTGTTTAAAAGGTTTTGAAGAGGTCGAGATGTAGATCAGGCATTTTTTTTTCCTAAATCACTTTTTGGGTTTATCTTAACTTTCTATAGAAATCAATATCCTCCTTGATGATAAAGGTAAAGATAATGATGCTCCTCAAAATTAATGTAAGTTAGGACTTAAAACTTTAAAATTTTCTACAAGTTATTTATTAATGTTCTGTCTATTTAAATATGTTCTATTTAATTTTGTCTTACTTATTTATGAATGATAATTTTCTTTTTGCTTTCAATAGGCCACTATTTTTTATTTCTTATTTTTCTATATTTGAATAAGTTAAAATCATTTTATCATTAGGCTCAAAAAGGTTATCCTATTTATAGAATGGTTTACAAGTGATTTTGTGCATGAACTTGATATATTTGCTCATTTGTTTATCATTCATTCAATATTATCCATTTGGATCATTTTTTAAGCCAAGGGATGATGTTGAAAGATTATTTTTTAGGCCAATGTATTATCCCTTGGACTTTTTGACTAGGATTATCCTAGGCTAGAATTCTCTTGGACTTTTCGATGATGATAAAAGATTATCTTGTATGTTGAAGGATTATGTCTTAGACTTTTTAAGTTGTTTTGATTTTCCATCATTGATTCCTCGAGCAAATAACTATTAAAAATCCTTATCTTATCCAAGCTAATATGAAATAAAATTTTAGGTAAGATACATTCCAAGTTTTAGGTATAAGCTTTCCATTTAAGGTTTCTAGTTCGTAAATACCATTCTTTAGAACATTCTTAATCTTATGAGGCCTTTCTTAAGTTGTTATGAGCTTTTTGCTTGACTATTAGTTTGACTTCCTTTTATTTTCCTTAGAACCAAATTTTCTATCTTGAAGGATTTGTCTCCTGCTTTTTTATTATGGAATCTAGCAAGTCCATTTTTATACTTAATCATTTCTAGGAAGGCATCCAATCGGATATCATCAAGTAAATCCTATTCCTTTCTTTTTCTCTTCTCATTTATACGTATATCAAATACCCTGTGTTCACCTAATGTTTCTCTTATCTCAACTAGGATTATGGCTTCCACCTTATAAGTTAGATGAAAAGATGATTTGTTAATTGATGTTTGTGAAGTTGTCCAATAAGACCATAATACATTAAATAGCTCTTTTGTCCAAGTTCTTTTTACACCCTTTGTCTATTTTTCAACCTATTGAGAATTATCTAATTAGCTAGCTCTACTTGTCCATTTGCCTATGGATGTTTAATTGAACAAAACTTTTGTTTTATTTCTAACCTACTTTGACAATATATTGTATTAGTAACATATTTAATTTTAATTCATGGATATTTTGTTCAAAAATATACCTTTAGCAAAAATTTATGAGTTTTTTACTTGTAAACTGAGTTCATTATTAGTTACTATTGCTTTTGGAAGTCCGAACTTACATATAATGGAAAATTAGTGTAAAGAATATAGTCTTATTGAAGATATGTTTTTGTAACATTATTTACCTATATATTATGGATTTTCATAAAAATTTAGATGTGTTCTAAGTAATGATTGCCACCAAAGGTTCGATTTTAACCTATTTTGTGAAATAATCTACTACCATCATAAGGAATTTTCTTTGTCCAGGTGCTTTTAGGAATGGTTTAAGAAAATTCATTCCCTATTGGGTGAATAGTGATGCTATAGTGATTGGATGTTAGATCTCAACCGATTTTTTTAGGACCTTGTCTTTTTTTGGGCATTTATCACATTTCTTTATTAGTTGAAAAATGTCTACATTCATAGTTAGCTAATAATGCCCTAACAAATAGCCTTTGCCACTAATCCAAGTCCTCCAATATGACTTTCATATATTCCTTCATACAACTCCTTCAAAACATAATTTGATTCAACTATGCCTAAACATTTTAATAAAGGGAGAGAAAATACTTTTTTATATAGTTAGCTATTATGTAACCAAAAAAAATGCAATGCTTACCAAATTACATTCTTATCTTCTTTTTCACAATGGGTAATATCTCATTGGATAAGTATTGCACTATAGGGGACATCCAAGATTGTTGTGCATTGATCATTATTGCTTCATTTTTTATTATGCTAGGTTTATTCAAAATTTCTTGGATGACCATTTAGTTATCCATTACTACCTAAGCACTAGCTAGTTTTGTTAAGGAATCCATATAGTCATTTTGCTCTTTAAGTATCCTTTTCACCTCTTACTTGAATACCTTTTCTAAATCCCTGGTCTTCTCGATATATTTCTTCATTATGGGTTCTTTTGTTTTATATTCTCCTTTTACTTAGTTTATAAGTAATTAGGAATCACTAAATACTTGGATTTTCTTAGTTTTGACTTCTTTTGCTAGATTCAATCCAACATCAATGCTTTATACTCAACCTAGTTATTTGTGGTATAGAAACCAAACTTTAGTGCATATTTTAGTATTATTCCATTTAGTCCTTCTAAAATAATACATGCTCTATTTCTTTTTTTATTAGAAGATCCATTTAAGTAAAAAGTCCATTTCATTGTTATTAGCTCGCATTCTGACTTCATCATCTTAACTATGAAATCTAGTAATGCTTGCACTTTTATTGCTTTTCTTGCCTAAAATGTTATGTCATACTTTGATTATTTCATTGCCCATGATACCACTTGCCTAACTAGATCTAGTTTTTGGAGGATTTTGCAAATTAGCTAATTCATTTGGATAATGGTCTTATACGTTTAGAAATAAGGTCATAGTCATTTGCCATTGTTGAAAAGGAAAAGACTAACTTCTTAATTTTTTTATACCTTTTTCAAGTATCGTGTAGCACCTTAGTAACAAAATAGATAGGTTTTTGTTAACCTTCCTTTTCTATTATGACTATTGAACTAATAACCTCTTTCGATATTGCCAAATAAATGTATAATGGATTATTTTCTCAAGGTTTCGACAGGAGGGGTAGTGAAGTTAAATAATTTTTCAATAAGGTTAAAGCTTCCTTACAAGAGTTATTCTAACAAATTTTTTTTGCATTTATAGGTAATTTAAAAAAGGTAAGAGTTTATCTCCTAATTTGGACATAAAATGTGCTAATGCTATTAAATGCACATTCAACATTTGAACTTCCCTAGTTATTTTAGGGCTAGTTATGTTGATCATAACTCGACATTTGATGAATTTGCCTTGATCACCAATTCAATCAATATGAACCTTGGGAACTTACCTACTTAGAGATCGAAAGCATATTTTATCAAATTCAGCCTCATGTAATTTCTTCATAGAACTTTAAAAGCTTATTTTAGGTTATTCCAATGTTGTGTCTTATCTTTTGACTTGACTAAAATATTATCGACGTACACTTTTATATTTTTTTAATCTACTTAGTAAAGACCTTATCCATTAAATGTTGATATGTTGCACCTGCATTCTTCAATCCAAATGGCATTACCCTATGATAAAAAATTGCTTCATCTATGATAAATGTAATTTTTCTTCATCTTTCAAGCTCGTTCTTAATTGATTATATCATAAGAATGCATCCTTGAAGTGAAGTTTTCTAAAACCTGATGTGTTATCTACTAGTTAGTTAACATTGGTTAGCAAAGAAATGTCTTTTAGGTAGGCTTTGTTCAAATCGATGAAGTATCCACAAATCCATCATTGTCCATTCACTTTTCTTACTAAGATAACACTTGCTAGCCATATTGTACACTGATGTGTTATCTACTAGTTAGTTAACATTGGTTAGTAGAGAAATGTCTTTTGGGCGGGCTTTGTTCAAATCGATGAAGTCTACACAAATCCATCATTGTCCATTCACTTTTCTTACCAGGATGACACTTGCTAGCCATATTGTACATTCTCTAATGAATCCTACGTCCAACAACTTTGTTACTTCTTTCTTGATTATCTCTTGATGTTTAAATTTAAAGTTATATTTTTTTTTCTATTATCTAGACTTAATATTAAGATCCACTACTAATTTATGACATACTACTTTGACATCGACCCGTAGTATATCTAATGATCTTCAAGCAAACACCTCAATATATTCTTTTAACAAAGTTATTAATGTAGCTCTATTGTTTGTCAGTAAATCATTTACTAGGCATGTTGTTTGCTTGTCTCTTTCTCCAAGAAAAAAAAAGATCTTTTCCAAGTTTGATAATAGTTTTGGTCTTCTTAAATTAAAATCTTGTACATCTAATAGTGTTAAGTTGACCATTTTGCAATCATGTCAAGATATTAGGGAATTCTTTTGGAGCATAGTGCCTATCAGACTTAACTTATGTGCTAGATATTTGAGGCTCACCATGTAGCACTATTAAGCAATTGTTTGGTATACTCGGACTTATCCTATACCAGTATTAGTCGAGAACTTCATTAAGAGGTGTGGTATTAAAATAATTACTTTAACTTGATTTAGAGAAGATTAACTTAAAATTATATTGTGGGCTTGATTATTTGATTGAAACCTCAATGCTCTATATTTTTGTTTGTGTTCCTAAGGTTACTCTTGAAGTCACTATTCCTTCCACCTATACCTGCTTTCCTAAAAAGCCAATAAGCATCCCATTATAGGGTTTCATCATAAATTTATCAAAATTTATTTTTTTAATAGCGTGAAAGGATAGTATATTGATGAAAATTCCCCAATCTATTAATATTCTTCATATAAGAAGTTTATGGATCATAGTTGAAATAACCATCAAGTCATCATAATCTTTGTCAATGTTTCTGAAATCTCTTTTGTAAAAAAGACTAGCTCGTGCAACCTTTTTAATTATTTTTATCCTATATGGATGATTTCACATATATGTTATTTTTTGGCATTTTTAGGAATGCCCCTACCAACAAAGTCTTTTGCTATTATCTATGTTACAATTGCTAACATTTGTTTTATATCATATGTAGCCTCTTATTTAGGAGGTCGTTCTTACTTTCGATCATCTTATCTTTTTAAGTTTTATCGATATTTGCCTAAATGTCTATTCCTAATTGATTAAATTATTTTATCATTTAAAGACATGCAATAATCAACATCATGGCTATAATCTTTATAAAACTTGCAATATTTAAAATTATCTACTGGTAGGAATTTATATGTTCTTTTTAGAGGGAAAGTTCATTAATTCTATAGCTTTGATATCTTCTATGATCATATTGATGCTTGCTTTCAGTGTTTCACATTTATCAAATCTTTGCCTTAGAGTATGTTATATAGGTCTGAAATGTTCTCTACTTTGTTTGATCAAACAAGTGTTCGGAATAAGGTTTCCTACTTTACGATCTATTCTTATAAGTTCATACTCCTTAACAATCAGATTTTTTTTTGCTCTATCCAAGAGATCTTTCATTGTTAAAACTAATGGTTTAGCCAATGATAGTGAAAAAGGTCTTAAATAGAGTCCTACAATGACCTAATAAATAATTACTCCCTCGTCAAGATCTTGAATTTCCAATGTTAAGGCATTAAATCTTATTAGGTATTATTTCAATGTTTCTTTCCTTTGTTATTGAAAATTTATTAAAGTAGTAGAAGTTTTTTGAAGTATTTGACTTGCTATAAAGTGTGTGTTATGAATACACTGGATAATTGCTTAAAACTACTAAATCATAATTGGTTAAAGGGTAAATTATTAAACTATCACAAACCTACCTTTTTTAGTATGGTAGAGAAAGCTTGATATAAGATCACATTCAATCCACCAAAAAGCAACATGGTTGCATGTAAAGCCCTTAGATGTTCTTAAGGTTTGTCAATGAATCATAGAGATTATGATATATAGGTAATTTAAAGGCTTAGGATAATTGGGCTTCCATAATTACCTGAATAAATAGATATAATTAGTTAGTAGGGGCTTGCTTGTTTTGATAGGAAATTTTTGGGTTGATTAATCATATTGATCATGGCTAATGTTGTGATGGTTATGAGTATTTGTAAGGGTTTCAAGATTGGATATAGATTTTTTATAATACAAAAAGGGTTATGTCCTTAACATATGTATATGACTAGAGATGATAGGTGTATATGGAATCTAAGTTATGGATGATCGAATGGTGGTAGTATTCATGCACAGTTAGGATAGATGGCTTATTTTTTAAAGGTTTTCAATTTCCTCATGTCACTTCCTTACCCTTTCTACCAAGGTATCATGCTTAACTTCAACCTCTATATGACGAGCTTAATGTCAGAGTTAAGCAATTTAGGAGTTACTTCCTAAAGTTTTCATGAATGAACAAGTTTTTCTTCATTCTTGCCTAGAATGCATAAATGTTTGATCTTATCTAGTTATAGTGAGGTAGGGATATGGCTAGGTAAGTCATAAACAAAGCCAATGATAAAACTAAAAAAATTTAGATCCTTAATGGTAGACATTGAGTAGGATTAAGATTTGTAGTTTGAGAGCTACTTAAATGACAACGGCCTCTATATATGGGCTATGAAAACTTTAATCGTAGGTTTTTAAAGCTTTTAATGGGCCATAATAATATTTTGAAAGGAAAATGGGCTAGAATTTGATCATATGTAAAGCCTAATATGAAGAGAGTCCTTTTAGAATTTAGGCCCTTGTGATCTAATAGTCATTGGGTTAACTAAGTTAAGTTAGGTGAGATAGGCATGAGTTGTCTGATTATTAGGTCAAATGTAATAGGTCCAATTGAATATTTATTATCATAAGGTTTTATACAAAAATTAATCCTTTATAAGAAAACTATGAAAAGGTTAAGATATTTTTCACATAAATCACAAGTGAATAAATCACATTTCATGTCACAACCCTAATCGATCGTGACTGGTGTGGAACTCCTATTCGGTTTCTACTAGCTTATTCCTAACTAAACACCTTATTTCATAATAACAAATGCCTTGTATTTATAAAGAGTTTAACATCTCAAAAAGGGAAAGACCTTTAACAAGATTTCTACAAGTATGAAGAAGTTAGGTATGTTTATAGCCCTCCCAAAATGAGGATAAGCAGTCCTAACTAACTCAATAGGAAATCAGTACAACGTTCACCCTATCTATTTCTATGACAAACAAGAGGCCTAAAATATTCTATATACATGAAATTATGCTACCAAAATACCATCAATATATTCCTATAAACTTTAGCTCTGAGGAGGTGGTGGTAGAGGCTCAACCTAGGAATTTGTGAAATAAAATATAGAGGAATGAGTCCAAGGCTTAATGAGTGAATGATCTATAGAACAGCAATAATTTACAATAACTTATCCATCGTACTATCCTCCTTTAACTAATCATATCATATTTAAATGTATTAGAAACCAAGAACCAATGTTAATGAAATTAATACAAAATTATTCCATTTTTTTCAATATCTCATATCGAACACTCAAGGATAACTACAAGTCATATCTCATTTATAATAATAAGCAAAAAATAGAACACAATCATCCACCTTTTGTCTCCTGAGTCAGTTTTATACCCGCCACAAGATTTTCATTCTTCTCACAAGCTTTCCATTCTTGTTCCTCCAGGATCTACCTTATACTCTTCACAAGCATGTCATTGAAAATTTTCCATCCAGTATTCGCAACATCACCCCCATCACATTTCTCATCTTTATTGCCACTCATGGCATGATTCATAGTGCAATTTTAGATATTAGAGCTCAAGCTCTATTCAATACAATCACAATTCAATTCAATGTACATTACAATATCTATCAGCATCATCATGCCCTCTTGTATAGCTATAAGCATTCACACATATCATAGTACTCAATTCATAAAGCATTTCTCAATATAGATATCTCGTTTCATAAGCAATGCAATAAATTCATCATATCATATATTATGTCACATAAATTCTACCTTCTCATATTATGATTACCCAACCCATGTAATCATCCTATACTTATCATGAACCACATGTTCTTTAGTTTTTAGTGACCAAATACTCATGTTGGCAATTAAAAGTTATGAAAACATAATATGGATAGGGTATATGTTACTATATGTTTATCTCAACTTTGACCTTTAAGTGATCTTTTATGAATAACTCAAAAATTATAAATATAATATCTATGAAACTTATTTCATATGAAAATATACTTATTTAACTTTCTATAGACTGGTCATTTGCTTAAATCGGCTAAGTTTTGAAAAGGTTATGCCCTTTTTAAAAATAGATGCAAAAAGTTCATTTTTGAAATTCTAAATTTTTTATCTCTATCTACTCTTTTAATGATATCTCAAAATATATATAAGATTTTAATTTGAAATTAATTCTATTTGAAAGTAGACTTAATTACCTTCAAAATGATAGGTAATTTGTTTAAAATAAACATAAAATGAAAGAATTATACCCCTTTAAAGTCGGTATAAAATTTTGCAATTGATAAATCAATTAGTGAATCGATTCATCCACCCAATTTTCACCTTTGGATCTTTGAAATCAATTGGTGAATTAATTCATTGATCCTTGAATCACTAGAATTGATTGATTACTCGATTTTAAAACTTAATTTCACTTTTAGATCATTAGAATTGATTAATGAATCAATTCATACATGAAAAACTTAGTTTTCTATGAAATTTTCACTGTGCAACTAATCTAAAACACCTCATAAACACATATAATACACATCAAACCCAAGTATGATCGTTAATATACTTATCTAACATCTTATATCACCTCTTTTCATTATTTATTACTTCCATAACATCAAAATAAACTAGAATCAAACAAAGTCACAAACTAACCCATATTTCACATATATCTTCATATAACTTTAAAATTTATAGATTTAGCTAGATTATCTACTCACCTTGTATGGAAGAGGATGCTAGAAGACTAGTTTGATGATTTTTCAGCCTTAATCACATCAAAATTCATGGATTCCATAGTTAGGGCTTAAAATGCTCCACAAAATTAAATAAACTTTATCAATCAAGAAGAAATGGGAGGGATTCTTGATGAAAACATTATTCTTAACTTGATTAAAGAAAGAGATCAACAAGATTTGAAGTCTTCTTACTTGATTAAGGGAATGGGAGAGAAATCCTTGTAAAGAAAGAGATAGAAGAGTGGGAGGAATGAGAAAAATGGAGAAAATATAAGGTTTAGGGCTGAAATAAGGAAAATAAGGCCCCATGGGCATTTTCAGAAAACGCACCTAACATCTTCCATACTCATATACTCATTTATAGTAATGTATAGCTTTACACCTCAAGATTCTAATAAACTTTTCCCAACAAAATTTCACCCAAATCATATTCTAACATTTTTATTTTTATTAATTCTATTTTATTTTCTATTTCACACATAATATTCTTAATTCACCTGAATTTACCGGTTGCCTTAACCATTCTTCCTCATCTCATAATTTTTAATTTATTAATAATGATGGAGGGTGTAATATTTCACAAATTAATCAAAAGGTGAAACTACAAAATTCTTTGCACTTTCGTAAAGTCATCTGATGATAAATATTAACTACAATGACAAGTCTTACTGCAATAAAGTAATTCATATTCCATAAATAAATGACAAAATGAAATTAAAAAGTTGTTTACACATATTCATACTATCAATTTATGAATGAGGAGGAATAGAATTGACATTGTTCAAGGTCAAAATAGAATCAACATGTTTAGGAATTCAAAGGGCAACTAGGTTGATAATAAAAAGGTTTGGATTTGCTCATTTGCAATCTTTATAGAGTTAATTAGAAGTGATGTTGTTGATCATTTTCTAACTTCCATTGGCCTTTCTTATCCAAATTTATCTAAGGCTCAAAATAGGACTCTTAAAAAAGAGGTTATAAGGGAGGAGGTAAGGAGAGCAATGTTTGTCATAGGGGGTACAAAAGCACCTAGAGTGAATAGTTTTCCAATTATTTTTTATCTAGAAAAATTGGCACATAGTTGGTCAAAGAGTTTTTAACTTTGTCAAGTAGGTATATCAAGAAAGGGGGAAGTTAATAAAACTCTGATTTGTCTTATTCCAATATTAGAAAAACTTAAGTTCATTAATTAGTTCTAACCTATATCATTTTGTAATGTAATCTACAAATGTATTACAAAGATCTTAGACAATTATATTAAAAAAATTTCTCCTTAATTTAATATCATCATTTTAGATGAGTTTTATTACTAGATGTATTCATGATAACATAGTAATTGCTTAGGAGATGTTTCATACGATGAGGAAAATTGATTTTTTTTTACAATAAAAGTGAATTTGGAAAAAAAAGTATGATTGTTTGAATGGTGATTTTATGCAAGAAGGGATGGATCAAATTCACATGAGTCCAAGTATGGCTAAGCTAATTATGAATTGAATCACTTCAACTTCATTCAACGTTTTATGGAATGATAGCAAAATAGAAAATTTTAGTCCTTTGAGAGGGCTTAGGCAAGGTAACCTTTTATCTCCTTATCTGTTTGTTCTTTATATGGACGAGCTATCTCGTATAATAAATGAAGTGGGGGATTACATAGATGAAAACCATTCAAAGTAGGGAGAGTTGGTTTTAGTGTTTCACATTTTATGTTTGCCAATGATTTGTTACTCTTTAGAGAGGCCTTTATTCAGCAGATTGACATGATTATGTCATGCCTCAATTGATTTGGTCAAATGTCAAGGCTACAGATAAATCATGCAAAATTTAATACATTTTTCTCCAGAAATGTCTATAATGAAATGAGGGACAATACTTTGAGTAGGTGTGAATTCTGTTTTAGATGACTTAGGTATTTATTTTAGTATTTCGATTCTCTACAAGAGAGTTAATTGTTATAATTATTCCCACCTTATGAAAAAAGTTCAGGATAAACTTTGAGGATGGAAAAAGAATTATTTATAAATGGAGGATAGAATTGTGCTGGCTCATTCTGTCATTGGGGCTATTTCAACTTATATGACACACACTACTACTATTTCGGTTGTTACTCCTCTAGAAGTTGAAAGAACTCAGAGAAGTTTCATGTGGGGTCATGATGTCAATGAAAGGAAACTATATACTATTGCTTAGAAAGTGTTCTATTAACCAAGCGATATGGGAAGGCTTGGTTTTAGAAATCCTCTAAAGATGAATCAAGCTTGCCTCATGAAGTTGGTGTGGAAGTTGGTAGACGGTGACAGAGCTTGTAAGCTTCTATCATGAGAGACAAGTATCTTTATAACTACGACTAGTCATCTTATGTTATTGTAAAGAACTGAGACTTTTATCTTTGGAAGAACTTGATTAAGCTCTGGCCCAATGTACTGCGATGTTTAGCCAAACAGATCAATAATGGTTTGTCGACATGTTTTTGGCAGGATTTCTGGGTGGAAAGTGCGGCTTTATGTAATAAGACTAAGAAGGCAGAGCTAAGACAAGCTTTAGTTACAAAGAAGATGGCTAATGAGTTTAGCTTCTTTGCAGGGGTGGTTACCGAGAGGTGTGATATTACAAACAGTAGCTGTTCCTCCACTTGATGATGAGAGGGTTTGGGACTCATAGATACGGAAGGCTAGTGCCGATGGGGATTTCACCATTAAACATGCCTATTTTAGTTTAGCACATAATTTGCAACGGTATATTGACAAGAAGTGGCATCTTGTTTGGAAGTTGTAGGCTCCAAAGCGAATCAAACTATTTGTCTGGGTTTGCTGTCATCGTGGACTAATGACGAACTAGGTAAGACAGCTCGCCGTTTGGGCTCTACGATGTACATGTGATGTGGTTTCAAAGTTGAGGATACCTTGCATGTTCCTAGAGATTGTCAAGAGGCAATGAGTGTTTGGATGAGTTTGTTTGCGTTTTTTTCAATCTAGTGGAGGATGAATTGTTTAATGTTGACTTGGTTGAGTAGTGGGGTACAGATCAAAATTTGGAATGGGGTTTGGTGTAGAGCGTAGCGGTGTGGTGGTTATGGAAATGGAGAAATCAACTTGTGCTTCAGCCAGCTAACAAGAAACTTCATGATGCGACTGCGTTTGTTTTACAATATAGGAAGGGTATTGTCAATGCTTTCTCAAAGAGGTTAATGCATGAATATTTGAGATAGTATTTGAAGTTTGAGGTTTGGTCTCAGTATTCTCCAATTGGTTGGATTAAAGTCAACAAAGACGGTGTTTCGAAATCGAATCCAGGATTGGCAGGGTGTTTTAGTATAATTAAAAATGATAATGGGAATTGGGTAAGTGATTTTCCATGACATTTATATAGTGTTTGGATTTAAGTAAAAAGAAATTTTATTTCATTTCATTTGTAATTTTTATTTTAATTATAATTTTATTATTATGAAATTCATCCAATTTTACAAAGATTTCACTATAATTCATTTCATTTGATTAAAAAAATATATTATATAAATAATTTACCATTTCTCTAATATTGTATTTATTTTGATAATATCAAAATTTACTTTTTATTTAATTTTTGTGTATTTTTTAATATATTATAAATAAAATAATTTATTTACAAATGAATTAAAATTATTATTTTTAATAAAATTGTCAAATAATAAAATTCATTTATAAATGGATTAAAATTATTTTTATTAAAATAAAATAAAATAAATTCTGAAAAAAGTATATGTCAAACGAAAACGAACCCTTAGGGATTTGCTCCTCGCTTGTAGCTGAATTGTGAAGTGTGTTTCACAAATTAAATCCAGCTTGGCAGCTTGATCATAGGTTAATAATTTTGGAGTTAGACTTTAGACAATTAGTTGATCTTCTTTCCAATGAGAGTCTTCTGCCTTCAAAACATCAAGTTTTTGTAATTGGATGATTTAAACCCTAAACCCTTTATCATAGAGGAAATAAGTTTACGAATTGACTTGCTTCGTTCAATTTAGGTCATGAAGTTAAATTACATATTATTGAGCATTTGACAATAAGGCCGGGAAGTATTTTTTAATGATGTTATTAATATTACTACCTCTTGAATAATTTTTGTGTAATTCTTTTTTTACCAAAAAAAATTATGATATGAGTAAGTTATTGCATTGAAAATAATCAAAGAACTAGCATGTTGGAGAAAGTACTAAGATAAGGAATGTTTGAAGGAGTTGATAATGGTAAAAAATTGCCAAAGGGTATAAGATCATTATAATGATTCTAAAAGAACCATAGTATTGTTCTAGAGAATTGGAAAAAATACACTTTGCTCCCTACAGTTTACATTTGAAGCAAATTACCCTTATAAAATTTATGTTTGGGACAAATTACCTCCTTTCAATTAATTTGCCATTCAATTTAATTATCTTACTATTTCTTAAATGGTTAATGTGAGTGAAATACCTGATTTTAAACCTTAAGGAGTAATTTATCTCAAATACAAATTTAAAAAAATAATGTGTAATTTAATTTTAAAAGAATTAATTTTTTTATAATTTTAAACGAGGGAATAGAATTTCCTAACCCCTACTAGAAGTTGACTTAAGATGTTCTTTAGTCTTGCGGTATTTGAAAAACATAACAGTACTGAGTAGAGTATTTTGTTAATAAAAATACAAGCATGCACATATGAAAAAGACAATAATATTCCAATGCTCATTCCGTTCCATTTTAAATACAATTTAAGTTTAATATACAAAAAGTAAAAAAGAGAATAAATAATTTTAATTTTAAAAAAGATGAGATATAATCTATTAATATATTATCTATTAAAAATTAATGATAAGTAAAATTATTAAATATTTATTTAAATAGTAAGAATAATATTTGAATGAAAATAATAAATATAATTTTAATTTTTTAAAATAATAAACAAATAAGAACAAATTTTTTTCCTAAAATAATGCTTAAAAAAACATAAAAGGAGTAATATATGTGGTTAGATTTGTTCATGGTCGCAAATCTTTAAGTAACATGTGTAGTTACTCTAGTTCACGATGGTCATCCGGCTTGATTGGTCTGGTTTTAAGGAAACTAGGATGTGAACACTTTTTCTTATCATAACTTAATTAATATTTGGATCACTTCGAGTCATAATTATATAAATTAGATCGATTAAATTTAATATAATTATATAAGTTTATTTTCATAAATGTAAATATATCAAAAAAATAATTATCCATAATTATTTTTAATATAAAAAATTTAATATCATATAATTAAGTAATTTAAATATTTAAATGTATATTTTTATATAAAAATTTTAATTTTTACCTCAAATGATATTAAAAACAAAAATAATTAGACTATCAAACTTTTGTATAATTTTAATTTAGCGAAATTAGACTATTTTATTGAAAAAAATCAAAAGAATGAGGCTGGTCTCAAGCCTATATTTTTAATGCAATTTTGTATAAAAAATTCGACATGAAATATAATAACCCAACTTATGATTACCATTATTCGTGACAGAATTACATATTACATGATTTTAATAATAAAATTAATTAAATATTTTATTAATTTATAAATAATTAAAATTTATATACTAAATTTTAATTATATTTATTTCAATATAATATTTTGAAATCAAATTTAGTAAGATAAATATTTTAGTTTTTTTGTACTAGAGATATTTTGTATACTTATTTCTATATTATTTTGTTACACCGAGTATAGCAATAGAAAGGAATAAGTATTCCATTGATATTCATATCAATTGTAAGAATGAAGTAACTATTCCATCAAAAAGGGCAAAATTCATACTCAATTCAATATGAAAATTATACGTGGAAAGCAAGCATCAACAGCATGACTAGAACGACTATTGCATAGATTTTTTTTCCTTTTTCATTAAAAAAATAAAAAAAATCAGTTAACACACACATGAATAATATTTTAAATTTAAACTTGTGATACTAAAAAAAATTAAAAATTCATCTATTATCCAAATGGATAAATTTCATAAAATCCTCATATATATATATGCCCCATGCCTCCCATAATATTAGAATATTATACTTATTCTCATGTATCTATTTAATGATAACCCTCATTTATTTATTTCTTATCAGAAATCTAAATAAAATCAATATATTATTTTTACGTGATTCAATTTCCTTCCAATATTAAAAGAAATTAATTCTAATTTTAGAAAGCTTCTTAACATTCTTTCTCCCTAGATAAATAACACATTATAATTATAATGAAAATTATGGTTTATAAACTAACTAAATAATCACAAGCTCTATTTTTACTCCTCTTTGACAGAAAAAAGAAAGTGACTTGGGCTATCTCATTTTGAAGTATTCATAGTCTAAAGAGAAACTTTTCTTTACTTTCATCTTATATTGACAACTGCTCCATAAATAAGATCTCCATGGTCAAATTATTATCAAATCTTCACTACTAATTAGTAACAACAAAATCAAAAGAATTACTAGACTACAAATACCATAAGAAAATTTGTATTTAGTAATAGAATTATCATCAATAGATAAGTTTATAAACTCTAAATATATATTGTGACTTTAGTAATGAAATTAGTAAGGGGCATTTGAACATCCATCACTAATTCCACTAGTAATTTGTTTAATATCTTGAAATTTAAAACTAAGAACTAATTCTATCTCTAAATCCCCTAGTAAAATTTACTAAAGAAATTAGCAAAGAAATAAAAATTTTATTTTTAAATTATCAACGAATTTAGCAACAAATTCGTATATGAAAATTTAAAATTTTACTTGACGAAGTAATGAAATTTTGCAAAATTAGTGACAAATTTAATGATGGAGTTCTCACTAGTTTCACCATTATTTGGAATGCATTATTTCATTGAAATAGATTAGTGATGGACCATAAGTAATTTGGTTTCAAGTCTCATTTAATCTTCACATAGTGTTATCTTTCAATTTTGGGCTTATATACAAGTCGTAATGGCTAGTTGTCATTTTCTATACCAATTTTCTAGTTACTCATAAACCACTAATCTATAGCAATCAAATAAGGTTTACTAAGTTTGTTGATCTTCTGTGCCCCTTAATAAAAATTAAGGAATGTATATCAGTTGCATATTATATATATATGGTTGCATCTTTAATCATAAGCTAATTAGAAAACTCCAACTTAATATTAATTTTTAGTTTTAGTTTTAATATTAGTATTAATATTAGTTTTTAGATAAGATAGTATTTGTTAAGTTAGAAAATTGAATTTAGTTTTTAGTTCAATTAGAAATTCCAACTTCATTTCAATTTTAGTATTAGTATTAATTTTTAGCTTAATTATTTATATGATTATAACTTAAATTCTATTATTATAGCTTAAGTTATATGATTATAGGTTTATTTGTATTGTAACAACTAATTGTTTCATTTATTCAATGTTGTAATTAAGGCATTATGTCATTATCACGTGGAAGTAGATTCTCTTTTAGTAAGGCTAGCTATATGCTCAGAGGTCCTAGTGATGACAGGATATTGATAACTTCTTCATCTTTAGCTGCTTTAAGCGTTAAGTCATCAACACCTACAGCACTGGCATGGTCATAGCAATCACTTGGGCAAAAGTCCTAGACTTCTTGACGTACACCCATTCGCCTTTCCCAACTTACTCTTTAAGACTCCACCCAGTATACTATATCAAGTTAGGCCATTCATCTAAGACATCTACCAACACATCCTTAGGATGAAAACTTAGTTGATGGTAAGATTTTGGTACATCTAGTAAACAACTCATAAATATTGATTAACATTTAATGATATAACTATTATTAGCATTAATTTGTATTAATTAATTAAATCTAAATTATTTATTTTTATTAATTTATATTGTATAATATATTGTATTAATTTTACATTGTTGTATTTGGTTGTATTTAATTACATGTTAATTATTGCATATATATATAGTCTCATTAAGGACATAATAAAGGTGATATATGTGCGCTTTATAGAGATGACCCTCACCTGCACTAGCACCTCCTAGAAGCTTAGCAATGATTAGTTAAGAATTGGTAGATAAATTTAGGATTTTCTATAATCATTTATTTATATTTATATTTTAATTTGGCCATTTACACTTATTTGATTTCAATTATTTAATTTTTACAAGCTATATACAAGTGGCAATCCAAGACCAACTACATGATAAAGAAGAATTTTTCTCATAAGATTGTAATCAATTACAAAGAAATGATGATTGGACGAGAAAGAGCTTACCAAAGACGCTCGAGTGGATGTAAGCACATTTTTTAGGATATCAAGAATAAGTAGGTTGAAAATGCTAACTTTAAAAAAAGTAGAAGGTAAAAAAAAAAGAGGCATTTGTTATCGAAAAGAGCTTGACACTAATGGTTCCTTTTCCATATTTAAGCATAAGAGGAAGATAATAAGTTTTAGTCTTAGTTTACAGTTAGTTTTAGTATTGTTTCATTTTATAGCTTACTTTTGTATCTATAGATAAATTTTTAGTCAGTTAGCCTCAGTTAAATGCCTATTGAACCAAAGATGTTCGTGTGTACTCATAACTGTATAGGTAAAAAAGGCACCCAGGAATATGTAAATGAAAGAGCAAAGAAGACATAGGTAAGATTTAGTTGCTATTTGTGATATGTATTACATTATATGTTTTTATCTAGGAAAAGTGTTAAATTTTCAATTTTAATTTTATTGAATAAGCACTTTAAGATGTTGAAGGCATAATTTTCTTAAACATTAGTTGATGATGATGAAGGTAGTTTTGCATAGGTCAATGTGACCTTTCTATAGATCAAAGCTATTGGCAGGTAAAATGAAAAGAGCTGCATTTATGGCATAGGATTGGAAAAAATGCAAGGTTGCTAGGCTATTATCTACCATGACTAATTTGCAATTTGAGAAAGTAACATCAAGCAATAGCATGCAAAACTTAAGGAGGTACAAGAAAAGATGATAACTCAAGAGTAACAATTTGCTTTTCAACAAATTATAATTAAGTAGTATGAGTGCAATTTCAAAACATTGTTTAAAAGGTTGGAGATAGTAGCCACTATTCTATGGCTAATTGAGCAAGGAGGCAAGCACCATAAAGACAACCAGCAGCAAAATGTCAAAAGTTAGCCTTGTAGTATTTAAGGTTTTGTTTTTATATGTTTACATTGGATATGATTATTTTTGTATATATATTAGATTTCGTTGGTTTTATTATTTTTTTACGTTATATAAAGATAATATTCACTTTCAATTTTATTTTATGAAATTTGATTCCTAAATTTGATTGTTGGATAGGTATTTACTTTAAAAAAATTGATTAACATGGTATGCTTGTTGTTTGGCTTGTGAGAAAATATACAATATATTAAAAAATATTTTTTAAATTAGCAATGAATTTTTAAATAATGATATTGCTAATTTTATAGAAAATTTCTAGTTTAATGAAGAATTTACCGATGGATAAAAAATTATCCTTCATTAAATTTAGTTTTAGTGATGGAAATTTTGTCACTAACTATAAAATTAGCAAAGAACAAAGGCATCACTAATTCCATTCATTATTTGTTTTTGTTCATTACAGGCTTGTAAAATTAATGATAAAAATAATAATGGATATAAAAATTTTGTCACTACTTGAATTACTAATGCACTATTTACTAGTGCCTTATAATTTTTCACTAAATATTTTAGTGATGAATTTTTTCATTGCTAATCAATATTTTTTTAATGGAGCATCCAATGAAAGCAATTCTTTAATTTTAATACATCAAAATTCTTCAACCATATCATATTTAAGCAACATGGGTATGATTTTTCCTTAGCAAAGGTTACAATTTATTTTCCTCCATTAGAATAAACAATACCCTCTTATTTTAGTTTAATTTTATGCTTAAAATAATAGAAATCTAGTCTTATAGCCTATGAGTTAAGATAAATATATAATGCAAAAAACTTAAATCATTATATCAAGAAAAAGAAGTTAAATCATATCGTTCAAGGATAAGAAACTTATAGTAAAATTCCCTCTTGTTAATCTCAAATAAAATAATTAGAATAAAAAATTTTGCTTCAATGCAGAATAAGTTTCAAAATAGTAATTAAAATGATGAATAAATTAGAAGGAAAATGTTATGAGACTTTTTATAAAACTAACATTAATTTCTTTTAATATTAAAGAAAAATTGAATCATGTGATAATTACATAATGATTCTATTAGAATGTTAAATAAAGAATTAATGAATAAGGATTATGTACACCATTAAATAAATATATAAAAAGAGATAAATCACATATAAAAAAGTATAAAAGGATTACATATAGTTTAGGCCAATACTTCAACACAAAGATAACATTCTAGGATATCCACACCCCAAATATTTAAATAAATGTGAATCATTAGATTAATTATTTATTAAATGAACAATTTAATTTAACTTTTTTAGTGACTTGACATATGAGTTTTAATTTCTAGAGGCTAATGCTCGATTTGCTATAAATTTTATTTGAATTCAAAAGAAGCCTCTCTCAAATGAATTATTAAAATTGTGTCTCATTAATTAATTTTTTATTATATGTCATTTTTAGTCTAAGTGTTTAATTCTATGCTAAATTAATCATTAAAATTATGTCATTAATTAATTATTTATTACATATTATTTTTAATCTAACTATTTAACTAGATACTAAATTAATTATTAAAATTATGTCTTATTAATTATTTATTATAAACCATTTATAATCTGAATATTTAATTATGTGCTAAATTAATCAATTCTCTTTCATTGTTTTAATTAATTATGAAGTTATTAAAATCATTAGATTCCATCTTTAATATACTTATTTAATATCATAATAAACTTATTAATTCTATTTAATTATTAATTTTAAATGCTAAAAATACTTTCTTATTATTATAATTAAAAATTAACTTAAATTACTCCATTCTTAAAAAAAAGAAGATCCTAGGCTACAATAATTAAGCTATCTATTTTGCTAAATATTTAATAGTATTTTAGATTTTGAACACCTTTTCTTATAACCTAAATAAATAGGCATAATCAACTTGTCATTAAAAAATATTAGAAAAAAATAGTAGGCAATGCTAAAGAAACTAAGCAATCTAATACTATTTTTAATAACAACTTGGCAAAAATATTTGAATATATATATATATATATATATATATATATATATATATATATATATATATATATATATATATATATAGTATTGTAAATATAACAGGACAAGAGTTTTAAATGGAAATGATATTGGGATTTTCATTTAATTAACCAATTTTTTAAATTGAACAAGTAAAAATTTTGAAAATATTGAGATACTTTAGTACGAACATAAATGATAAATAAATTAATTCGTACTAACAGTAAAATTATTTGTACATACTTACTATTATATAGAACAATCTCTCTTAAACATCTCGATGTTACACTTAATTTTTTTAGCATACTAGCAACATTCTCTTTACCAACACCCCTAAGCACTTTTCCCTCATTGTACCACATAATTGAGCACTTGCTCACTTTATTTGATTATACAAATACATATCAAATCATGTATATTAACTTCCAAGTTGATAGATGATACATGATCAAATCAGAAATGATTAACAAAGTTTTCAATGTAAAGTAGTTAAAATTCAATTTAATAAATTAGCAAAGCCTTTATTATTAAGTTTGTTTTGACATTAATTTTAGTAGTATACCATTTAAGATGTCTAAAGTGATATTTAAGATATTATGAAGTGTTTAATATTAATAATGTAGGTATCAACTCAAATGATATCTAATTAATATTTATGATATCTATCTATTAGCTATTTATTGTGTAAGTAACTATATGATATAATTGTAATATTTAGTTAATTTTTATTAGGAACAAATAAATTGATTTTGTTAATAAAATTCAAATTTATTGAATAAGCAAAAAAACATAATTAATATGCTTGAAAAGTTAAAATATAATTAAAATAATTTGAGTAATAAATTTAAAATGAATAAAATATTAGGGTGTTTTTAAAATAATTAATGTCAATAGAACGAAATTACAAATAGGTTAACAAAATTTAGCAAATTATGAAATCAAATTTAGTGATATGTGATATAATTTAATAAAAAATATTAAATAAAATGTGCAAATTTCGGAAAAAAAAATATGAAATACGGAAATCTGGCCCTATAGTTTATCCTATCAAATTGTTTATTAGATAATATAAATGTCAATTTCCTTCATCTCTGGAATCCATATAATACCATCGACAAAACCACAAATGTTGAATGGGTCGACTAAAGGCCGGTGGTTTTCCGCCTTTCTAAGCAACTGACCAAATGGGGATAGCATTATTTCACCTGTGTGTGGACCAATCATCTCTTGCCACTTAGAGGTTGACATGACACTGTGACCATTGCACAATTGCCATAAAAGATGGTGGAACACACCCTGGATTTCAACTTCTTGAACGATCAAATTCTGACTAGACAGAAATATCGAACAAACACCCACACCAATACATTACATACACGTTTTCTATTTTTTTATAATTTTTTATTAATTATTATTTATAATGATTTTTAATCAAATTAAAATTATAACTTAAATAGAAGTAATTATTTAAAAAATTTATATAACTTCAATAAAAATTTAATTACTTTCACAATTTTTATTACACAATTATTATAGAATAATTTTTTGTCAAAGAAATTACTCTATTTACATTATGTTGAAAATCCCTCTAAAAATCTACAAAATTTCTGTTGAAATATTACCATCCTTCTTACTCTAATTAGCCGCTGCATGAAAGCAAAATCCATCACTTTACCCATACACAAGTCTGTTCATCAAAAAGGTCTGCGCAGTATAATGATTTGCCCTCTTTGATGAATATTTGACAAATAGTTTCAGACTTCATGGATTATGGAAAGTTACACACTACAAAATATGAGTCAAATTAGTTCATACATTTTGAAAATGTAAACCATTTCAAAATCTGATCTGTTATACAAAATGTCCTCGATTCTTCAAAATAAATCTAAACGCACTACTTTAAATACACTCTCTGCCCACTTCCCCTTTCATGCCCGTAGAACCCAAAATTCGTACATACCTGTAGAATCCGGAATTCTGAATCTCACAAACAAGTAACGAGGGGCCAGAGAGTGGGTTTGGGAGAGTTGTAGTAGCATTCTCAATTCCTTAATACCCATTTCAAGTTCCTAAAAGTATTATCAGCCCCATGTGAAATGTTTCAATATTATCAGAAGGATGCAATGATTGATCTACAGATTCAAAATGCAATGGCCAGACTGCTACACGTGAACATGACACATGAAGGAAGTATCTACTCTTAGATGCCTCCCCAATGATAGATGATACAAGCCGTAAATGATCAGAGAAACCTCTAAATATATTTAAATCCACCTTAGCAATAAGTTTGTCTTACAACAAACACTGACCAAACACCAAATCCTAAACTATCACCATCAAAACAGAAAAGCCACAGACATGCTAACAACAGGAACAAAAGTCCATAATAGTGTTCAAAAAATCAAGCTAAATCTCAAATCCTAAAGCTATAATACCTTCAGAAAACTATATAGTGTTTTTCCCTAACCCCCATCTAGTAGTTCTGTCACTTCTGCGAGTAATTAAAGCTAAGTGGCTGTTGACCAAATGGAGCCTGCAAAGCAGAAACAAGAACAGAAAACCAGTAAGATAGATGCAACAACCTCTGAGAGTGATGAAGCACAATTATGGAGGAGACCCATTAACATACTGAAAAACTTGTTACATAAATCATCATCTGAGAGCTTAATTTGAAAGATATCAAGTATGGAAAGCTCATTAATCTGGTCTAATATATACTTAATCATCACCTGACAATTCACGTAAGATGAAAATCTCAAACAAAGATTAAAACTACAACATTTGCATCAGCCATTTCCTACCCCTCCCTAACCTCCTAACATGGAGTCATACTAAAATACTCAACACCAGAGAATAATGAACTAAATAATGGTTTACCTGGAAAACAGAATGTCTAAATTGGTCATATGAATGTGCATACATCATTGTAGCACTGGGCCACTGTACATAAGTGGTGTCCCTGGATGTCTGATTCAATCCTGTAGCAGCAATAGGCACCATTGGGCTCGAAAGTAGTCCATAGCCAAGTGAAGTTTGAGTTTGTGATATCTGAGCCAGCTGATTATAAGCAGTATTGTATTGAGAAATTGAAGGCTGAACATGAGCCAAATTAAAAGGTGCCAAATTAAGGCCAGCAGTAGACATAGTCCTAGCATACCTGCACCATTAAAGTAGCTTAGTCTTGTAAGCATTCACAGCTTTGTCATACTAAAAATAAAAAATAAAGTCCAATTGCGAACACATCTAGAACACCAACATTAACTGGTAAGAGTAAGAAAAAAAATAACATCTTTATGCGTCACATATATTTCAAGCTTTTATATCCAAATGGCCATTGGTGGTTATAAAATACACCAGCCAAATAACAGAAATATCATCTTTCAATCTACTTCTCTCTTCAGATATACAGGGACCCAAACCCAACATCCTTTATATTCAATTCTAATGGAAAGAAGCTTAACCAAAACTACAACTAGTTGGCTAGAAATGGATCATCGGCCATGAACATGATATACAGGTTTCTATCAAACAAAAAAAGGCTAAACAAGCATGCATATGCAACTTTGGCATCAATGTCCAGACAGTTCTCAAACCAATACTGACACAAAACACAGGATCTTACCTTCCATAGCTACGATCATAATCAGGATCAGTACGATCCTTTTCCCTATCTCTAAAAATGGCAACACGGGTAGAACCAATATCTCTGACATTAGTACATTTTTCTGTATCAACCAAGGAGTTCTTGCTTGCTTCATTCTCATCCTTGCTAGTAAAAGAACTCCTCCCCTCAATTGTTACCTGAGATCGTGTGTCACCCACATCAGAACTGGCAGGGTTACTAAAGATTCGTGCTCGGGCCCTGTCATATTCCTCCTTCCTCTCTTCCACACTTCTCACAGGATTTCCTTTCCTTTCAGCTCCACTGGCTTCATTTATAGTGGATTTATTAGGCCTATGCCTAATGGTAATTTTAATATGTTCAGGTTTATCATTTTCCACCTGTTTAGCAGGAATTTCAGATAAGCAGACCACAGGATACTTGCTTTCTGCTAATTTTCTCACCACAATTTTACTTCCCTGTCCATCTATGCCATTATCCTGAACCATTGTTTGCATACCATAGTGTTGAGCAACACGATGCGCGGCCAATCGGAGATAGGAAGAAGGGAAATGTTGGAATTCAAAATGCTGCTGATCAGCATCATTCAGAAACCTCTGGATATCAAGTTCCATCCGCAAAACTAAAGTCATACAACATATTAGTACACCATTAAAGGAAAAAAGGATTCATGATTTACCTTGAAATAAGGGGAAAAAAATAAAAGAGACATGACCTAGACACGGCCAGAAAGACAGACAGATATTCAGCTCATGAAAGGAATGATGGTTTGACCTGCCACAGTAGCGTGTAATCAAATCTAAAATCATAGATCCAGGCATATATTTCCTTGTAACAGTGTGAAGCACTTATCAACCAAAAATTCAAGTTTTTTAATATAAGTTATGGTATTGATGATTCATGCTCGTCATCCTGTTCTATTGATTCAAAACATAAAAATGCTCAACTAAAACAGAAAAAAATAACTTCGGAATATGTGCAGATTAACTGTTTTTTGTCCCAAGTTATCCCATTAAATTCACAAGATACAGATGGCCTACATTTGATTTATTCAGATGATGAGAGCTAGCATTTAAAAGGATCGCATAACCCTAAACAGATTTTGCAAGATATAAAATTCGGAGCCTATAACTGCTTTTAGGTTTCATAGATATGCACTCAAAAATGAAAAATTCTTGGTTGACCAGTGGACATTCAAGCTGCGTGACCGAAGCCACTAAACCATTGACACTTCACTAATTAATGAAATAATTAATTCATCGACTAACCCTTCTAGAATCTAATGGCGGCTTAGGGGACACAACTTATATGCGGCAACTAAGAATGTTTTCCCACAAACCCCTTCATGCTGAGGATAAGATTTCATTACCAACAGAATAAGCTTAACGTTGACACCAAACCAGAATATCAAATTCTAAGGCAATCACACGAGAGAATTATTCCAGATCTAACCCTACCCACAACCGCAAAAAGAATTAATGATTCTTCACCACAACCCAAACCCAAAATTCTATCGAATAACCACAATCCAATAGCTAAACCCATTCAAAAGCAACAATTTTTCCACATACCCACAAATCAGAACATTCGAGCGACTCGAAAAACTCTAAACATTACGTCAACATCAACGCAAATCAGGGTCAGAATTCCAGATTTTTCAAGGACATAAGAATACTCACCGGTGAGACGATGACGAGGATTCTGGAGAGCCTCGACCAAAAAGGGGTCAACCATTGACTCCTTATCTTTGAACCCATTAGATGAAGAAGAATCCATGGCTAAGAAAACTCTCCAAAAATTGGCTGTATCAGGAAATTTGTTCCTCTTCTTTTTCTCTAAGATTCCTCCCTCCAAACGAGGGAAAGGAAGGTCAGGAAGAAGAAGAGGAGGAAGATTTGTGCCTTACAAGCATAGGAAAAAGAATAGAAACCCTCTTATCTCTCTCACCGCAAGGGAAAGAGAAATCTAATGGAAGCGAAATTTGTGAGAATTTATAGGTGACCAAAATCCCTTTTTCCTTCGTCTTCAATGTGAATGTGGAAAGACAAAAGGTCACCGCGATATCCTTTTCTTTTTCCTTCGCACAGTGATGTTTTCGTAAGGTTTGGTTTGTACAATTCCTCCCAAAAAATTCGAGACCGAGAAATATTCTGGCTGTCTTTTTCTAATTCTAACCTCGCAGAATTTAACTACAGCACGAGTCTTAATTAATAATATTAACAATAATAGGAGAAGGTTTAAATGTTAATTTTATTTTTTAAAATATAAATAATATGATATGATTTTTTCCTTAATTTAAATTTTATTTTATTTTTTAATATTTAGTCAATATAATTTTAATTTTTTATTTAATCTTCCTTAATTTTTAATTTATAAAATTATCTTTTATCTAATATTCCTTTTGTATTAATTTGAAATAATTTCTATATAAATATTAAAAAAAATTATTTGAATATTAAAATTTTTTTAAAAAATCAACTAATTACATATAAAATTTTAATTTTTTTAAAATTCATTATATATAAAATTGTAAAATATATAATTTTTTTAAGAAATAATATAATAAATATTTACATACCAAATAAGAGTTGCTAAAAATTGATACAAGTCTAATAAAATGATCAAAATTACGCGGATGAGATATTTAAGTAATTAAAATAATTTAATTTAAATTTGAATATTAAAACCGTACGTCTAACAATGTTGAGGGAGAACAGAGTTAAGAGAAGGAGAAAAAACGACGAGAACACGAATGTTGAGATACTCATTATTCACTAAATTGGTGTATAACTTATGGAAGTATCCAAGCAATTGTTTGGAATTGAGTCCGCCGTTTATTTTTTTAATTGATTTATTTTAATGTCACTTTAAAAAAAAATATAAATATAATTTGACTTGTGGATTTTAATATAAAGAAAAATAGTTACTTGTTAAGTTACCCTTAGGGATTTGATACTTGGGGTGGTGCAGCAAAATATAAGTTATTAGGTGAGATTACAAAAATTTTAGTAATGATTCGGTAATTTTATTTAATAACCTATATTTTACCACACCACCCTGGGTACCAAACCCTAGGAGCACCTTAGAATTCATCAAAAAAATAATATTAACATGATATGAATTAAAAATAGATATTTAGCTATTAGAAATTTCTCAATATCTTTGGAACAAATGTGAAAAATCTTGCATTGCTTTTATTTGATATTTCATTAAACATTTTTATGTAAATATTTTAATTTCAAGAATAATACATAAAAATTCCTTTTAAAAACTGAAAAATTGCAAAGAAAGCTTTCAAATTTTAAAAAGCAATTTGTTGTGAATGAGGATGCAAACTATTATAAATTACAATTTAAAAAATTTGCACGTGGGTTAGACAACACGCTAACACGCCTATTTCAATATATATTTATTTAATGGATTTTATCCAAATTAAATTCATTAATTAATAATTTTAGTTTAAGTCTAACTATTAGATATTTAATGCATTTTAAGTTGTTTTTAGGTATTACCTTAAATTCATTAAAATTTGTGTTAAATTATAAAAATATTTTACTTATAATATTCTATTTGTTTTATAAGAAAATTACTATATGTACTAAAAATAAGTTTCAAAATTAAATTTTAAATTTTTTTATATTTATTGAATTAAATTTTATAAATTTATTTCACAATCTTATATTTAATGACAGTCTTTAATATCTATTCAAATCCCATTTTTTATTAATATAGTATTGTTCTCTACGTAGTAGTTTTTACAATGTATGAATATTTATCTTGTAAATATTTAATGGATCTTAAATTCTTTTTACACATCATATTAAACCTGTTTGAATAACATATCTTATAATTAACTTATTATTATATGAAAAATTAATATTATCATATTTATAACGATATTGTTTTAGTTTATTAAAGAAAAATAATTTTAAATATATGTAAATTTACATTGAATTATAAAGATATATTAAAATAATATTTTTATTTTATAATATTAATTTATGTATTATAGGAGTATCTTGTGAAAATATAAATGGATAAATAATTACTTATGAATTGATTTAAAATGACCTTTATTTGAAAAAATCAATCATAAAATAACTTATATTTATTCTAAAGTTAATATAAATAGTATAGATGAGTTAAAGTACAAATGAATGTAAATAAAAAAATTGATATAATTTATAATTATCAAGTTCAATTATTATCAATAAGATAAAATAACTTTTTTATTTTCTATTAAAAAATTTAAAATTATATGTTTATTTGCAAGTCTATTTTAGTTCTTTTAATTAACTTTATTAACTCACATTTGGTCTAAATACCATACAAAGTCCATTACAATATAATCACTTCATTTTGGGTTTATAAAAATAATATTATCATTAATCTTTTCTTGTAAATTAATGCGAGGTCCACAATTAAAATTCCTAACATTTTCTCACTTAGGCCTACTTTGATTTATAAATAATAATTATTTAAAAATTAATATTAATATTTAATGATATTATTTCACATATGAGTCTAATTAATATCATAAGCATCTATTAATACCAAATATTATATCCAAAAGGATATTAATATTAAACTTGTTGAATACCTATGCTTCGTGAACTAAACAATTAATATCAAGAATATAAACCTAATGTGCATATAATTTATATTATTTTAATGTGACTAAATATAAATCCCCACAAAATAGTCCTAATAGTTGTCCAAGATACCCCGTGAGAATCAATATTTTCAACATAATAATGTGATAAGATTTAAGTGTCTCTCTACTCACACGCTATAACTTAAAATGTGCACAAAAATCATAATGATAATATGAATATCTCATTATGAGTATTTCAATCATACATATCTCTAGATAACAATGAACTCATATTAAAATACTCTTATTGATCCAAAACACCAGAAGACTTAGGCAATATTATATTATTCACATGATCATACTTTATACTAAAACTTTATACTAACTTTTAAGTCTTTGATTAATAAATCCATGAGTATATAATTCTTGGAAAACCAGTAATACTATAATATTTGAAATTTCTTGAAGAGATTTTTTATAAACTTTAAGGGTTCAAGATACTAATTTAATTGATTTATTTACTTTCAAATTTATTTCTTTAATTATTTTGGTAATTATTAAAGATAAGGTAAATATTTGAATATTGAATTTTATAAGTTTATTATTTAGTTTATACCAAGGTGCAATATGGATATTCGAGATTTCTATTAAATAATATTATTTGATTACAATGTCATCCAAAATTTTTCCTTGAATGACTTTTATGAAGTTTCTTTTACTAAAATGGCATTCATTTAGAAATATGAGTGAAAAGTTTATAAAATAATTATAATGACTATAATGCACGATTTTATTTATAATTTTTAAATTTTAAAGTATTTATTTTAAATTTTAAATTATTAAGCTATTATAGAAATTATTAAAAAGAAAAAGGGATATGAAAATTATAGAAATTGGGATGAATGATTGAGATTTGAAAGAAAATAAAATGGTCAAACAAATGGATGAATAAAATTTAAAAGAGATGGATTAACACCTAAATACATAAGGTTATAGCCCTTAACTTAACTTTTTCCCATTACTCTTTCTTTTTTCAAAACCTTTTTTCTTTATGCCTGCCTTTCTTTTCTCTCTCTTTTATTCTTTTCTTCACCAACAACCACTGCTCCTTATCTTGCCAACTACCATTAACTATCTTTCAACCTTTTACTTTAGCATGCCTTCCCTTATAGTTGTTAAATGTTGCTCATCATCATAAATAGAGCTGCCAAACATGGCTAAAGTAGCAATATAAGGCCTTTAGCCCTCCTTGTCCTCTCAAGAGTTCTAATGCTATATCACCACTATCGAGCTTTAACTGACCACTATAAAGAGGGATGAGTTTTCTTTATATCTTAAATTTCAATATTTATGATGATTTAAGGTTGATACATGAAACCTATTTATGTAGATCACTAAACACTCAATGTTAGCTTCAAAAAAAATTAAAAAATAAGTATCTAATTTCATAAGAATAAATTATTAGAGTCTCCTTAGAGCATAGAATTTTGATATCTTAGCTATTTTATGCTTAATTCGAGAAAACCTCATTTATGTAAATATTTGATTTCTTGATGATAACTTTCAAAATATAAAAAAAATGATGAACTAGGATGATAGAATGGCATGAGTAAAGCCTTTTTAAAGCATCAATTTTTGATATTTTCACATGAGTAAGCATGATCTCAAAATTCTCTATATAATGGCATATTTTAATTTCATAAGTTAACTCTAAAAAATAAGAAATTGATGATCTAAAATATTAGAATATTATGATTAGAACCTAAATAATAATTTTAGGAAGAAAATGAGTAATACTGATATATATAAATTTACCATTGCAAATTATTTAGTAAAAAGAACAGAGAAAGATAAAAATGGAATACTTTAGAACTCTAGAAGCAAATAAGCCTTATTAGGTGAGTATATATCTTATCCAAAAAAATTATATTTGACTTACATTTTGTGTAAATATTACATTTCATACTCTTCTCACTACTAATTGTAAATACATTCATGTATGAAATCTGAGGATACCTATAAATAGAAAGCTTCAATTTCAATATCTATAATTGTTTAAGTTACTAGGACATTTGGTGAAGAAATTAGCACATTAATATATATATTCTTGTGGGTTGCTATTAGTGTATCCTTATGACCATGCAAGAAAGGCATGGAATTGTTGTTTGTAATGTAGTTATAATTCGTGCTATATTCATCATGGTAATGGATTAATACATCTTATATACTTATAGGGCATTTATATGATTCTTTTAAATTATTGCTACATGTACTCTTGTATTCATGTATTGAAGACATAACTGTGTTGAATGTTATGGTATGTGTATGTTTATGTGTATATATATACATATATATATATATATATATATATATACATATATATATTCATATACACATATATATGTATGTATATTGAGTATATGTTTGTGGCTATACAAAAAAGGTATGCTAGTGCTCATATATAATGTTATGTAGTTTGAGAATAACCTATGATGGGGAATTATTGACTTTATGCTATAATTATATTATAATTATACTAGATAGAGCTTGTGCTCCAGTGTATAAATTGAATCGTGAATTATGACCTGAACGACATTAAATTGAGAAATGTGATGGGGAGATGTTATGAATACTAGACAAATAATTCCTAGTCACAAATTTTTGAAAGGTATAAGGTAAATCCTAGAAGGACAAGGATGGGAAATTTGTGATAAATATAAGATTAACTTGGAAGTCAAAAAGTAAATGTATAAATTTTACTTTAAATTATTGTGTATTGTGTTACAAAATTATAATCTAGTTATCCTTGGATATTTTTGTTTGATATGATTGTAATGATCTAGCTACAATTAAGCATCCATGGTCTACCAAAAAATATAATGATTACTTAGAATGATTTGTGTGTGAAGTTATAACTATATTATATAATTTTAGTAAATAAGGTTGTTACAAATTATAATATGAAATAGGAAATTTAAGATTTATGTAGGTGAATATGTCAACTAGAGATTTAACACCATTAACTATAAAAATTCAAAAGTTAGGTTGTAGTTATTTTCTATTTTAGTAATTAATTAGCATTTAATTATTTTATTTACTTGATTCTAAGTTTAGACTAGTAAAGATATGCTTGTTAAATTCATTTTATGTTTAATGTTTTCAAGTTGAAATTAATTCATTAGATCCTTGTTGCATTTATGAAGGATCAAATTCAACATAGTCAAGGTGAAGTTTATTGGTTTTTATGTAATTTAAGCGCATTTTCTAGTATCGAATCTACATAATTTACAAGTTTTATAATTTAGGATGTGTGGCCATCGGAAGGTACCTGAAATAAGGGAAACTTTGTCCAATTTTCTTTAAATTTTGAAACAAATTTGAGTGACCATAGAAATAGAAAAAATTTTGTTAGGGCAAAATTAGCACAGTCAAGTTGAAATTAGTGGAAATTGGATAGCGGAATCCATATTAGTTATGATTAGGTTCAAGTCATAATAAATATGCTTTCGTATCTTTACTCTTACAAGTTAGTACATTAAATTGAAGTCAATTACATAGGAAAATTCATTATTAATTAAAAAGAAGATCATGACAATGGTATTGTCGCGATATAAAAAAATGGTTTAAGATAAAAAAAAAATTCTTAACCCATTAACTTGATAAGTACATTCATAACATATGACATGCCTTACCTTACTAATGGAGGTTATAGTAATTTATTGTTCAATATTTTCAATAGTACAGCTTATCTTAACATATGTCTAAACACATGTCCATAATTAATTGGACAACCAACTAAAAAAGTTCAAGTACCCTGATCTTATAAGATTTCTTGATCTTGTAGAAGTCAATATATAGTCATTTTAAATTAGCATATAATTATTTTATGGCACCCAAGTCTTACACTAATAGCAATCTAGTACTATTGACTTAAACACACAATAAGCTACCTATAATTAATGCATATGGAACATTCCTTATCATTTAGGAAAAGATTAGGCCTAATAAATTTTATCTTTCTAGATTAACAAATATGAAAGCACTTCGACATGTTAAACCTTTTTAACACAGTTATTGAGACAAATAATATACCTTTATGACTTATCGTAAAAAACGTTAACACTTATTTATACAAAGAAGTACTCCCTAGCCTTTTGATTCTAATTTGATTATATAGTATAAACCAACACATTCATATTGTTGCTGACTAGTAAAATATCATTGTTGCGTAAAACCAAAATTATAAAAAATGTTTGTACTCAACATCATATGCTATTTGCACTTATTTCCTCAAATTCAAGAAAAATTACAATATCATTAAAATTGAGATACAACTGTATAGACGAACATTTTCATTTTTCCTTTTTAAAAATTATTTGGCTGTTTCATATCATTTCCATTAGGTCATAATCCAAGAAGGCTATTTCATTCTCCAACGAACATGGCTTCCACCAAAATGAGTTACTTTATATAACAATAATCTAGATTGAGTTTTAAAAAAAGCTAGGAAAGGGAAAGCCTCTGATAGTTTATGCCTTCCTTCCAAATATAGTCCTTTGACTACCAATCAACCTAATCTTAAATGCATAATTTTGTTTGAACATTTTCTTTAAACTCAAAGTTATATTTGTTTTTAATTCCCACCTTCTATAGCATTTGATAGCTCTCACTGTCTTAGTACATTCTTTAAATGGATTGGTTCAACTAAATCCTAAAAATGGTTTTAAGGTTAGATTTCAAAAATGGATTTTGTAAAATCCTAATATAACTCAAAAGTATCCACTTAGAATAAACACATCAAAATAAGTTTTATTTGTCAAAACATGACAACAAGAGGGAAGCCAATTTTTATTAATGAACAATATAAAGATATAAAATACTATATTTTTGGTACAAAATAAATCACAAAAGAAAACTACTATTTCTAACCTTAACTTACTTTTAAAATGTCAAAATTCCAATTGAAACCATTCTAGTGGACACCAAGTTAGAAAATTATCCTTATGTTTTTTAAGCTCATAATAATTAATAAATTTCATAATGTGCTTTTACATTCCATTAACCTCACTATGGATCATTTTCTCAATCAATGAGAAATTATGACCCTTTCTTACTTAATTGAATTTCCTGAATTATTTATAATGAAAAATATGAGGGTCAAAGCATTTATAGGCTTAAAGATGTTTCGTCTGACAATTCGATCCATAATGACTATCAAACTGACTTGATTTATATGTGACCATTTTTCATGTTCTTCTTTTACCCTTGCACTTGAATTTGTATTAATAGTGGGTTCTATTTTTGAGATTATCAAATACAATTTTAGAATTTAGCTCTGTTCATTATAATATGTCTTATCCAATGTTTTTACAAAATTTTGTTGTATAGACTTAAAATTGAGGAAATTATCCCAAGCATTTTATGCATATGAATACTTTAATCATGCTAATATTTTTTCTCATAAAATTAATCCATGCAACCATATTTAATATCATGTTATAAAATCTAACACCAAAGAATATTTAAGACTTTACAACATGATATAAGAGTTAAATATTACACTTTTAAAATCTAACATTAGAAAGGTATTTAAAAGTTATAAGAATATAACACCTAACTCTACACTCGTATTATCACCAACTAATTATATTAATAATATAATACCAAAAGGTATTTAATATTATTAATATAGCCTCTCTCTTAACTATTTCAAAAATAATCTTTCTTTCAAATTTTCAACAAAATTTTAAAGTAACTAGTCTTATGAAAGGCTAGTATGCTACTACATAAAATTTCATGGTAGTATACCACTACATAAAATTTCATAGTATAATATGAATAATTAATAACTTCCATCTACTATAATAATATTTAATAAAATTATTACATCATCTAAATGATGTCCAAAAAAATGTTACAAAATTCTTAAAGATAGCTTGTATTGTGAGAATTACCTAGAAAATTTTTCAACTCAAAATAATTTTGAATGCATATTTAAATAAAATGGGAAATTTTAATATAAAAAATTTAATTTCAAAAAATTCTAAAAAAATACTCATGATTCTTGCATCAAAGGGTGACGGCCAATGATATTATTACTATCATAAAAAATGGCTTAAATAATGGTGCGTGGACTTTATACGCCACCATTGCACATGGGTATCACAATTCACATGCATTTATTACTTGCTTTCTCCTTCATTTGAATACATTAATCTTAGGTCTATTTGACCTAGCTTTGACCTGGTACAAACTTGCTTGCCTTTGACACATTTTCAATGCGATTTTTTATGCAAAGTTTTTCTAAATTTACTCCATGATCTAAAATTAAACTAACCTAACCAAAATTTTGGTCCTAATCATGTTAAAATTTTACCTTCAATTCTCTAAAGAAAATTCAAAATCTGCTTAACTACACCTACTTGCCTTTCATGCGTTTTCAATATGACTTTTAATGCAAATCTTGCCCAGATCTATTTTATGATCTAAAATTAAACTAACCCAACCAAAATTTTAGTTTAAATCATGTTAAAATTTTACCTTCAATTCCCTAAAGAAAATTCAAAATTTTCTTAATTGCATCAATAATTTTCTCTTGACACTTTGGACTCTAAATGGCCCAAAACTTCCACAAAACATGTTTTTTAATTAACATAACCCATGTTCGATCCAAAACATGTTCATAATTGATTTTTCAAAATTTTCCAAATAAAATTTCTTTAAATACAACACCATTATATCCATCCAAATTAGAGTGTTTTTTAGTCTCAAAACACTTCCCTTAGCTATACATCACATTTTCAATCCAATATGATCATTATTTTTATAAAAAATGCACAATATGGAGTTAAAAAATTCATAAAATTGTCAATATTATAGACATTCTAGGAAAGCTTTTCAAAATAAATTATACCAATCTACCTCCATGTTCTTTACCAATAATTTTTCTCAAAATATTTTGCTTTCAAAATTAGCTAAAATTCTAAAAATAAAACATGGATTCTTATGCACACATATATATGTATGTATGTATGTATGTATGTATGTATGTATGTATGCTTATGGCAAAAATAATTCATCTGGTAATATTATTCTTTGCTATATCTTTAAGCCATTTTGAGCAATCATGCACAACACATAAGCATAGTTCATAAAGTTATTTAAGCATCATGTACAACTTTCACAATGATTCACTGCAAAGACATAAACTACAGAAACTTATAAGCTTTAAACACACATGCATAGAGCATATGTGTTTTGAAAGCATTTAGTAGTACAACCATAAGAAATATGGCATATGCATACACATTCACTCATAATGATCTTAACTTGTAGGCAAACAGACCGACATGCATACATTCATATATATATGTATTTAAAATAAGAAAACTTGCTAACTCTCCAAGGAAAGGGAAGACATGGAAATAAGAAAGAATGCAAACAAGGAAAGGGACAATATATGAATTTCTATATTGGTATGAAAAATTCCATGAAACAAAGAATCATTCTTATGGCAAAAATGCTAGAATCATCATATTAGGAAAGAGAAACAATCATATAATTTTTACAAATTGTCTAATAAAATTAACTAAGATACATGATAAAATCTTACTTTGATACCACTATTAAAGAAAATTCCAATTCTACTTATCTTGTAATTTTAAAAATCTCAATTCATATCATGTACCATATCATGATTCAATAGCACACACACTTTTTTTTTAGGAGGAAAGATTGAGAAGAGAAGAATTATAAGTACCTGTTATTGTTAGACTTTAATTAGCCAATTATTTCTTATATTCTTTTTCTACAAAATCCCAATTCATTATCTTCACCCTTATTTAGAATGCACATGGATAAAGAGGTGATTGAAGTCTCCCTCTCCCCATGGAGACATGTTATATATTCTTTCGTAAAGAGAAATCCTATCTACATTTCTAATGAGATAAAATGTCACAACCAACTACTTTGAAAATAGGAGATGTCATTAAATCAATTGAATTGAGTTATGGATCTTGTTTATAACAAGATCCATACTCAGTTAATTTATATTAAACTTAAATATCATACAAAGATCATTATAATATAATCACTGTATTTTGAATTTAAAAAAATAATATTAATATTAATAATTATTTAGAAATCAACGTAAAATTCACAATTAAAATTTTTAATGTAAATAATATAAAAAATTATTTTCTCATGGAGATGACAAGAGTTAAAGTACAAGTCTACCTTAAGATATGTTTGCATTGGGAAGAAAAAAATTCCTCTAATGTTTATTTCGATGGAAGTTTGAAATAGGGGTGGGCAAAATGTTACGAACCAATTTAAACTAACCGAACTATTTTATATTCGGTCGGTTTAAATTGATTGATTATAATAAATGGTTAGATTTAAATAATTTTTATTTGCTTTCGATTTATTTTGGTCGGTTACGGGTTTGAAAATTTTCAACCATATTAAATCATAACCAACGGAATTATTGTAAAGTATAAGAATTTACTTTATATGGTGTATTTTAAGGCCATATGTTATTTATCCTTTCATTCCCTCAGCCTTTATAAGCCATTTTTCAATCTTAAAATCTTGCTCTCAAATGCCTCCTTTTTTTTAAAAAAAAAATAACTCAACACTTATCCAAATTTAAATCTGTCTCACCAAATTTCAAATAAAATATAGGTGTTTAGGTATAGAAATTAGGCAAAATTCATTCTAAATTGTTCATTTTCCTATATTTTATTTGAAATGTGAAGAGATAAGAGACTTGTAAATTTTTCTACGTGCTAAAAAAAAATTGAAATAATTAACTATTTTAAATCACTTTCAACCATTTGTAACTGATTAATTCGGTTAATAACGGTTTAAGTAATAGTTTCGGTCGATTGTAATATATTTAAGGAGATAATCAGCTTAAAATGATTAATTGATTTGTAAACCGAAACCGACCGAAATCGAAATTTGCTCACCCCTAATTTGAAACTCAGAATTTGGCATTGATTTTTCCGCAGAAGCATCCACTCCTTCCACGGAATTTTGGTCAAATCGCCAAAAATATCTATTAAAAAGAACATAAATATTCAACAAAAATAATATTTTCAAGTAGGCCTAATGCTTTCCGTTTTTAACAGGAGATGATTACATTTTTCACTTCTTTTTATTTTTAGATCATCAATTTAGATTGACTTAGCTTTCAATAATAAAATAAAATTTATTAAAACATTAAATTCAAATTTATATTTAATGATAAAATATTATTTAAATAAACAATTATGAAAATATTAATATATAGTATAAATTTCATTTTTCACTACTCATGAGATTTAAAAATAAATCACCGATCTCCTCCTTATTTTCAAAAATTTTCTATATCTCTCTTAACAGTTAATAGATACTATTTCTCCTTTTTTTATACCAATTTTTCCCTTTGACATTATCAACATATAAAACTTTATTAAAAGATTGCAAAATTAATAAATTTAATTAAAAATAATAATTATTTCAAGATAGATTTATAATATAATGCTTTATATGTGCTTTGAAATATTTAAAATTTAATTAAATATTTTTATTAAAGTATAATTTTGAAAAAAATTATAATTTTTTATATACTTTGCATGTTTATATAAAAAATAAATTACTATTGATTAAAATTGCATTGCAATTTTCTTATTTTTTATAGAAAAAAGTTACTTATTATCTTAAAGAGAAGAAAATATGAATACATTAATAATTTTTTTAGCCTAATTTAGCCTTAAACTATTTTATTTTTAAAAATAATGATTTAATCATACCACAACTTATTTATTATTCCCAATTTAGTCTTAATCTATTTAAATCTTAAAAATATTAATAAGTATTGTTTATGACTGAAATAAGTAAAGTATAATAAATATATTCATTATTGTAAATTAAAATAATTATAATGTATTGAAACTTTTTAAATTACCAATTTTTATAAGCTAATTGTCATATAAACTATTTTTAAAATAAGGCTAATTTTGCCTAAACAAAATTTTTAATACTATCATGTTATATATATGTTTAATAACAAATGCACGATAGTCACATTGTTTATATAATTGTTTATTAGGTACATAATAGTATTATATCTTATTCTCCCATTATTTTATACTATACTATTATATTTATTTATTATATCTTATTCTATACTATCATATCCTCCAAAAGCACCATAATCACATAAGGTTTCAACATTTAATGAAATTTAAAAATATAAGTTTTGGTATAAGGTAAACTAAATAGTTATTTAAAAGATAAAATAAACATGAGATACATTAAAACATTAAAACTACAATAAGTTATTCATTTATATATAAAAATAATCATTAAAATAATTTAATAAATTATTACAATGAAAATATAAGTTGATATTGTTGATGTTAATTACATAATTCACGACCTTCTCTCTATTTTCATAAATCGTTCTCCTAATGTCCAAACAGACAATAATCTTACTTTTTCATGCTAAATTTTTCCCTTAAGTGATATAATCTTACATATTTTTACCAAAATACTACTTAAATTAATAAATTTAATTAAAAATAATATTTTTTCAAGATAGTTTATTAGATAATAATTTTGATATGTATTTTAAAAATATTTTAAATTTTCTTAAATATTTAATAAGGGTGTAATTTTCTAAGGAAAAATTGTAATTTTTTTCATATACTTTGCACGTTACAACTACAAGGAAAATTCTTTTTGATAATAATTTCATTATGAATTTTTTTTAATTTTTTAAATAACTATTAAATTATACATTATAAAAAAATTATATCTTCAAGTTTTACTAAATGTTGAAGCCTTACATAACTAGGGTACTTTTGGAGGACATGATAGTATAAAACATAATATGATAAACAAATATGATAATATAGTATAGAATAATGAAATATAAGATATAATGTTATCAAGTATTTGATAAACAATCATGTAAATAATTTGATAGCATAAATGTATATTATCACATGTTTGTTATTAAACATATATATATATATATATGATAGTATTAAAAATTTTGTTGAGACAAAATTCACCTTATTTTAAGAATAATTTATATCACAACTATCTTATAATATTTGGCAATTTAAAATTTTTGTAATGCATTATAATTATTTTAATTAATAACAATGAATATATTTATTAATATTTTTAATATTTAAATAGGTTAAGACTAAATTAGCAATAATAAATAAGTTATGATACGATAAATTATTAATATTTTTAAGAATAAAATAGGTTAAAGTTAACTTTGGCTAAACAATAATTATTAATATATTCATATTTTATTCTCTTTAAGATAGTAAGTAATTTATTCAAAAAAATTAAAAAGATTTTGAAATGCAATTATAATCAATATAATTTATTTGTTTTCTATGTAAACAAGCAAGTATATAAAAATTAATCTTTTTTTATAAAAATATTTAAATAAATTTTAAAAATTTAAAAGTACATATAAAGCATTATATTATAATCTATTTTGAAAGAATTATTATTTTTAATTACTTTTATAGTATTTTTATAAAAATTTATAAGTTTATAATGTCAAAGGGCAAAATTGATATTAAAAATGGGGAAATGACATTTATCAACCGTCATGTGGGGTTTAGAGCATTTCTAGAAATAGAAGAGAGATTAATGATTTATGTCCAAATTTTAAGGGAAGTAAATGAAATTTACCCCGATACATATGTTAAATAATGTCTATTCTAGTTAAAATAAAAATATAGAATATAAAATATATACATATTCTTATTTATAAAAAATAAAATTAAAAAAAATGTATAACAGTGATAAGCCTTCTTTCATGAAAAATCACTCAATTTTGTAATCATAAATTTGAAGAATTATATGTTGTACATTTTGTAGCAAGTTGAATGCAATTTTCAATTAAAATATATATTTCATAGCAATAATCATCATTCAATTCATCCCTTTACTAATAATTGAATTAAATGAATAAAAATACTACCAATATTTGTCATATTCAAAGCAACTAAAATTGATGAATATTAATTTAGAAGAAAAGAAAGCATAACAAAGAACACGTAACAGTTAGAGTAACAAAAATGTGTAATAACTATATTTCACGACGACAAAAATAAAATCATATCTTCTTAGTATTGTTTATCTTGAAAATTGCATTTAGTTTGTATTTTTGTTATGAATATGTATATTCTAATAAAATATTGCATTTAGTTTGCTGTATATTGCACAATAAAATTTCTTCAAATTTATGACTATAAAAACAAATAATTTGTCTTCAAAAAAGGATAATATACTACTATTACGTATATTTTTATTTTAATATTCTATAAGTCGGAGTATGTACATTTTTCATATTTAATATTTTTATTTTAACTATAATACATATTAGTTAAATGTAAATCAATATTTCCATATTCATTTATTTAAATAATGTTTTTTTTATTAATAAATATCTTTTAATTTTATATTTCTAATAAATTTTATTTTACCGGTGAAGTTAATTTAAAATCAAAAAAGAAAGGAAGGAAAATGATCATCTCCTATTAGTGAATGGAAGCCATAAACACGCTTTGAAAAAATCGTCTTTGTTGGGATTTTATGTCGTGTTGGGCAGGAACATTTTTGTCTAAATGAGCGAAATTCTGGGGAGGCCGTCTTAGAAAAATCATCGCCCCTTGAAATTCCAAGGCAAATATATTTTCAGTGGAGTTGAATAAAGTTTCCAAAATGTATAAAAATGAAGGTATTGTATTCTTCCCACACTCAATAAATAATACATAGCGATAGAAATTACAAACATGAACTAATAATGCCTCCGGGTAGAAACTAAACATGCACCTATGACGCATTATTATTTTAAGAGAACAGCATATTAGCAACAACTTGTAAAAGAAAAAAAAAGAACAAAGAAAATAATTAAGGAAAAGGGAAAATTGTTAAGATTCCGTTTGCTTTATCCAAAATGATTTTTATTTGAAAAAAATGTGATTTGCGTATGTATTATAAAAAAAGTGATATAACACTTATATTTATTGTTTAAAAAAATAATATTTAAAACCATAGTAATGAAGGAAAATAAATTTTATTTTTGAAAAAGATAATTTTTTTAATTCTTTCATATTTAATATTAAATAAATAAAATATTTTTTTCACCTTATCATTTTTGAATTATATTTTATGAAAAATATTTTCTAATAAAACAAATAGAGCTTAAATAGTAACCTAAAACTCGTTGTCTCTAGGAGGTTGGCTTTACATTATGAACTTCTCTCAGAAGTGCTAGTATATAGATTTTTGCAATAAAACATTTCTTCCTCAAGGACCATAGACATTTTGAGAAATCTATTTGAAATCAAGCTTGTAACACTTGGTAAAAATTCAATAATTAAAATTGAATAGTAGTCAACCAGACACTATTTAGTAATAAATAGATTACAAAAATATTTCCTATAACTAGTAGAAGTGTTTTTTTGGATTTATAGAAAGAAAAATTCTCTAGAAGTTTTCAAGGAAAAATTCAAAGAAAATTGAAAATATTTGGAATCTATGGTTGGCAAGATTTTGGAATAACTTAGTGGCTTTACACAAAGCATCCTATGATACCCTTAGAGTGGAAAAAATCAAATTAGGGACACCATGGTAAGGGTATACACAATTTAGGATTAAAGGGGAAAATATGGTAACTTTTGAGGACAAAAGTGAAAGGATTAGGAAAAGTCTTTGATTAATACTTTGATAAAGGTGATTATTGATTAATTAGTGGTTATTTATCATTAGTAAATTGTTAGGAAGTTTCATAAGGTTGAATTCAAAGGATAACATATAGAATAAAGTATGACAATGATGTATGGCATGATACAAAAGTAGAAAAATACAATGTGAAAGTGACTAACCATAGTATTATGCAAGACTAAGTGAATTTCCTCCCAATTTCCCCTTTGAAACTATGAGCTCCCCAAGCTTACTCCCCACACTTTCAACTCTTATAAATAGAAAGGCTTAGGCACTTTTCTCCTCACACCAATACAAGCTTACAGTTATCAAAAGAAAGTAGACAAAAAAAATTAGATTTTAGTAAGTTTTAGTAGGTTTCTTAGTGTTCTTGAAGAGTGTTGATAAGGAGTTTGGGTAACTTTCTCAATGAAGGTATAGGCTTTTAATCTTAGTATAAATTCATTTCTTTTAAGGTTTTATTAAGAACTCTATTAATTTCATATTGTTTTGATAATATATTGGTTAGTAGGTGACGAGATTCAAAGAACCTATAAGTTGATTTAAGTAAGTAGAGGACCCACTATTCTTTTTGTTTGAAGGTGTTCTTTTATTATATATATATACATATATATATATATATATATATATATATATATATATGATCCTTGTGGTGTGATTGAAGCCATGAATTTCATGGTGAAATTCTTTGTAAAAGTGTTTTCTCAAAAACTTAAAGATAGATTTTGATGAAAAGTTTTGATTTTATTAAGATAAGGCATTGTGGTCTTCCTATGTATTCATGAAGGAAAAAATTTAATTTCTTTATGTTATTAAGTATATATATATATGATCCTTGTGGTGTGATTGAAGCCATGAATTTCATGGTGAAATTCTTTGTAAAAGTGTTTTCTCAAAAACTTAAAGATAGATTTTGATGAAAAGTTTTGATTTTATTAAGATAAGGCATTGTGGTCTTCCTATGTATTCATGAAGGAAAAAATTTAATTTCTTTATGTTATTAAGTTTTACATTGATCTACAAATGCTTATTATCACTTTTGGTAAGGATTGCATGGCAAATACATGTTTGCAACTATGCTTGGAATTTTTAAAGTTCATGTTGGAAAATTAGTTTTTAAACTAGTGTTTGTCAAAAAGGAAGATAGTTTCTTTCAAAATAATTTTCTTAATAAAATATTTTGATTACCTAAGAAACATATTTTATGGTGGAAAATAGTTGTTTTATAATGTTTTAGGCTTTGGAGATGTGGTTAGAAAATTTTAGAGAATTTCATTAAAAAATTGTATGCAAAAACGATTTTTGAAAGGCAAAATAGCTCCTTTTTAAAGCATTTTGATATCTTAGTTGTGGATAGCTTGTCACATGTTTTAATCATGAAATTAGTTCAAAGCTCTATTACCATACATGCATATAAATTAAAGTAGTTAAATTGTCTTGTGACTTTCCACTCTTGCTAATGTGCAAAATATTAACTATATTATTTTATCCTATTTTATGTCTCTTAGTGTGTTTCATATATTTAATTTTATAGAATTATCTTTATTATATGATTGGGTGTTAGTTTTCCAAAATTTTGAAATTATTTAGTTAATGCTAGATTTCTATACTATTTCAAGTTTTTTATATAATTTGAGTTTTAAATATTAAATTTAGGTTATCTTTATATCGTCGGAAAGCTTAGAGAAATGTTTAAAACTTTCATATGTTGGTAAAAGCCAAGTTTAAATGTTTAGAAGTTCAAAAATAGTTATGAAGTTGATGTTTTATTTTTATACAAGTTGAATTAGTCTTGATTTTTGAGTCATATCTAGAGTTCTAGAGGTTCAATTAAGGTAAAACTAATGCTCAAAGTTATCTAAGACCTAATCTTACAACTTTCATGTTTAGATTTAGTGAAACTATGTAGTTTTAAGGGTTTTACAATGGCTAGAAGTTAAACCTATGAGATTTTACTATTGTAACTTTTATAGTATATTGTTTTATAAATTAGGTTCTAGGCTTGTAAAATTACCAAGATCTTATTTTTTATAACATTAGGAGACATATTAACTTGGCCTATTAGGTTTTGTAACATAGGAAATTAGATTATAGGGTTTGTGTTTCCAAGGTAATAGCACACAATTCTAGATAACTTTCTTCTTTGCTTTAATTTTCTTCTTTTTATCTATTGAAGGTTAATTTTCAGACTGATTCAAAGGATTTGAGACTTATTTCGATTTAGATTATGAGATCTTCAATTGTAATATTAATTATTACTAATTGCTTTTCCTCCTTTTCTAATTCTTTTATCTAATTTTCTAGAATAACATGAATTATATATAGATTTGATATAATCTATATTTATTTATGTGACACTTAATCATTATTCTTCATATGAAAACAAAGGATTTAATAATTAAATCATAAGTTTCTACTTTAATCCTTCCATTGAGTTAAATTCTATATTTAAATCGATTTGGATCTAGCTTTATGAATTATAGCAGTTGCTTAATTCTACTAATCTAATTTCATCAAATTCCAAATGGTTATCTAATGTAAAATTCATGAAGCATTTTAAGGGTTTTAAATGATTCTAAGCTAAAAAAATTAATTATAATTGTTAAATATGTTATGATATATGATTAATCTACTAAAGAGTTTTCAATTCCTTAAATTCTCTATTATTTTTCTATGTTAATTTTACATTCTATTTCTAATATTACATTTTGTTTAATTTTGAATTATTTTGAATCAAACCCCCTAATTTAATTTTGTTAACATTCTTACATCTTGTTTATTTTTATTTACATACTATTTATTTAATGGCTTAATTCTATTTCCATTTACTTCTTTTATTTTTTATTTAATTTTGTAATTATAATCAGTAATTGAATATGAAAGGATGTCTTAAGTGGATTATTGAGCATTCAACCTGGTTTATAGCTTTATGCTGCAAAATTTTCATTAAACCAATAATTTTTAATTTTGATTTTTCATTAAACTAATAATTTTTAATTTTGATTAAGTTTAACAATCGCTAAAACTTTAATGTTATTGCCAGAGATCAAACTTGGTCACTTATATGACAAGCAAGAATACTCACCACTATACTATTATGACATTTTCTAGATCTAGTATAATTTCATAATATCAAATCATCCTTGTTAAATTCATCATCAACACTCAACATTACATCATCATTTCATTCAATACATAATCCCATTATGATTTCATAACAATACCAATCATATGCATTCACACATGTGACAAAACTAAACAATTCCAAAAAATACAACATATATATCTATTTGCATAAATTCAATTCTATATCACAACACAACACCCATGGTATTTTATCATCAATATCACACAAACAATTACATAAAAAAGGCTAATTAAATATCCTTTCAATTTACACATCCATTCATAACCATAATGTATTAAATTATATAACAAAATTAACAAATATTCCATTTATAACTTGCTTACATAGTTATACATGTCCTTTAGCTAGGATACCTAACTTTATTTGATTTAATGACATTTTTTTAAGAAACCATAGTAAGTATTCAACCACTATAGTTGAATACGTAGTTCCAGAAGTGAAGTTTAGAACTTGTATTTGACTATGGTGGTCAAGTACTGCCATCTAAGATATGTTATTTAACTAGTAATTGAGTATAGCATACAAATATTAGCCACTGGAAAGAAATTCTCAAGGTTGTAGTCGAATACCTTACTTAAATAAAGACCTTCAGAAGCAAAGGTTATTAATTGTATTCAAGTATGGTACTTAAATACTAGCCTCTTAAATGTACTCCTTAGGGCTATATTTGAGTATTAAATCTCTTTTCAATTTACACATCCTTTCATAACCATAATGTATTACATTATATGACAAAATTAACATATATTCCATCCATAACTTACTTACATTGTTATATATGTCTTTCAACTAGGATACCTAACTTTATTTGATTTAAAGACAATTTTTTAGGAAACCATAGTAAATATTCAACTACTATAGTCAATACCTAATTCTAGAAATGAAGTCTAGAACTTGTATTCAATTATGGTAGTCAAGTATTACCATATAAGGTATGTTATTTAACTAGGAATTGAGTATAATACACGACTATTGGCTACCAGAAAGAAATTCTCAAGGTTGTAGTCAAATACCTTACTTGAATAAAAACTTTCAAAAGCGAATATTATCAATTGTATTCAAGTATGATACTTAAATACTAACCTCTTCAATACACTCCTTAGAACTATAGTTGAGTATTATACTCGAATACAATATAGGTTTTTCCTAGTTTCTCATTGAATTTTATTGAATACCATACCAAATTCACCTATAATTTACATATAATCTTTAAATATAACAACTAAGTAACATTCATGAATATTTTTCTCACTCACAAACAACCAAAATTCCAACCAATAACAATCATACACATCAAATCATAAAAATTCCTAATTTCCTCTTTTAATAATTAAAATCACATTTATACTATTTAATACAACTTAAGTAGATTATTTACATATAGATTATATGAGAACAAGGATTAAAAAAAATGCTTGATTGAACTTTGTATGAGGAAAGTGTGATGACAAATTCTTAAAGATCTCAGTTCATTTCTTAGTGGTTTGACTTGAATTTAGATAAAGAATTTGAGAAAGAAAATGAGGAAGGAGAAATTGACTAGTGTGAGAGAATAAATGGGGAAAGAATTAGGAAAATAGGGTAAGGTCATGCTTTTTAATAGCTAAAGGCATTTTGGTTACATAAGATCTAGCCATGAGCATAATAGGAAACATTCTTCTAAAATCTTCTCTATTTACCCCTCCTTAAATCTAATCTTACACAAACTTTTATTTAATCTAATTACTCTTATTCATATTATAAAATTCTATTTTTCATAATTTAAACATCACCCTAAACCTACCTACAATAATCCTAATTATTGATTTGTATATGAAAATTTTAATATAATAATTAAAAATAAAATTGTAAAGCATATCAGGGGTGTGATAGCTTCTCCTATATAAATGAATGTATTATTTTTCTAAATTTCCAATCTGATTTTATATAAAATTATTTATTTTTGATAGAAAATCAACTATTGTTGAGGAATTTAAATTGTTGAGTTGGAAATATAATACACTTAATAATATTTATATAGAAATAGCGTTAAAATTTTTAATGCTAATATAGCATTAAAAGTGCTCACCTTGCATGTGTGTGCATTTAGTAGTTTAATTGTTCTTATCATTATAAAAAAAATAGTTTTCAAATTTGGTAAAAATGTAGAATAATATAAAGATATGTTAATATAAATAAGTATATGAAATAAATCATGTTATATTTATTTTGAGATTAAATTGCAGATATAATTAATATATTCATAATAAGAACACAATTACCTAAAATTTAATTAATTATGCATTACATATTTATTTGTTTATTTTTTATATATTATTCAAAAATAATTTAATTATCTAATAATTAGTTGATTATACATTTAACTCAAGTGACATTCGATATTCCTTAAAGATTTTATACCTTCCACTACATTTAAAATTCGATCTCTAGTTCTTACATGTGAGTATCTAGTAGTTTAAAAACTTTTATTTACCAAAATATAAAATTAATTATATTTTATAATATCATATATTTATGTATTTACTTATTTTTTATTTAAAGCAAATTATACAAACTTCCCTAAAATTTAATCAAAGTTACACAAACCTCCCTTATAATTTCAAAATATATATACCTTCCCTCTAACCTAGCGCCATTAAGAATATTCTTCAAATAATAATTTGATACTATTTTATTTAATTATATTTTATAAATTTTAATTTATTAATTATCATTTTATCAAAATGCTTGTAAATATTTGGAAATGTTTTAGATTTCTTCCATAAAATTCTGTACTAAAAGATTAAATAATATAATATGAAACTATGTTCTATTTTCATTATTATTTTATTTCCTTTAATTTTGATATTTTAGTCATTTTGGATGTACTCAATACTTTATTCATATTATATGACTATTGTAAATAAGTTTAATATGTAATTATGTTAAGGTTTAATTAGAGTATAACCAAATCACAACAACAAACATAAAATGTAATTAACATATCAAACTTTTTGTAATTATATTAGTATTAGATATTTATGCACATAATTGGTTTAGGTATTTTTATTGTAAATAAGATAAACTAATGATAGTTTAGTTACAAAATAATTATTTTGACCGTTGAGTAGTGGTCAAAGTTAACTCTTTCTTAACATAAGTTTTTAAAAATAGGTTTAGCAAAAGAGTTTTTGTAAAATTGAGAGAAAGTATATGTAACTTTGACTAAATCTAAAGCAAGTCTTTTTATTTTACATTTTTATTTATTTATATTAAATTAATAAATATAAATAAAATATTCATTTATAGAATTAGAGTAGATGCGATCAATGACATAAATTTGATAAAAAGATTGTTAATTTATAAACTATAAATTATAAGTTATTTCAGAAAACTTATCAAAATAATTTTTTTAACAAATTAATATATTAAATACTTTTAAAAATTAACTTTTAAATTATTGATCAAATTAATAAATTATAAGTCGTATGTTACAGAAACAAATATGATTAACTTGAAAATATAGAATTTGAAAATTAATGTCAGAAAAATACTAACAAATTTTTTTCCCCTTCAGCACATGCATAGTAGAAAGTAGTTAAAGAGACATAAACCACCGTAAATACAACTAGAAACTACCGTATTAGCTTCCAAAATAGCATTTACCTTTACACGGAGCAGCTCCCCCAGTCTCGAACCATCGGACAACCGCTGAGCCCACGGATTAAGGATGAAATAGAATCGAATTGTAATCTTATCAAACTTTGATTGGTCTAAAATAGAATAAATTTAAGCAGAGTTGAAGTTGAAATCGACTTCAAATTAATATATTTTTTAATTAATTAAATAATAAATATATATTTAAAAATATAATATTTAATATAATTATAATTATTATTAAACAATATAAGATTAATTAAAATTTTAATTATTTATTATATTATATATAAATATATATTAAAAATTATAATAAAACTTTTTAATAAAAATCTAATTGAATCGAATAATTATTAAATTAAATTAAAACAATTATTAAATTAAATTGAGCGAACACTGTACCCTTGCACATCGCTCACTCTCTCCCATTCTTTAGAACCATTGAAACAGATTTGCAACCCTGCCGCTTGCTTTAGGTGGCTGCCCATATGAATGATCATGGTCTTCAACGCTGCCCCTGTTGAAGACAACATTTGAACCAATAAATATTATTGCAATATTGAATAACTTAAGCGAGTTTGTTTAATTTCAATTTCAAAGTACCTTTATAAAATTAAATATTCAATTAATTAATTAATACTCTTTGTACTAAATATCTAATTGAATTAGTTTTATTAAAAATGTAAATATATCATTACTCATTCCTTAGGATTGGTAATGAAAATGAGAGGAAGGAGAAATTTCTCAATCTTATTAGATACAATACTGTAATATATTAGAATTAAAGTGCTAGTAAAGATTTATTCAAAGATTATTATCAAGTTTAATTGGACCAATTTTTTTTAATGATGATTGAAATATTCTATTCTATTTTATCATATTTGATTTATAGATTGAATAAATTCACAAAAAGAAAAATAATAAATAAAAAGATAAAATTATCAATTTCATCTTTAAAATTATATAGTACTAACAAAATAATCTTTGAATTATATTCAATGATTAATTTTGTTCTTAAATAATAATTTATACAAATAATTTTATCTTTAATTTTGTCCCTTCATATTGATAATTTCATCCCTGAATATTTATATAAAAAGATAAAATTATTTGTATAAACTATTATTAAGAAATGAAATTGACCATTTAATATAATTTAAAGATTATTTTGTCAGTATTATACAATTTTAGGACAAAATTAATAATTTTATTTAGAAAAAGAAGACCAAATGAAGAAAAATTCTCATTAAATTTTTAATGGAATGCTTATGTAAACTTTCAATCAATTTTGTTTGATGTGGCAAATGGAATAATACCATTATGCATGCTTGGACCAGCCAAGTTAGCAATAAAAAAAACCCCTTCGTTCAATTATGAGGTAGCATTTGGTTCATAAAATCTTACATTCTAAAGAAAGTATACATTTCTGAGACATAAAATCTTACATTCTAAAGAAAGTATACATCTCTGAGAATGTGATTTCTGAAAATTTAATTAACAAGAATATAACATTCCTATGTTTGGTTATGTTTTGTTCACTATAAATTTTTCTAGGAATATTTTAATATCACATTCTTATTATATGAAAATTTGAGATATTTACCTCTCCCTTTAGGAATATTTTGAAAGAATATTGGATCAAAAAGATTCTCGAGAATGTGACATTTTTAAATATTTTTTTAAACTTTGAACCAAATATGAGAATGTGATATTCTTTTAAAATATTCCTATGTTTGGTTATGTTTGGTTCACTATAAATTTTTTTAAGAATATTTTAATATCACATTCCTATTATATGAAAATTTGAGATATTCATATCTCATTTTAGGAATATTGGGTCAAAAAGATTTTCGAGAATATGACATTCCCAAATATTTTTTTTAAACTTTAAATCAAACATGAGAATGTGATATTCTTTTAAAATATTACCAAAAATATTAAAAATATTCTACAAATCAAATGCTACTTGAAAATGTGTTATTCTCTAGGGACAAAGCCATTATTTCATCCCTCTTTAAAGCTTCTTCAATTGAATGTCACTTCAATTCCTAGTTCAAAGATCTTAATTGGCAATCAACTTCATCCATTCCTTCATTAACAAATTGCACACTAGAATTTTTCTTAGCCCTTGACACATCTTAAAATTAGAATTCATTTCATTTTGAAATGAATTTTATTAAAAAATTATATTCGGGTTTAAAATTTTTAGATTTCATTTCATTTTAGAATTTTATTTTATTTACATTATTACCATTTTGAAATCTCATGAAATTAGGTAGGATTTAATAGGAATTTATTTCATTTCAAATATAATATTTTTATTAAATATTTTTATTATTAATTTTTTAAGTTATTAATAGTCATCTCTCTCTCTCTCTTAAGGATAATATTGTAAATATAAATATTTGAAATGAATTCCATAAATTCTAATAGAATTTCAAATAAAAAAATTATTTTAAAGCAAAATGAAATCACATTTTATCTAATTTATCACAAATAAAATAATTCATTTCATTTTAATTCTTTTATTTGTGATAAATTATGTTATTACAAATAAAATATGTTATTAAAATTATTTCTATTAAAATATAAATAAAATAAAATAAATTTATTTTTTAGTGTGTCAGATTAGGGTTATCGCAAGAGGAAATGAAATTTGATTTCATACTTATTGCATTTCTTCTTATTTGAAAAAGGAATTTAAATGATTTAAATATTGGAAACCGGTGCCACGGTGCAAGATCAGAAGCAGCTTGAAGTTATAGAAAATTCCAATTCTACAATAGAGGGATTAGCGGCAGTTTCGGTAGTTATAGAGAATTAGCTTGGAGCCCGCGTGATATATGGATTTAATTATTTTTAATTGGAAATAATTTATAATATAAATTATAAATTTAAATTTTAAATTATAAAATATTCAACTAATTAATGTTAAATATGTTATTATATTTACATCAATTAAACAATTATAAAATTAATATAATTATATTTAAATTAAGTAAGATAATATATTATATAACTATTTGCTAATAGATAAAACTGCTATATTATTGTAATATTACATTAATAGTGATGATTATAATAATTAGAAAAATGTATACATATTTAAATATTAAAACAAATCAAATTAAAAAAAACATAAAATTATATATTAAAAGAGAAATGACATTTATTTATATGAAATGGAATGTATATATAACCATCCTTAATTCTATATAAATATAAACCATGGATAATGAAAAAATAAATATTATTTAATTTACTAAATAATCTTTCCAAATACTTTTCAAATGAAAAATATCTATATGATCAAATACATTAATCTCTCCAAAAGCTACTTGTTGTAATGCAAATGCAAATATGCTAAATATAGACAAATATTGAAATTTAACATGCAATGGAAAAATAAATGTACATTAGTCTTTAATTGAATTTCAAATGTATATATACTTACAATCTTTGACCAAAAAAATGCATTACATACCTTCTTAGTGTAAAACATGTAATGCTCTTTCATCTTATCAACCTGTAATAAAAAGATGAATGTACATTAGCCTTATACCACATCTAAAATTATAAAAAAAATAATTTACTTTACATAATAAAGTAAGTCACATATAATAAATTTACTTTATATAAAAAAATTGGCACAAACTATAAAAAAGAAAAATGATATTGATCAATGGAATAAGGAACTATTTCTAAAAAAAATTAATATTCAATAATTAATAACTATAGTGAAGTAATGTATTAGAAGGAATCATCAAAGACAGTAGCTATCAGCCATTAGCCATCAGCCATCGCCTATTAAAATAGTACCATAATAATTCAATGGATAGATATTGTTAATAGAAAAATAATGTTACTCATAAATTAAATGGCTTGTATGATTAAAGTTGAGACTGATAATAGATTTTAGAGTTTAGATTTGAAATACATGAGAGAAAGAAATGTGAGGTAAAAGAAGATTGATTAACAAAAAAAAGATTAGATACAAAGAATATTAATGCTCATTTGAAAAGAAAATCATGACAATATATATAGATAGCAAAGGTTTGAATATTTTTCAATGATGTAAATGAAGATACAAAAAGGGAAATGGAAATTCATTAGAAACGAATGTGTGATTTTTGTTAGCATAATTAAATTAATTGTTAATGGTAAATTAGTGCCTATGCAAATCAATCAGTGTTGTATGAAGAAAAGAAAAATTAGAGAGATTATTATAGAAAGAAGGACAATATATAAAAATGAAAAAAAAAACTCAATAACTGAAAAAAATTAGAGAGATTATAAAATTATGAAAATGTAAGAAATAAGAAAATTAGGGAGCTTTTTTTTTTCTCAATTTAAGATAAATTGCTATCAATAAATAAGATATTCAGTCCTAAAAAATGTAATAAATCAAGAAAAGATATCAAAGTGATTATAAAAATATAATAAATAATAAAAAGAAATCAAGAAGATTATTCCAAAGAGAAAAAATGCAAAAAATTATAAAAATTAGTTAATCGGGCAAAGAAATAAAAAAGATTATGAAAATGTAATAAATAAGAAAAAAATTAAGAATTTTTTTAATTTAATATAAATTACTATATATAAATAAAAAATTTAATTTAATCCTTTATATTAATTGTGTAAGTGTAAATATTGCAACATAATATTCATTGAAGAATGATAAATTGATATGTGACAAATTATAGGAATAACACTTAACATAAAAAGACAGAGTAAATATCACAATTAATATATAATATAAAAATCCAAATTCTACAATTAAACAAAGGTTTTGTGGTAGTTTACTTGGTAGGTCTAAATAGGATTAATTCAAGCCTAGTCATAGTCCCATTTGCACATCAAATAAAATTGATGGAAGGTTTGCAATAAAAACTCAATAGAAATTTAATGAAAGTATATATATATTTGATTTAAAAATTTTAAATTATAGGAATTCATTTAAAAATGTATTTAATTATAGGGATTTATAATGTAATTTTATCTTTATTTATTTATATATTCATTTATTCTTATTCATATTTAATATGTGGGTGTGAATGAATATTAGAGTCATTAAAATGGGTCCAAATTTATAAATAGATCCTATAAAAATATTTAGATTAAGGCTTGTAAAAAGGTGAGTATGTATAAATGCGGACTTGAAGTAATTCAATTTGTTAGGTCTGTGAGGTGGGTCAAATGGTTTGTGGATAAGCATGCATTTTATTTTTTTATATATTTACTTTCAAATTAAATTAATATACTACATAAATTTGCATTTAATCAATTTATCACTCATTCTCAAATTCAAATTTTTTTGTTTTAAATTAATCCAATTTAAATATATTATTTTTATGTTATCAATTTTATTTTTAAATTAATTATTTCAATATTAATTATTTTTAGTATAATTTATTTAATATTAAGTTATTAGTACAAATTAAAAATATATTAAATATATTATCTTTAAATTTAAAATTATATTTTAAAAAAGTTCACAAACTTGGTCTAGATTTCGTCAATTTTAGGACTCAAATTATCATTTAAAAAAATCCATAAATTTGAATAATTGAATTTGATTTGGTCCATTTACGATTGATTTGTTCGGACCGATCCGATTTGTCCATTTAAGAGCCATCGGCGCGAAACTCTGCCCCATGAATAAGACGAGTGGGTCGACGACCGCGTAAAGTCTTCGCTGTCTTCGTTTCGTTTTTCCCTTTCGTAGCCTTCGAAACCATCCTTCTACCTTCTCGCCAGGGTCCTGACTATGGCGGACCCATTAGATGACGATTTCTCTACTCAATTCGACAAGCTCCCCATTCCGTCCATGGATTCACTCTTTTTCTCCGACGACGACAACCCTGAAGCATTCCCCTTAGGTCTCGATTTTGGAGGAAATGCCGATTTTGACATCACTTTGGACGATCTCGAAAATCTCTATATTCCCCTTGAAACCGACGATTTCTTTCTCCCCGATGCATGTAATCTTAACACTTCTGCAACTGTTCATCCTGGATGGGCTCCATCTGACACCAATCATGAGCATCCCCTTGCCAATTTGGATTCGCCGGAATCCGATGCTTCTGCGGTTGATAGCTATCTCCACGCGAAATCGTCTGAAGAGCCATTGGATAATACAGGTGATCAGAATTCCCATAGCTCAAATGATGTCAAAGCTTCGAGCTTTGAGTTGCCCGAGTCTCATTCATCCGAGCAGGAATCTGGAGGTGGGCCGGTTTCCTCTCAGGATTCAGGTAACGGTGGGTCTGATGTTTATGAAGCAATGGATTCACCTTCACCGGGGCCTTGCCCTTATGACAGCGACATTTCATTTCATGGGGTTGTTGATCAGAATTTGAAATTGGAGGAAATGAGCAGAATGTGTGATTTGAAGAGGAAGATAGAGAACAATGAAGGAAATACTGAGGTGAGAACTAAAAAGTACATGAGGTCTTCATCTCCTGTCGAAAATGCGACTCAACAGTCTGGACTTAATGAAGAGGACGAGAAAAGGAAGGTTAGGTTGATGAGGAATAGAGAAAGTGCCCAACTTTCTAGGCAGAGAAAGAAGCGGTACGTAGAGGAGCTTGAGGAGAAGGTAAAGTCAATGCAGTCTACCATTACTGACTTGAGTAGTAAGATATCGTATTTTATGGCTGAGAATGCTACATTGAGACAGCAATTGAGCGGTGTTGGAATGTGTAACCCACCGCCTCCAGGGATGTATCAGCAACCTCCCATGGCACCTATGCCTTATCCATGGATGCCTTGTGCTCCTTATATGGTGAAACCGCAAGGTTCTCAGGTTCCTTTGGTTCCTATTCCTAAATTGAAGTCTCAGGGGACCGGTCTCAGCTCCAAAGACTAGGAAGTCTGAGGGCAAAAAGACTGGCGGTAAAACAAAGAAGGTTGCTAGCATTAGTTTACTGGGTTTGTTTCTCTTTATCCTGCTTTTTGGTGGACTGGTTCCTTCAGTGAATGTTAAGTTTGGAGGTTTAAGGGATGATGTTCCTAATAGTTTGGCTTATGTTAGTGATAAGTACTATGGTCAGCATGGAGAAAAAGTATGGCACCTAAAGTGTCCTAGGAATGGATCCGAAGGGGACCAGGAAGTAGGATATTCTAGTGAAACATTTGGTATTTATGACATAATTTGTTATGAGAAAGGTGGGAAACTGAGAGAAGAAAGACTAAAACAGATAGATTGGCGACTTCGATCAGGTGCAGATAAATTTGGGCTTCTGGACAATTCCAGTGAGGCTCTTGTTGCTTCTTTGTATGTCCCAAGAAATGATAAGCTTGTGAAGATTGATGGGAACTTGATTATCAATTCTGTCATGGCCAGCGAGAAAGCTATGGATTTTCAAACTGTTCACAAAAAGAAGGATAAAAGAGAAAATGGTTTGGTGATTTCTAAAGACTGGGATTCTGCATTGGCTATTGCTGAAGTTGGAAGAAATAGAGGTCGACCTCCTCAATTATATGGTAGTCCACCAGGAAAGAGGCAGGCTCTTCTCTCCAGTTCAGCTGAAACTTTGAAGGACCATATGAAATCAACTGCAACTGATGGTAAAATGCAACAGTGGTTCCGTGAAGGCCTTGCAGGTGAATTTGCCTTTACTCTATTTTATTCTTCTGAGTTTTTGTTTTTGTAGACTGTTTGGTTTGATTGATGAATTTTGTTCTGCTGGCATGTGTTATTGTTTTGGCTTTTGTCTGAGCTGGATTTGGTTGAGCTTATGCTATAAGGTTTACGATTATATTATTTCAAGCCAAGGATGTCTAAGTTAACATGTTATGTATTGGCTCTGGAAGTTCCTTGGGTTCCTTAAAAAGTAATTATCATGCCATTTGGTGATTTTCAATTTAAGCGTCTTGTATATTTTTTTGTGCAGCAAGCTTCCTTAGTGGTTACAGCCCTACAGTGGTCTTCAAAGTTACTCTTGACTCTAAAGTTACTTTGATACCTTGGTTTATGTACTCGTAAACTTAATTAATATATCTGATAATTATTGTTTTTGGTTTATTGTCGTTGTTCCTCTGAAAGAGCTCTTCCTTTGTGTCTGCCAACATCTACAACTACAATCATACTTTGCAGTGATTTGCATCCTTTCTAAATTGAAAAGTGCAATGTCTTTTCTTTGTATACCTGCTAGTAATGAATGTATGATGTTCAATGAAGCCATCTATGTTCCATCTCTCCTAGTTTCTTTTCCTTCTGCTAGTAATGAATGCATGATGTTCAATGAAGCTTCTATCTCTCCAAGTTTCTTTTCCTGCCCATCTCTGGGGAAACAATGTTGGAAGAAATCCTAGATTTTTGTGATTAACTTCCATTAGGATTTCTCAGGACATAATCTGTGCACTTCATCCCTTGTATATACAACAGTGTGATGATTTGATCCCTAAGTGTTGTATTAGGGTGTCTTGATTTTCTTGTATTGACAATGGTAGATAAATTCCAGGCATTAATGTCTTAATAGCTTAGAGCTGTATGTGGATTCACTGCAATGAGCATCCTACATTTTTCACATTCCGTAAGAGAATTGCTTGTAGTATAGGTCTTTTAATACAGATAGTGGGGTATTGATGGTTAGTGCCTCCCTTTTTCCATTTTTGTCCACATTTGGAGTGTCAAACTTATATTTCTTTAGTCGTTCACTATCTTTGACCTGATTGGATTATGCGGTTCTGAGTTTTTGTTTGGCTTGAACTTTACCAAGATGTTCCCAGATTCTGTGATTCAAATTGTTATTCCCTATTTTAAAGTAGCATAAGAATTATCTGGCTGTACCCTGATGCAGGATCAATGTTAAGTTCTGGCATGTGCACAGAAGTTTTCCGTTTTGACGTCTCAGCAACTCCAGGAGCTATAGTTCCAGCATCATCAGTAGCCAATATTTCTGCGGAAAACCTTCAAAATGTTACTAGTAATAACAAGAAAAAGAACAGAAGGATTCTACATCCGCTTCCAGATTCCAATCCTTTGTTTGCTTTCAATCTAACTGAAGAACATGTAGTAAGTTCACAAAATGATAACATTCTTGGTAATAAGTCGACATCTTCAATGGTGGTTTCCGTGCTCGTTGATCCAAAGGATGCTGGAGATGTTGATGTTGATGGCATGATAACACCTAAGTCACTTTCTCGGATCTTTGTTGTTGTTCTTGTAGACAGTGTCAAGTATGTCACTTATTCATGTGGTCTTCCGCATGGTGCTTCCCATATGGTGACTGCTTGAGGATGCCAATTCTTCGAAGAAAATGTTGATAGAGCCCTCGTATTTAGTCCAAGCCCTAGTTTCTGTAGCAGGGGTTGGGGATAGAGAGAAACTGACCTCCAGTTTTGTACATGATATAAATATAATTAACTATTAGCAGGCCATAAGTTGTGCTGATCATCTATATCGAGTTGAAACTTTTCATGCTTCTATATTGTACGGACAAATAGTGGATTGATACCTTGTGACAATTTTTTCTGGATTGATACCTTGTGACAATTTTTTCTTTCTTTCTTTTTTTTTTTGTTATTGTTAGAGTGTATATTAGTAATTAGGTTTATAATATTATGATTTGCTTGTTTTGCTCCTAAAGTTAGAGGGTATCAGAATATTTTTATTTCTTAGTTGCTTTATATAAATAGAGCATTAGCATTTGAATACCCATATGGTTAGGATTTGGAGGAAAAAAGAATAGAAAAATGATAGATAATTTTGGAAAAAACGATGATATATCATTAGCAACTAAGAAATAAAGATATCTTATGCCTTTTATTCATTACTAGGAAATAAAGTTATCATTAAATGAATAAAAGGCATAAGATAACTTTATTTCCTAGTAATGAATAAAAGGCATAAGATATATTTATTTCTTAGTTGCTAATGATATATCATCGTTTTTCCAAATTATCTAGCATTTTTCTACTCTTTTTTCCTTCAAATCCTAACCAAATGGGTATTCAAAATGCTTTTGCTTTCTCAGGCCTATAGAATAACTTGGGCAATAAATACTAATTATTCTCACTTGGTAAGCCCTCCCCCCCCCCCCCCCCCCAAAAAAAAAAAAAAAAAAAAAAAACAATCTGAATCACTTGGCAAGTTTATTAACATACAGAATAAAATTAGAGCTCTGCCAAACTGCCACAGCCCACATATTTGGCTCCGTTCTGATTCTTGATGTGCTGCGCTATTATTTATTAGTCATAAGCATATATAGATAATCGAGCAATCTTGTTATTTTCGGATCTTATTTTATTTACATATTTTTAAAAACTTTGAAAAAATTTGAATCACTGAATTTTTTATACACTTTACTAGGAGTGTGGTATTTTTGCTTTCAATGTTGCATATGATTAAGATTTTATTGCATGAAAGTGATGATGAATATTGTATGTCAAATATGGATTAAACCATGCAGGTTACATAATTTGTTCTAGGATTCTGAGGTCACGCATCCTTGAAGCCCAAAACATTGAAATCTTGAATTTTTTTTCCCCCACCTTCAGACGCTTAATTTGGCTTACGTTCAAGACGATCAATTTTTTTAACAAGTCCTTTGTTGATTTTCGTATTTAAAAGTAAGTCCACCAATATAATTAGATTACGCAGGGAAGTCGTGAACATTGACTTGTAAAAATAATAAATATTCTTCAACAAACAAGAAGGGGTGAAATGCCACTTAGTTATATGGGTATCTTTGAGTTCTTTTTTGCCATAATTACCCCACGAGGAATCTGGAGGATATGGGGAACTGTACAATATATATGCCTATACAAAATTACAGGCTTTACTTCCACATTTCCTCACAAGAATTATTTGATTTTATGAGAAGTTTGTAATTTTTCATAATAAGTCTCGAAGTATTTAGGGTACAAGGTTGCAAGTTTCTCTAAATTTTTCAAGTTTTTCGTAAAAAGTTACAGCTTGAATAGTGATGTTTATAATACAAAAAGCATTTAAATTTGGAGTTTTAAGAGAAAGTTACAAACTTCTATGAAATAGATGCAAAATTTTATCACAAAAAATTTATAGGTTTTTATAAAATTTTACAAGTTTTTTTTAACCTCCTTTTTCCAAAATATCAATTGATATTGATATAATAGGTGAAATCATGTATATATATTACTGTTTTAAAAATTAGACTACTTATTGAATCAACTAGTGAATGGTTAAATATTCATGTGTATGTTTCAATGTTTTAAAATTGGATCAATTATTAAATTGGTCTATCAAATGGTTTAAGATTTAATAATTTAATCAAGATTGAATTGTGATTGAACTGAAATTTTAAATATATATTACAAAATTATATATTTATAATTATAAATAAATCATTAAATAAAATTAAAATAATGCTTACAAATGTCAAAATAATTAACTAATATACTAACCTAATGACATAACTATTTTGTAATATTTAAGATTTTATTAATTATAAGATCTTATTCGCTTAAACTTTTTTTCCATATCCCAATCCAAACTAAAGGACTCATTAATCCTTAAAAACATATATATAATAAAGATGAGCAATTTCTTAATTGTGCAACCGGGCGGCTCATTTTAAGGGCCCATTTAAATGTAACTCAACTTCAGTTCGGCTTATGTAACTTATCGGCCATGGATGGCCCACATTATTTTTAGCATTTATTCTTTATTTTTTATTTTTAAATAAATTCAAATTCTTAATTTATATAAAGTTACACTCCCTTTTTCATTTTTGGTTTTGTAAAACTATATTATAAATTACTTTTATATGATATTTTTAATTTTATAGGTATTTTATGACTTATATATTTATATATAATATTTTTAAAAAATATATATATATATTTTAAATATATTATGACATTTATAGATAGATATATAATGGTTTGGAATGATTTTAATTTTTTTTACTATTTAAAAATTATTTTTTTTTTAAAGTTCGGAGGCCAATTTATTTATTAACAAGCTTTTTAAGATTGAATTAGGGATTATGTATTCAAGGCTTAAGAGTATGCAAGTTGAGCAATTTGTAGCCCATTTGTTTATGGGCTCATGTGGATCTCAGCCTCCAAACGTGAGATCCAATTAAATGTGAGTTGAACTCGATTTAATTTACATGACTTATAATGAGAAGGCTAACTTATGGACGGGATGGGTTGACACACATTTTTTTTTCAATTTTTAATTTATCAATTTTTGTTTAGGTTAAAAGTTTCAATTTATATAAAATTACACTCTTATTTTTTATTTTTTAACTAATAAAGTTATTTTATGAATTATTTATATATAATATTTTTATTTTGTAGGTATTTTATAATTTATATTAAATGTACATGATATTTTTTTAGGTATATATAAATTTTAGATGTATTATAACTTATTTATGGATGGATATATAATGCTTTGAAATATTTTTAAATTTAAAAGTTTAAAATTTTAAAATAAAAAAATGACTCTCAAATTTGTATGAACTGTATTAAAACAACCAATATGAAAGCTCACGAAAATTATGGATCAAACTAACCTCATTTACATTGATTGATCCATAAATAAGTTGGCCCGATCTGATTAATAGCTATAAGTGAGATTGGTATTGAAAAGTTTCTAATTATATATAATTTAATTATATATGAAGTGAAATAAGTGAATTATAATTGTAATTATTGAATATTATGTTAATATATAACAACACCATAACGAGTAAAAATAATATAGTAATGTGATATCAATGTTTTATTTTTATTCACTCACTCATATTTTCCCATAAAAAACTTGAATTTTACTCGTCCCTTTCAAACTCGTGCCCAAACATGAGTTTAGTTTTTTTGTTTTTTAATAAGTGAAAAAAAAGGGGCACAGGAAAAGAAGAACGTAGAAGATCGGAATATTGACATGCGTGGAGTTGGATTGTGGATGATGACGGAGGGACAGACAATAGACCGATGGCACTGATTCGATTTCTGGCTGGTCACAACTCACAATACGAGTGTGGATGCTACATTAGTTCCCATGATCACCCACTTGGCCAACGACTTCTCTATTTTGTAAAACCCAAAATCAAACCGCCGGATACTTCTCTATACCTACCACCATGATATATTACTTATGAGCTCGACCTCCTGTCAAACTTATCCTAAAGAATTGAGTAACTATAATCTCAAAAATAAATAAATAAGAGTGTATACATGATATGATTAAAAATTGTAGTTGCAGTTATAATGTAATTAAAAAAATAGCAGGCAATTAAACAAAAAAAAATGAATTTTTTATATATCGATGACGATCGACTTAAAATTTAAGTTTTCAACATGTTTTTTGAATTCCTTGTCAATAAAAAAAAATGATTGTTATAAAATAAAATTATAAAAAATAATAATTGTGGAGTTCAATGAATTAGTAATTATTTGCTGGTTGAATCTGTAAATACGGGTTTGATTCTTTTTATGATAGCGAGCTCTCATAATATATTGACGGTGTTTTGAACCCTTGCAATAAGAAAGCAAGTACAGAATTGATAAATAATCATGCACGGAAATACAAGACAAATAATATGAAGGTGCACAAAAGGATAAGCAATTCAATGTAATCTTTATTATAATTGCAAAAAATTATGCTCTAAAATATATTAGGAGGGTGCAAACATGCGCAATTTGAAAACTCCAAATCTTTCACTCCCACTCATTACAAGAGATTGTAGAAAGAGGATAATGAATTACAATAGGGTGTTATAAATATGATAGCAGAGCATTAGAAGATTGCAAAGTGTATATCCGCTTGAATATCAATTTTATCCAAATGAGCCTCTAATTCTTCCTGTTGGCCTTGTTTATAATGTGAGATTCAAGGGAGCCGCTCATTGCATCCATTGAGAGTAGTTATTTTTTATTTGTTGCATGGTATGTCTTCCCCGTCTTTACCATGTGGGTAAATAGAATAGTGTGCCCCGTGCAAATCATGTGCAATGGTAGATTTTGATTTAATATTTTAAAAGATAGATTTTTTTTAGAAGAAGAAAATGATATATATAAAAACATTTTTAAAATTTTTTATATAATTATATGATATTAATATATAATTTAAAAAATTTTAAAATGTAAAATTCCCTCCAATACTCATCTGAAGTTCTGCCGGGGACCATGCCAATAACTACCCACACTAGTGACGGTCGCAACTCCTTTTGGAAACAGCGCCCTATTACTTGGATTATACACCTCAACTCCCCTTTCGGATTGTTCAACAACCCAGATAACTATCGATGTGTTGGGACTTTCGACGTGCACAATCCCCTTATGCTAAAAATTATAGTATATTAATTATATTAATACACCAATAATTTAAATTATTGAATTTCAGTTATTTATATAATATTTTACAATATAAATAAAATTTGATGATGAAATTTACTGGTGCACCTCCCTCCCCTTTTGCTTAGGCCTTTCTTAGTAGAAGACATTATTGGTCAGAATCTGAAAAAATGGAGTAATAGTAACATATTATAACTATATTTCACAATTAAAATCTCAATATGCTGTAAAACGATTTTAAATATGATTTATAGCTGCAGTGAAATGTGAAAAATAAACTGGATATAGTGAAATAAAAAATGTTTGCGTGTGATTGCAGCAAGTGAAAAATGGCAATATTACATAAAAACAAAAAGAAAAATGGCAATGTTACAAGTGCAATATTATCGAAAAATTTGATTTTTAAGAAATTAGGGAAAATTTAACTTACCTTTTACATGGTCTAAATTTACCTTAATTCACTTGAAAATTAAAATGTCAAAATTGAATTGAATCATGCAATAAATAATATATAATAATATTGACTGCAAAGTGACCCATTCCCATTGTGTGACTACGTTCGGTGGTGGCCTGGTAGGTCTATCCTTTAAATAAAAGGGAATGAAATCATAAAATAATATGGGTGATAGATAGGACTCAATTTAAATTGTTTTTATTTTTTATTTTTTAGTTGGAGGTGAAGAAAGAGATAATGTCTAAAAATAAAAAATAAAGAATAAAAAATAAAAGATGTCAGTGGATAATATATTTATTCTAGACAGACTTTATGTATTACTAGGCAGGAATTTTAATATCGAAAATAAACCTTATTGAAAAGTGAAAAGTTTTTCAATGCTTTAATTTATGCAAGTTTTTCTGATGCCCAGCTTATGATCACTGTTGGTGAGAACAAAGTCCATTCCAAAGGATTTGGTTTATTGAAGTTTCAGAAAAGAACAACGCATTTAAAGATTGAAAAATATTATATTGTGCCTTGGATTTGGAGGAACACTGTAGAACTGTAGAGGAGGGAAGTATACAGATTCACGCTATAGATAAACTTTGTCAGACTTATTCATCATATTATTAATTATAGTAAAAGGAATATATATGGTAATTTATGCAGAAAGGTCTCAGAATAATATTATTAATTAATAATTGAGTATATGATAAATCAAGAAAGAAAAGAATTCTGTTCGAGGGAGTTTTGCACACGGTTTTAAGATAAACCGCTCATCTAATTTCGGTCTCTATATACAATCGACTTTGTCTCTTAGTGGTTGGAGATTCCTGGTCTATGGTTTAGGATTTAGTCTCAAAAAATAATATGCATAAAGAACAAATGATTCATCATAAAAATTGATACTGCCTTGGACGCGGAATTTGAAGATAAATCACTAGCTCATTCAACAAGAATTTTTCTTTCTCTGTTAATAGTAGCGAGGTTCTTTAAGCAGAACAACTCATCATTTTCCTTCAACTTAATGGAAATTTGGAGAAGTCATTCTCATCTTAAAGGCCCCTCGTTCGAAGTCCATTTTTTTTAAATCAATAATAGAAAGGTGCCTAAAAAAATAGAAGTTGATATGCGTTGGTCATAGACGTCAATAGAAGTTAATATTAAAACCTATTTTGATATAATAATATTTTTAAAATTATATAAAAATTTAATATGACAATTTTCAAATATAATAAATGTTTATATTAATGTAGTAATATTTTTAAAATTAAGCCAAATTTTAACATGCAAATTTTACATAAAATAAATATTTATATTAATACAGTGATATTTTTGAAAATTAGAAAAAGATTTTAACATATCAAAATTTCAATTTACCAACATTTAAATATGTGACATTTATGATTATGGAAAATTGTAAAAGTTTAAAATGTTTGTTTTGTACATAACTGTTATCTAAAAGTTGGCAACCATCAACTTCAATGAAAATTGTTGACATATACGTTGTCGATTTTAATTAATAATTGATATCTATTTTTTTTCATTCTACCTATAAATTTCACTCTAAGTATCACTTACCATTTGAGACACTTTTGAGGAAAACATTTGTTGCGAACTTTGTTGTACTCCATTCATTTTCTAATTTCATTTTTAGGGAATGGCTACATTGTTTCAAAAAGTTTCACAATACATTTATAAAATTTCACCCAATCTTTATGTTATTCATTTCATTCTCCAATATTCTAGTGAACTTTGTCTAGTAATTTTTCATTTTCATTGCTAGAGTATATATGAAAAAATTAGATTAAACTTTAATTCATCTATTGTATACTCGTGTTTAAAATGAAAAAAATTAAATAATAAGCTAGAATTTTCATTGAGGATAATAATTTTACTATAGTTTATGTATTGATGTAAATATGTAATTTTTGTATATTGATGAGTTAGTATAGTTTTTTAAAATTAATTTTAGGTTGTTTCATGAAATGCACAAATATATATGTAATGATTTAGAAAGAAATAAAATTACAATATAATTTTGAATTGCAACTTCAATATCCTCCAAATTTCTTCAATAATATGGTTTTCTGTATCAAAAGGATTCTACAACTTCATAAAAGTAGCCTTAGAATCACACTTCAATCTTTCTGAAGCTTGCATTCCATGCTATTTGCATACAATGAGAATATCCAAACATTCCACATTATATGAGGAATATTGACCCAAAGTTTTGATAAAATTGGAGTGGGTTGCATTTAACATTGATAGATCATATACTTTTACTGTCATTCTTTAGTGAGTTGTATTCATTAGATATATTAGCATAATTCATGACTATTATATGAAGAAGGTTTGGCTTCTTAAAGCCATCAATATGGGCTTCTTTATTTTTCCAAAACCATAAAAACCAATAGCCAATAGCCCAAACTTAAGGCCAAACTTATTGACTCTTACCCAAGTCACCCTTTAAATTCATACTCACCCTCCTAGCTCTATAGTAATGAACTAAATGAAGTGTTTTGGATCAAGAAGTCCCTTCCATATCTGCCAAGCATAGGGACAATCCCTTCACACATGTAACACTAATTTTTCGTACTTAAGACAATGAGGGTAGAATTTGGATCATCTACCCCAAAAACTAATTACTTTATTAGTAAGCAATCTCTTATGGACTACTTGCGACACAAATACTTTTTTCCATTGAGTAGCTTGTATTTTCTAAATTTAAACTAACATTTATGAGTATTTTACCATGTATGCTACATCAATGAATGATAAGCACTCTTAATAGAGATTTCACCTTTAGAACTATTTTTTCATACCAAAAGGTCTATGTCTGCACTAGTATTTAGGTATAAGATTAATTGTATTAGTTTAATAATATTGTTAAGAAGTAACTTTTTTATTCTTCTCCAATTTTGATTTAAACTAGTCCCAAATTCTTGCACTTTAGTGTCTTTATCACTATTGTTGATTTAGATTAAAGTATAGTTAAACAAAGGTTCTTTTTGTCTAGTCCAATTGTCAGACCATAACTTTATAAAACAACTGTCTCTTACTTGCCAAGTTAATTGTTCAAAAGCCTATTTCCAAACACTTAATAGGCTTTTACAAAATTGAGAGTCATTCCTTAATGTGGAAGGAATTATGATGAATAGGAGTGCAAGTAGGATAGGCGCCTTATTCGGGGACTATTATCTAACCTACTTAAAGTTTATTTTAACTTGACTTATTTATCTAAATAAGTCATGTTTAAGTTAACAAATTAGCTTATTTTTAGATAAATAAACTAGACTTTTTTTTCTTTAAACTCGATTTATAGGTCTATCAGGTCGATCTATTTAATTATAAATATATGTATAAATATATAATATAATATATATACATACAAATAAACATATTTATAAGTAAGTAAATAGGTAAATAAATTATTTTTTATTTTTAGATATTTTATCAAAAATAATATATAATTCTTACTTAAAATAATACATTCTTTATTATATTTTTTGAAATTTTGAAATATTTTAAAAATAAAATTTATATCATATTATATATGTACTACTTAGTAATATTAGTATTTTAATTATAAACAATAAAAGTAAATATAAAAAATATGTAACAAAATAAATAAAAATAGAAAAATATTATATAAATAATAAAATAATAAGAATTAGGAATAAAAAATATGATTAAATAATTCAATTAAATTATTTTTAATTTAGTTATGATAATTTATAGTAAAAATGTATTATAGAATATTTATATTACTTAATAATATTAACTATAAATTATAAAATCAAAGCTTGACATAAAATAATATGCATGGGAGAGAAAAAAAATGAAAAACTTCCTTTAGAAGCTATCAGACAACATGGGAGAGAATTTCTATCTCTATCTCTATCTTTATCTTATAGTGAAATTAGTTTTTTTTTCTTAGGGGGATTTTTGTAAAGTTGTACATGTATTATGCTGTGGGAAAATTTTGGAGGATGTTGAATTTGCATTGGAAAAAAAAAGGAGGTGAGACTACAATCCCCTACCACTATTGCCAGGGCAGCTCACCCTACTTAAACTAAGGAATCTAGCCCACTCAATTAGATATGAATTAAACAATTGGGAAATCTAATGGTTAGATTGTGCTATTTGGAACTTGTACTTTTTTTTAGGGCATCGAGTTGAAATTTTGCATTTCAAAACCAGAATCAAACATAATTGCAAAACTAACCAATCAGTCAATCACATGTAATGCTGCTATATAGGTAATGGCTTGGAAAGTTGTATCAAATTGTGGAACATATATATTAATTAAATAATATGGTAAATAAAATATGTAAATTAGGGGTGTAAACGAGTTGAGTTATTCGTAAATAATTCGAGATCGATTCATAAAAAGTTTAGTTTGAGTTTGAATTTTAACGAGTCAAGTCAAAATGAGCTCAACTCGTTTAGCTCGTTTATTAAACAAGCTAAGTTTGAGCTTTTTATTACTCAATTCAAATTGTTTGCGAGTCTAAATGAGTTTAGTATAAAATATATATTTATTTTTTTATATATATATAATAATAAAAAATTTATTAAGCTCTTCTAGACTCACTTAAGCTTGTATATTATATATAATATAAATATAAAAAATTTACTAAACTCTTTTAAACTCATTTAGACTTATATATTATATATAATGTAAACATAAAAAATTCATTAAACTCTTTTAGGCCCATTTAGGCTTGTATAAATTTATTTAGGATCGTTTAAACTCAAATATAACTTAAAGTCAAGTTTGAGTTTAAATATTTGAGTTTGATAAAAAATTTAGAGTAAAGAGTTTAAAACTCATTTAAACTTAAATAAGTTCGATTAAGTTTGTATTCGAATTGAGTTTGAACTCAAACTTGACTTTTTCAAATTTGATAAGCTCGAGCTCGAGCTCGAGCTCGTCTAATATTGTCGAGCTAGAGTTTGTGTATACAGATATTCAGCTTGATTCGATTCGTTTGCACTCCTAATCCAAACTGAATGGTAGTTATACAAAAATAACTTCATTTTATTATAATTTATATGTATAATTCAAATTTTAACTTTTTTCTATAACATGAAAATCATTTTATAATTTATTGATTATATCAATTGATTATAAGGTAACTCTTAAAAAGATATTTAATGCACCAATTTATTAAAAAATTATCTTTACAGACTTTATAAGCTAATTTATAAGTTATAACTTATTAATTCTTTTAAAATTTATCTTTCTTTTTTTAATTAATTTACAACATATAGCTTAATTATGTAAATATATATTAAGTCTATGCTCAATAATTTAATATAAATAATAAATAAATAAAAAATAAGCACTTACGTGATATCATAAAATATATTTAATTAAATTTTAAATAATTATATTGTTATTTTAAATCATATATAAAAAGTAAGTGATATCGTATTAAGTGATTTACTACTGTTGATATTATAAAAAATAAAGAATTAATTAATGTATTAACAAAGGAATTATTTGAAAGTAAGGGTAAATTAGTTAAATGATGAAAATGTAAAAAAAATGATTTTTTTTGGTGCAACAAATCAACCAGGTTGATTGAATACTTCATAATAATTGATGTTCAAGTTGTATAGAAGTAGTTTGCAGAAAAAAAAAAGTTGTATACAAGTAATATTCTTTTCGTCCTTTAATATTTGTCGTATTTTTCTTAAAATTTTTATTTATTTTTATCTATTATTTTAAAAATTTAATGAAATATTAAATATATTTTTTGATTTTATATTTTTTTATTAATAAATACTTAATTATCTTACACTTCTATTTTAGAATATCTTAATATATTTATTTCATCCTTTTCTTTCCATTCTTAACCATATTAAAATTTGTCCTTGAAATAAGAAAGAGGAAATTTATACGTATATTTAATTATGATCAGAAATTCCAATTTAAGATTAAGAAAAAAAGTAAATTTTAATTTTAAATTAAAGAATAGTTTTGAAAATATACTAAAAATTAATAAATTAAATTACTTTTTTAATTTTATTAAAATCAAGTGTGATAGATAAAAAAGAATAGTTTTCAAAAATTTACTAAAATTAATAAATTAAATTACTTTTTATTTTTAATAAAATCAATTAAGTGTGACAAATAAAAAAGAATAGAGGGAGTAATTAAATAGTGATAAATAATATTTTTCATAAAATTCATATTAATTGTATTTATTAGGTATAAGATAATGTACTATTAATTTAAAAACAATATAATAATAAAGAGTATTTAAATAATTTAATAGAATATAGTTTAAAAATATTTAAGTCAACTTGATTTATTCTCTCATTTTTATAATAAATGTATTCATTATTAAAAAAATTTGTAGTTACAAATTAATTTTAATTCTTTTTATTATTTTATTATTATTATTATTAAATCAATAATATAAATTTTTATTTAATTAAAAAACTGAAAGTTGCTAACTTTCAGAGGTATAAAGATGAATAATGCTCTATTTTTATTTATTAAAACTTTATTTTAATTTTAACACAAAATTAAATGTAATTCTTTATTTAACAAATTTGCGGGCCAGTTTTTTTAGAGGAAAAAATGGAAGGATTTATTTCTTCTCCGTGGCCAAGAGTGGCACATTTCACTCATGTCTATTGTCTTGTTTGCTGTCTGGGAGGAATGGAAAAAATATAATTCTCAAGGATATCAGTGTAAAATTGGTCTCAAAGTGAGAAATCCACTTCTCATTCGGTCAGCTGGACAAATGACACCCCTTGAACAATGGCGTTGGGGTTGCTACAGGAATAGTGCCAGGCTATTACTGATTGAAAGAAGAAGAAGAAGAAGAAGAAGAAGAAACTGTGGTTTATTCCTATTTGTAGTCGCTGAAGACACATGGCTTATCTTAATCGTCAGGACGATTATTCTAAAATTTTTGACCTGATAATAAATACTCTAGAAGGTATTTTGTATTGAGCAAATCTCGAACCCATCGTTACGATTGCTTTGCCTGCCGTTGTTATTGACTTCACCGTCACCGAGTTTGTACGGGGACTCACCGAGTCGCGTGGTGCTAATCGCTGAAAAATTCGGGATTGTATCTCGGATTTTTATATTTATTTCCTGCGCCATATAATTTTAGAAAATTCTATTAATGTTGAATGAGGTAGTATATTAGTATATTATTAAATTTAATTATAATATATTAAAATTTAATTTTAAAAAAATAAATTAAATTTAATAAATATATTAATATATTATTATATTAAATATATATTTTATAATTTTCCCCTTTTATTTACTCTGCAAGTACATAAAATTGGGCCAACTGTTCCATATTATAATACATATTTTTAACTAACCAATTACCCTTATTTTATTTACTTTTAATTATTTATTTAGTTTTTCACTTTTGCCACTCTCTCACGATCTATTTTTTTAAATGTTCATCCTTTTAATTTTTTGAAATTTTATTTTTAAATACATTATATTAATTTTTTAAAATTCTTTTATATAAATGGTTTTTACATACTGAATTTTTTATTTCAACATTTTGCAGCACAATAATTAAACAATCTTGCTCAAATTTCTAGATTTAGCTAGGAAAGAGCAAGACTTTATTATGAATACTTTTTATATCTATTATGCTTAATTTTTATATATAATAATTCCTCTAATGTTGTTATCATAGTCAAATTTATTTCTCTTATCAGACGCTAATGTGATAATACTTAATTATTTTCAGTTAGTTTTTTTTATAGATTAAAATTGTTTAAATAGGCTACTCTATTCTAAATTGAGGAGACAGGCCACCATCCATCCTTTTTAATATATAATAGGGCAATTTTTCTTAAAAGAACTCATTTGCTGATGGAAAGAAGTCATTTTCTTTTAATAAATTACATGTACGATGATTTTTTTAATAAGTGTATTAATTTTTTAATTTTCAACATCAAATTTAATTTTCTATTTTCTAAAATATATTGAAATGCATCCTGCAGCTGTCTTTTTATAAAAAAAAATAATATATTTATTAAAATTTTTATAAAAGTAATACTAAATTTTTAATGTTAATATAGCACTGAATATTTTTCCCACAATGATATTAAAATCTTCAGGTTTAAGTTTCTATAGTTAATAAAATTTGGCGAATGTTAATTTCTTATAATTTATGGAAACAACAAATCTTTCTTAAGAATACTTTGCATGTTACAAATTTTTTATATGCAATGAACTTTAATAGAAAAATAACATACTATACTGATAATAAATTACTTTCAAAAATTCAAAACGATGAATATTATTTAAAAAATAAAAATAGATCATGGGTCATAGGTGAATGGCAAGATGAAAAACTAAATAAATAATTAAAAGTAATTAAAATAAAGCAATTAATTACTTAAAAATATATATTTATAATATAGAACACTTAGCACAATCGCATGCACCGTTAGCGTAAGTGAAATTATAAACACTGTGCATGAAATAAAAATCTTTGTATCTAATATAAATATAATGAAAAATTTTAAAATTTACTAAACAACTCCAAATCTCTTTTTAATATACATTAAGAGTAACATAAAATTTTATGTTTGGTTCCTTCTAATGTAATAGAAATGGAAACATGGCGAGAAAGAAATGAAACAAATGATACACGTCCTTAACACACCGTCAATAAGTAGAAAACGAAGACCACAGAAAACCAGAAGGAGGTTGATGGACAGTCCTTCTCACACAGAGAATCCAAGCGCTATGCAACAAGCTGGACACTGTCGTATTGTGGAAGCATCACGGACCTCTCGAAGGCAAAGATCCACTGCATGAAGTTAAATTAGAGATGGGAAAAAGATTACGGTGATGCATTAATGTATTAATATATTATTAAATTTTGTTATATAGTAAATTTATTTTTTAAAATTAATTATTATTTTTAATAATATATCAATTAATAATATATTATAATTATCTTTTTATAATTTTTGCAAAATTTGTCTTCATTTGCAGAGTCCAAGATCAGATTTTGGTTTCCTTGAATCTGTATCACGGACAGCGATATAACATTCAGTTTGGTCCCAATTTGATAATCGTAAGGGTGGACCGTCATCACAACATTACTTCCAACATAGCAAAACTACGTTTTGTCTTTCATGGTTTAACATTTTTTACTTCATTTTTGTCGGCAGCAAGTAGAGTTTGGGCCACTCTGCCCTATTTTCTGGAAATTATTGTAATTGTCAATATATATATATATATATATATATAATATTTTTTTTAGAAAATCATTTGTCAATACTTATATTATTTCTTTATCCTATATATCGAGTCAATTTGCTAAAATTTGGAAGTGCGCACAATGCCCTTAATTAGGTTGTTTTTTTTAGAGTGTATCGCTTCAGCTTTTGACTATACAGAGAAAGAGATTGAAATTGAAAATTGAATTAGTCACCAAATTAAGTGATAATTTATTAAATTCCGTTCGACAATAACTGTTTGACTAAGTACACTCGCTGTAACATAGAAAATCAGCTTTAAATTCTTCTCAATGTAATCGTTTTATTTGGTGCGTAAACTTTACTAATGCATGATAATCTGAGCGTCAATTTAATTTAAGAAATAATATATTTCATTAAAAAATATAATTATAAATATATTAAAATGATAAAAAATAATTTATATATTCAATATTGAATATAAAAAATTTTGTGCAATATACTTTTTTTAAAAAAAGTTATTTTTCTATTATGAAATTATTTTGTTAATTACAATATATAAATGCATATAATACTTCTACATTTATATATAAGGAAGTAATTTTTTTTATAAAAAATCTCTTTTAAAAAATAATCAAAACCTTAAAAATTAGTTGGTTATTGCTTCTTACACCCAATTAACTTTGATAATAATTTTTGAGTGGGTAATGCCCTACTCCGTAGGAGAAAAAGCTTTTAATATTATATTAGTGTTAAAAATTTAGTATTATTTTTACATAAATATTATCAAGTGTATTATTTTTTTTTAAATCAACAATATGATTTTTTTAAAAAATAATTAATTTCTTACCAAAAATAGTTTATTTGTTAGATTAGATTGTTAAATTGAAAAAATAAAACAATGGACCGGTAATATTTGTATGAGAGTAATATTAAATTTTCTATAATATGCATCAATACCGTTTGATGTATATCTTTCAAAATGAGTAATCAGAATTTAAAACAATACGTTCGTCATAAAAAATTGTCATTTTCGCCTCGGATATAATATGCAGACCGATAAATATAAGTGATGAACATTTTGACAAATGTTCTATTATATATTGATCCACATGGTTTGTATAAATCTACACATATCTTGTATGACAGAGGATTTTTTGTCTTCCAATTCATGAGATTTGACTTGATTGCAACCAAAATTTTAAAGATTCGACAAGCGTGCTTCCATCTTGTTCTCATGTCCACGGCATCAAGAAACATAAGTTTGTCTTCGGAGAACTTGGTCAGTCTCTGAATGCAAACAAGGCAGCTTGTATTTATGTCTAAATTTTCTTTTTAATATCACATTATTTTTACAAATTGTATAAAACTTTCCACCTTATCTTTATTTTTAAATATTTATTACTTCTAGAAAAATCGGCCAGTATCACTCTAACTCATGACGTAGAGCGATGGACTTTCACGGGATCGTAACTTCTGAACTTTCGTTCTAAAACAATATCTGCGCATTAAGATTATTATAGTTAACGCGGTTAAAATAATTTCCTTAATTGATTATTCTAATGTTATTATGTTTTTATTCAACCGAAATGGATGGATCATTAAATCTTAATCAAATTTAATTGATTATTTTCAGTTTATTAGTTAGAATTATTGATCAAATAATTAAAATATAAAAAAAATTATGGTACTGCAAACGTTTTATTTCATTACGAATTCAGTGGTCAAAATTGACCTAATGCTTAGGTTTGGTTATGTAAAATTTTTACAATTAATTTTATTTTAATAGAAATGATTTCAATTCATTTACAAAATGAATTCTATTGTTTTTAAAAATTTTATCAAAAATAATGATTTCAATTCATTGTAAATTAATTATTTTATTCAAAATGCATTGAAAAATATATGAAATTCAATTAAAAATAAATTTTGATAGTATTATGATAAATATAATGCTAAAAAATGGGTAAAAATTTTATATAAAATATTTTATTAATCAAATGAAATGAATTCTAGTAAAATCCTTGTTAAATTGGATGTATTTTATAATGACATAAATGTAATTAAAATAGAAATTGTAAATAAAATAATTTTTTTATTTAAAGTCAAATACCATTTTTAAAAAAAAATTCATTTGAAAATGAAATGGAAATCTTATTTTTAATCTTGCCAAACAAGAGGTAAAAATACTTGTTAACCATGATTTTATGAGCAAATAACTATAAAAAGAAGTAATTTCAACATTGAATCAAAACATAAAATGTGGATTATCATTCGTACACAATATGATTTTCAATACTTATACATTCATATATGAAATTTGAATCACAAAGATACTAAAAAAATTATGAAATAAAAGTTTAGAAATATCTAACCAATCAATTAAATTTAAATTTTTTTAATTTTTTCGATTATGGTTAGTATCAATCTAGCATAGCTAAAGACTTTTTAACTATTATCATAGTGTACCTCGCGACAGAATCTAGGAAGGCAAGTGGGTTTTTGTACCTTCTTAAAACATGATAGTGAGTATGAATGAAAAAAAGATAAAGTCACCACTAATCACTTTTTATGATATGATTGGAATATTTAAAATGGTCCACATTTCCAGAGTTTAGATTTGGGAGTTGGTTTATATATAGAGAATATATTAACATCTTACAATGTCCATTTAAAGAATAATTACCTATTTATTCTAATTCTATTTTTATGAATTAAATTATGATGGTCCTTATTATATTACATATGTATTTTCTTAAGAATGTGATTTTAATTTTAATTAATTTATTGAATTGATAATCCAAATCTGCCTAATTTCATGGTAGAATTTAAATAAAATATAATACTTTAATAATGTTAAGTATCATTATGATCCTATCTGCAATCAGATTACTTAATTTTGATATGTCATAGATATCAATTTTATTATTTTGAAATTGTTTTATTTTATTGTTTTTGAGAGGCTTTATTATTATAAAATATTTATTTTATTATTTTAGAAAGATTTTTATTTTGTTTTTAAAATATGCCAAATTCATCTAACTTTATGGTAGAACTTGTATGAAAGAAAATGTTTCAATATTAAGTATCATTGTGATTTCACTTGTAATTGAATTACTTAATTTTGATATGTTATAAGTATAAATTTTATTATTTGAATGATGTTTTAATTTATTATTTTTTGAAATATTTCCAAAGAATTTTATTCTATTATTGATGAATTATTATTATTTTATCTTTTTATAAATATTTTTATTTCATTATTTTTGGAATATTTTTAATAAAATAGTTGTAATATAATTTTTCAAAATAATAGGATAAGAAAAATCATTTTAAGTGGTTTTATTTATTTATTTGTTTGGAATTGAATTAATAATTTTTAATTTTAATTATCAAATTTATCCAATTTATAGCTAAATCTAAAACAAAAATTTAGAAGGACTAAATTATAATTCTAATATTATTTCACAATTTTAAAGTATCAAATTTGTTAACTTTATGATCAAACCTAACTAAAAAATTAAAATTAAAATTTAATATTATTTTTATAATATTTGAAATATCAAATTCGCCTAATTTTATAGTCAAATTTGAATGAAGAATTGCTTAGAAAAATTCAAATTATATTCATTGCACTTACAATTAATTTTAATATTATTTTATTATCACAAATTATATAATTTTTCTTTTTATAAATTATAGGTGCTCATGTGTGAATATAACAAAATGAAATAAATTAAGATATAGTATATATACAAATAGTAATTATAAGATAATTTTTTGTACAATAATATTGAGATTTTTAGTTTAATCGATTCATCTGATTTAATTTTTAAAATATTTCTCACCTTAAGAATATTAAATAATTTGAACCTCTAAATTATTTTATTTTATTTTATCATAAGAATTGCACAAAATAACATCTTAATAAATACAAAATTAACTAATTTTTTTTTAAATAGTACATGGAGTATGTTAAATAAATACTAGTTAATTAACTTTTAAAAGATAAAAAATTAAAATGAATTAGGTGAGATGATCAGTAGTCCTCCTACCTTTTCATAAAGAGGATGTCCCTTCCTGTGAAAGGATGTAGGAAGGGACATCGTTTTTTTATTATTATATATATATTTTTTAAATAATTAAGTTTTATTATTTTTTATAAATTAAAAAGAAAATAAAAGTACAATGAGATAAGGTGTTTTGAACATGTGGTTCTCATCATAATTATTTTGAAGTTAATATTGTTACCCATTTTATTCTTTATTCATTTCTTACAACTTCATTTTTCATTCTCTCCCAGGAGCTTAAATTATGAGTTAAGCAGTGTTTTTAAAATATGGACTGGATCGATCGATTTAACTAGTCCAATTGGAAACCGGACCCTGATCTAGTTCAAGTTTCATTATAAACTTAGACAATCGTCAAACCGGTTTGAATCTTCTTAACCCGATATTTGTCTAGAAACTCGTTGAATCGATGCAACTTAATTTAGGCTAGTCAACTGCCACTTCAATTAAAAGATCGATCGATTTAACCATTCCAATTGGAAACCGGACCCTGATCTAGTTCAAGTTTCATTATAAAATTAGATAATCGTCAGATCGGTTTGAATCGTCTTAACCCGATATTTGTTCAGAAACTCGTTGAATCGATGCAACTTAATTTAGGCTGGTCAACTGCCACTTCAATTAAAAAAAATTAGAATTGCATTCCAGAAAGCCTCAAGCCAATGTCCGCTAATATGGAACATGCACCTTGTTGCCACTTAAACCAAAGCATGCTTTATTATTATAATGAAAAACTTCATATATAATGTATATATTTTTATTTTCCATGTATGACTTCATTTGAATTTTTATAAATAGTATATATTATATATATATATTATATAATATATTATTTAAATAATATATATTTTATAAATAGTATTTATATTATATATTATATATATTTATATTATATATTATATAATTAAACTATTCTTATTTACTTAATTTTTAGCTTAAAATTTTTATTAGATTGAAATGAAATATAATTTTAATATTATAAAATAATATTAGAATAAGATTAATGTTTATTATTTTGTATTTCATAAATATATTTGTATAAGTTAAATTGATTTAATCTTTTTATGTATATATATAATATTATAATTTATACATATAAAAAATATACTAACCAGTTCAACCATCCGGTTTAACTAGTTTGACCTTCATTTGTTTGCTTTTCTAGATCAATGACTGATCTGAATTTGAAAACATTGGCGCTAAGGAATAAGTTTTTTTAATCTATTTTCTATATTTTGATACAAATATTTAAAGAAAAAAATAGTAACAATCATTATTTTAAAGTGTAAAATCAAGATTTATTTTATATTCAAAATACACATTTGAGATTATAAAATAATGAAAGTCCTAACATTTTCAAATACAAAATTAAAAAGAGTAAAAAAAAAATATATCTGATAATGAAAATTTTCCTTTCAACAAATTCTCCCTACTACACTCCTTCCTTTTTTACTTTTTGATTTTTCAATTGCTCCTTTTTACTCCTCTTATATGCTCTTCTTTTCCTTCTAAAATTCTTTCAATTTTTTTTTTAAATTTCTTTCAATCTTTATGAATGCTTCATTAGTGAAATTGCTTTGGCTTTTACAGAGAAAGTTTTAGCAATTACATTTACATTTACCTCACATTTGATTTGCATTTTACCTAAACATTATCAATAGGTTAAGAATTCAACAATAAACCTCATTATTTTTCAACATTGACTATTGCCGTATGAAATTTTCTTCCTTTCCAATTGTAAAGATAGGGATAAACCAGTAATGAGTTCGTGATTAGTGGTGTCAGTAGCTTTTTATCTACTATTATCATCCTTTATAAATTTCTTATTTTTATTTTTTATTTCTTTAAATATTTTTAATGTACTTTATTATTATTTTTATATTATTATCTACATAAAATTGAGTGTTAACAACTATCACTAATAAATTAATATTAGCAAATTAATCATTTTTAACTAACCAACCTTAGATTTGATCAATTCCATTATGAGTGGTTAACATGTTATAATCATTCCTACTTAAAATGCACAATCTAATATTATCTTAAAAAATGATAAATATAATCTTAATGGTAATGAATATCAAAATAAAAATTGTGTCATTATTTTTCAAGAATGAATTGAAAAAAAAAAAGAATGAAAAGGTGAAGGAGACGATTCAAACTCACTAGTAACACACACAAACATTTTACAAGTAATGTGTCGTACACACTTGTATATATTTTTTTGAAAAAACCATTTTCTTCATTTGACAATCTAGCAGCATTAGATTTTCCGCCATGAAAAAATTGTGCTAGAGTCCAATAAAAGTTTTTAATGGAATAAGATGGTCATATAGACATATGGCATTATTCAGATTTCGCAGATGCTAACAATATTTCTTACACTATTATTAAGTATTTATTATTAAGTCTTAGTTAACTGCACAAACTAATATTATTTTAAAAAATGATAAATATAATCTTAATGGTAATGAATATCAAAATAAAAATTGTGTCATTATTTTTCAAGAATGAATTGAAAAAGAAAAAAGAATGAAAAGGTGAAGGAGATGATTCAAACTCACTAGTATAACACACACACATATTTTACAAGTAATGTGTCGTACACACTTGTGTATATTTTTTGAAAAACCATTTTCTTCATTTGACAATCTAGCAGCATTAGATTTTCCGCATGAAAAAATTGTGCTAGAGTCCAATAAAAGTTTTAATGGAATAAGATGGTCATATAGACATATAGCATCATTCATATTTCGCAGATGCTAACAATATTTCTTAGACTATTATTAAGTATTTATTATTAAGTCTTAGTTAACTATATTTAAATATTTTTATTTTTATTTTTAATAATATAATAAATAAAGAATATTAATTTTAATATTAATATATTATTAAAATGAAACTTAGCATTAAATATTATTTTAATATTAATTATATTATTATTTACTATATTAGTAACAATAAAAATAAAATTTTAAACATGATTAGCTGGGACTTAATAATTAATGCTTAATAATAACTTTAAAATTGTTGTTGGCATCTGCCTTGTGTTTTTATAAGATTCTATGTTCAGTGTGTGTTTTATGTACAAAAGTTTTTAATCAATAAATGCACTAATCACTGTAGAATCTGATAAATGACTTCGCTGTTGAGGGTTGCTAATTGGGCATTATTAATTTTTTTTTATAAATCATTTGATATCTGAACACTATATTGAGTATTGACTAATCTAAATTTGAATTGGATAGGATTACGTTGGACAATAAAACTCTCATAATAAAATTTTAATGTAACTGCATTGTCAAAAATTCATATCCACAACTTCTGTTGGGGTTGGGCATCATTAATCAACAAACGTTACATCATTACATTGTCGCCAATGTGTTGCTAGCGCCAACGTTTCCATTAAGAAATTATTCCTAATCTGAACTAAAATTAAAATTTTAATATTATAATTTATTATATTTAATAAATTAATTATTTTAATACGGATGGATTCTAAGATTAAAAAAAATAAATTTTGATTTATAAAAATAATAAATAATATTAAAAAATTTAAATTTATTATAGAACTAAAAATATTTTTCTCCATAAAAATTTCTGGCGTTAAACATTTTTACCCATCACATCTATAACGAGCGCACCTTCTCTATAATGTGACTCTGAGAAATAATAAGAAAATAAAGATGTATCTATGATTATTAATAATTGATTGACCCAATAATAATAGATTAAGCCTCAAGATATTATAAATCTAAAGAATCTTAAATCTGATTTATATATCCGTTATTGCAACAAAAAAATTATTATTTATTATTCTTTCACCGGATAAATCCCATAACAAAATACGTGGGTGCCAGGGTGCGATCTTTTGGTCCAAGGTCTAAGATTCTAAAGCTTAATTCCAGAATATTTTGATCATTAACCTCGTATAATCGTATTGCAGTCGTACGTAATTGACCACTCCACTTGATGGAATAATTGAATGGGGGTGTACAATATACATATATTAAAAATGAATTTGAATATTTTTCATTACTTTGAAAAATAATGAGATGAATTATAAAAAGAAATAATTATAAAATTTTTATTTGAAATTGTGGAATGTAATAAGAAAATAATAAGTTTTAGAACAAAAATTATATTTTTACCTTTTTAAAATTAATAAGAAATTTGCAAAAAAACAAAAAAATAGATATCATTAAAAATTATGATCTTTGTTCATTAACCTCATATTACAGTCACGTACAGTTGACCACTCAACTCATCGGAATAATTTCAAATATTTAAAAAGAAAAATAGGGCATTAGTGATTCTTTATGGGAGTATGGTTAGGGGATCATATATTTTCAAGGATAGTAATATTTTAAAAAATATTATTATTTAAAATATAAATTTTAAGAACGTCACATTCCTACTTTTTTTTTAAATAACTTCAAAGACCTCCAAATTAATCCTTTAAGAATGTCATATCACTAAACATCCCCTACAAATTATCTAAACTCTTTATTAAACCACATTTAATAATTTATTATATTACCATATTTGGTTGAATTCATACCATTTTTAAAAATATTAAAATCTCATGTTTAAGTTATTTGCGTGTTGTTAAAAGTTTTGTCAAAATAAAGAAAGTACCATTATTAAAAAATTGGCCAATATTTAAAAGTGGGCAACCACCAAAAGTTTTTGACTAGTCAATGTAAAAAGATTAATGATCGATACCGAAAAGTTAACCTATCTCCAAAGAAGGTAAATTGTTAGAGAGAAGGATCCGCATTTGCAAATGGATTTACGAATAAAAATGAAATTGCAGATTAGAACTTATAAAAAGAGACTCCACACAACCGGGTATGTTAGATTCACAATTCGCGCAGGTTGAATGGAATAGGTCTACGAATGGTTTGCAATTTTTTTTTCGTATTTACCTCCTTCATGAATCATTAAACCAATTAAAATAGATTAATTAGACCTTATCAAGCTAGTTAATAAATAAAAATTGCACATTAAATTAGTCTTATATTAGATTTTTTTTTTCCACCAAATTAAAATTAGATCGATTTGCTAGAGTACTAGTACCAATCCCAAATTGACATTTACTAAATGATGCCAAATAGATTTTACAAATACATTATATTTTAAATATTAATTTTAAATTAGTAGTAGTAATTAATTGAAATTTAATATTATTATTTCAATTAAAATTTTATTGTTTGATTAAAATAAAATTATATTTAAGAAATAATTGATATACATAATATTTTATATTAATTTTTCCTATATTTATATCTCTTAAGGTGTGATTGTACTTATTTTAATGGATTTAGGCTTATTTTAAAATAAATTATTAGTTTTGGATTGAGTAAAATTAATGACTAATTTTGAAAATTTAACATTATTTTAATTTTTTTTTGCTATAACTTGAGTTTTGGACCTTGAATAGAGGTGATTTTGATATGGATTGAAAGGTAAGAGAATTCTCTCAAATTCTTATATTTTCACCGAAGTTCAATTCAAATGTTTGGTAGGCAAAATTTGGCCTTAAAGCTAATCTAGGGGTACTATCTTGATGCAATAGACTTGATCTTTCTTTAATGTTTGGTTCATATCTCGAGTTCCGAGAGCTCAAATTGCAAAATTCCAATGCTTACAGTTAGCCAAGATCCAAAGCAATATGTTTCTAAATCCTTGGAGTCAAAGTGATGTTATTTTGAAAGTAGAAAAGTAGCCCCAACCAAAATGATAAAAGCTAAATAGCAATGGATTTGTTTTAATATTAGAGTCATATTTGGGCCATTGGCCTCCAAATTGTAAAAAGTCTAATTAATTATATGCCTAAGAGTGAGCCTAAATGTTAATAACCTAGGGGAGCTAAATTAGAAGGAGATATATGTGGTAAAAGGCAACTTTTGAGAACATTCAAATTTCAACATTAAAAAGTTTTCTTCTTTAGGTTTCATTGAGTTCTTCAAGTTATGAGTGATTAAACCCTTTTCTTTTGGTTCAAAGGATTTGATGTATTCTTTCTAATTGATTTTGAGGCCTTATTCTTCATATTTTATGCTTAATTAATTATCCTTATTCATCTATTCTTTTCATTAATGATTATATTGATAGTTTTCTAGAAAGAGGTTGTTAGATGATTGTTTATGTGATTAAGTTTTGAAGTAGTTAATTAGGTTTATTTTTGTGTTTATGAATTTGATTCAATTAATTGACATATGATAAAGGAAATAGAGGGTAGGCTTTATGATTTGTGCACTTATGGGGCTATTTAGTTTATTTAAATTGAATTTCTCTTATGTTTACTCTATTTTAATTTTAATTGGCTTTTGTTGGGTCTTAATAAGGACTAATTTTAATTATTTAGCTTTGATTTGCTAATTCTAATCACATTGAAAAGGAAATTTAGGAATAATTTTAGGCTTCTAAGTTATTTTTCGTAATTGAGTGATTAATTAAGTATTACTTATATTTTGTGGTCAATGATAAATTGATATAAATCTTTTGAATTAGAATTCTTCTTGTAGTGAGTAAATCCTACATTTTATTTTCTATTTTCAATTTATCTAATTCTTATTTCTTATTGTTAAATTCTTTTTTCTTGTTAAGAAAAAACCCTATTGTTTCATAATCATATTGGACGTAAATAAAAGCCTAGTTTCCATAGGATCGACTCGATTTACCTTTACTACTATTTTGTAATTTTGGATTAATTTTAGTGTATTGAGATATGCATCAATAATCAATAATAACTATAAAGAACAAATCATAAAGAGGTCATCCACTACAAAATCATGTTTCAAACTTCTAATGGTATTAAAAAAATTTTATTTGAATTTGTTTAATTATGAATTCTAACTTTAAAATAAAGTATTAAAATTTTTTAAAGAAATTTAGTTCAACTTGGATGGAATTATAAATTATTATTATTATTAATATTAAATAGGACTAATATTAAAATTGTAAGAAAATAAATTTAGATATATTATTTTTTAATGAAAAATTCCCTAACTATAGAGGTAAAAACTATATGATCTAGTTTAGAAAATTTCACTATTTGTAAATAAAATAATTACAAATATTTTTCTAACTAACTTTACAATATATGAATATATCACTACTTTTAATTTTCACATCCTTCATTGAACGATGATTCATCTTCTTTCAAATTATTTTATTATTTATCTTCTATATCATACCAATTCTTGAAATAAATAACCATTTCTAGGTTCTCCATTACTACAAAATATCCCTTTAACATTGGTATATTAATGTTAGTTAAATTGAAGATTTACATATATAATAACGTAGTGATATTTTTGAAAATAAGTATAGCTTAGCACATTAGTTTAAATAAAAAGTTAATGTTGTAAAATCAACTTATCTAATGCAAGATAAGGTGTTAGAAAATAGCTTTAAAAATAACTTTCCATGTTGGTTGTTCAAAAATTAACATTGAAAATTAAAGCAAACCATTAGATTTGAAGAGGTACCAAACATTTGATATTGATTCTTATATACAACTTATGTTGGAAATTTATCTTGAGTGACATTTTCATAATTATTTGTAAAATATTAAATGTTGATTTTAGTGATAACCAATGTGAAAAATTTTAGATGTTAGTTTTTAATTAATATTTGACATCAAAAGTATTGCATTCAACATATATATTGTCTTTATTTCTTGGAATTGCAAATAAACTTGCATTGTATGACGATGTACTCTCCACTTTTTTGTGCTTTCCACTTGATTTTCTCTGGTGTTTGTTTGTGATGTGTGGCTTAACCTTCTACTACCTTTGAGCATTTACTCCTATTTATCTAGAGTATTTTTCCTAGTTTTTTTTAATGCTTCTTAAGCATTTTGTATTTTAATTGCAATCTTTGAGGTTAAACAAGTAGTATTGTTATTTATTGTTGAAAAACTTTCATTTTTATGTTGTAAAATTATGCTTCAATTGTTGTTTACATGTTTTAGAAGTATTCTTTAATATAGAGAATTAATATACCTAAACATATATCCTATTTGGTATTTATATTTTTAAAAATATCATTTTTGCTTGAATGTTATGTTTTTAAAAGCAACATTCTACATTAGTATGGTTTTATTTCTTAGATATTATTTTTGAAAATATCAATTTTTTGTGGGTAAAATTTTGTTTAAGAATCAAACTAAATGTGACAAAATAATATGCAATTCTTTCTTGTTATTATAGTTATCACATATATGTGCTCGATTGTATATGAAATATCACTTGGCATATACGTTGAATGTTTATATTGATTCTATTAAAAGTTTTTAAACAAAAGTGATATAGATTTAATTAATTTCAATAAATGTGGTCAAAGAAAGAAAGGAGCTAGGGACTTTATAATTAAAAAAGACATGATTCTTAAGCGTGCCATAGGTGAGAAGTTGAGAGTAGAATTTAATGACAAGAGAGTTGTATGTAGATCTAATGGAAGTGAATTTATACCTACCTTGGTTCCTTAGTACACACTAAGGTGCTTATTATTGTTAAGAATTGGCAATTGGCACTAAGTGCAACAAGATATTAAGGAAACCATTTCGGATGATATATTTGTAAGGAACCTTAATACTTATCTTTATTTTAATGAAAAAAGAGTTATATATAGATCTAGTGGAAGTGAATTCAGTAGCTACCTTGATTCCTTAGTACACATTAAGGTGCTTATTATTGTTAAGAATCGGCAATTGGCACTAAGCACCACAAGATATTAAGGACACCATTTTGGATGATATATTTGTAAAGAATCTTAATACTTATTTTTATTTTAATTTTTACATGTGCGTAACAAGAATTCTTAAATTACTAATCATGTTTATCATTAATTTGTAGGTTACCTTATAGGCTACCCTTAACATTCATCAAGATTATAAAGAAGTGTGTAGAAATTAATGGCGAGACATTGAGGAGGAACCTTTTATTTCTTATGCAAAGTTATATAAGTGAGATAGAATTAACAAGTGAAGATAATACACAATCTTAAAGAGTCAGGTCATTATAAAGAGAATTGTAAGTGTTTAGAATTAAATTAAAACATATCTTTTGATTTTTAATGCTTCCATTTCACATAAATTGAATCTAATTATCTATTTTTTTTATTGCTATAGGACATTTTTATGTAGCAAGCCTCTTAAAGTAAATTTGAGCAATTGCAAAGAATGACATCCTAGGTACAACGTTAGGATTTGAGAAGTAGCCCAAATGTGTTTAAGGAGTTAGATGTGGTATCTATTTGAGGGACTACTTTAGCTTATCATGGTGCCATTTAGTACAACATTTGTGAGCTAAGTTAGAGGATCTCAAAGCAAACATTAACTGTGATGTGGAAGAAAAACTCATTATGAATTGGATGGTAAAGATGTAATAGATATAGCAGTAACTTCACACTTTGATTAAGCAAATAGTGCACCATGTAACCTTATAGCCAAATTCTATGGCATACTAGCCTTTAGGACTATTACTCATGTAGGTATACCATCCTTTATGATTGCTACCTAGTTTACCTTTAGGACTCTTTATTAGGTATAATGCTAGCCACCATTGTAGTAGACATTCTAAAAACCATATCTAAGGTAAATGTCATGACCTAACCCTAGTTATAAGTAATGTGGAACTTGATACCTGATTCTTAATCTATCTTTCTTGCTAAAGTAATCTAATATAAGTAGCTATTTAAGAGAAGGAGACATGTAAAGTGAATAAATAATGAAATATAATTCTTAGTTGAAGATCCATTTATACCCGTTTATAATTTATCTTTTTTAGAGAACAAGCGGGCTTAACAAGCCTCAAAAGAATAAGTTTTTAATCTTTTACCTTTAATTTATATAGGAGTAGGCCTCAAAAGACGATTGAAACCAAAATATCTAGTGTTGCTTATTTATGTTAGAGGATTTTTTAAAATTTTATCTTTGAGGTGGTGGTAGAAGGTAAACTTAAGAATATACAAAATAAAGTATGGAGAAGTAAGTTTAAGACTTAGTGAATAAATATTTTAAAATAATAGGACATAACCAGTGTAATTACAAATTTATTGATTAGATTTACCTTCTTGTGCTTAACATTTAGTTCACACCTTTTTGAACATAATTGTGATTAGTACCATCATATTTATACATAATTAAACAAACTCATCTATGTTAATAACCAATCTATGTTAATATTCATACCATAACATTATTGCACAATGCATAAACAGTAAAATAAAGAAAACATTTAAACCTTTTTGTGATTCTTAGCTAACCTTATGCCTTTCATAAACCCAACCTTATCCCTCCAGGTTTAACCTTATCCTTATGCCTTTCACAAATAGTTATCAGATCCAACACTTATATATCGCATTTCCTTTATCATAATTCATATGATTTTTTTTGGCTATATAATTCATATGATTTCAATACCATTAATCTTATTCGTGTATCACATTTCATAGTATAATATCATCCATGCCTTTTTGCATGGCCATATAGCTTAATTTATTCCATTAATAACATAAAAATGTTATTCAATCTTATTCAATATCGAATAAATTATACTGAAATTGTAGCATTAAGTATATGAAATAAGGGACCAATAGTTAACTATTAGAAGACTTAATAGTTAATTGTCGGCTATGGGTGAGGAGTTTTTCCAGTAGGCTAATGGTTGATCGTTATGGGTTTAATGGTTGATTGTTAGCTATTGGAAGTAAATTTTTAAAAAATTTAGACCAATAATCAACTATTAGCCTAAGATTTATAGAATTTCCAATGTGATTTATAGTTCATCATGCTATAAACGTGCATGTAATGTATCCAATCCATTAAGAAACTCTACCTTATTATAAATATACACTTATAACATATTAGGTACAAATCAAGTCAAACATTGCTAAATTAACACAAATTCAAACAATTTGTATATAAATAATAAGAAACTTAAAACTTTAGTTCATCCTATGTTAAATCTTGAATCTTTGAGATTGAGTTAGAATATTTATTCACCTAGTATGGAAGAGGTTGCTAGATAATAAATTTAATAATTCTTGGCCCTAATCATACAAAAATTAAGATTTTCTTAAGTTATGGTTCAATTTCCCCATTTGAACTAAAATACCTAGGTCCTTACCAAACCATAGGGGGGAATGAAGGGAAGTCCAATAGGAAAGAAGATCTTATTTTGATTATATGGATAAATTGATAAAGATTAATGCTTTCTTTCCTTGATTTGATGAAGAAGTGAAACGGAGGAAGAAGATGTGTGAGGAGAAGAGTTAGAAGTAGAGGTCAATTTTTAAGAATTTTGGAAAATAATGAGAAGGATGGTTGAGTTGGGGCTAAAAATGAGGAATAGTATAGGAGTATTTTTAAAAATATGCCATAAATTTTTTATACTCATATACTTATCTCTAATGACTTGAAACCTTTAGTTATTTTTTTCTATTAACTTTTCCTTATCTATTTCTCATTGAGTTTTTATCTTAAATCTTATTAAATCATTAAATTTTATTTTATCCAATATATTATTTATATTTCCTTATTGCAATCTAATCATTTCTTATACACTTTCCATTCTAATTATTCCTATTAAGGGTATATTAATTTCTTCCTTCACAAAATAAAATATTTAAAATTTCAAAATTATAAAGAGGGTGTAATAATAAATGTCATTTTTAACCCTTACACTTATATATATATATATATATATATATATATATATATATATATATATATATATATATATATATATATATATATATATATATGCATGAATTGAGTTCTTTATAATGGGGATTTTCATTACACATAATAAAACTTTATGTGCTTAGATAATGGTGGGACCACCACTATAAAAGGTTACAACTAAGTGGATTTTGGTAGGTTATGAGCTCTATCATCAATTATTATTAGATGATTAAGTTAAAATAGTAGTTGATAAGCCTTTGATTTGCATGGATAAGGTGTTGGTGCTAAACAATGAAGTTTAAATAGTGGAAGAAGCCTATGAAACTTTCATCATATGATTAATGGCCTTTATTCAATTCTTAATAGAGGTATCATCATGTATCTTCTACCTATCATTAATAACTTTCTTATAGGGATGAAGTTATATTAATCTTATTATATGAGATTACTAATGCAAGCTATTTTTGCTTCAAAGACCATTTAATTATGATTAGAAGGCATTGCAGGCTAAGCTTGATAGCTTCTGAACCAAAAAGGCTTAGCACATGCTTTAGATGGAGGTGGATATAGTGGGAATACATAGTCTATTTTACATTAGGAAACGTTCATTTATATGCTCTTAAGGTTTGATAAGTTTGATGTCAGTTATATCTAAGTCTAGGTCAAGTAAGTTTATACTATCCTTTTTGCATAAACATGAATTAATTCAACTATTGTCTAGATATAAGTCTAGTTTATGTTAATCTTTTTACAGGTATTATTATGAATATTGGTCTTCCCTAGATGCAAGAGCTCAATATAAACACCTAAACCCACATTAACTTAACATTCAAGCTCAATAAGACAATGAGAAGAGGGAGGAATACATTGTCATTACATCACTTAAGTGGCCTAAGAGAACTTATTACTTTGCATTATACTATTCGGGTTGAGTCTCATTTATGTGTTAGTTATGATTTCTTTTTTTTTTTTCATGAATACAAATTGACATTTTGTTTTGCCATTATATTGTAAAGGCCATTAAATGTTTGTCGTGGTGTGATTGAAGAGGAAAGTTATTACACCCTCTTTAATTATTAATAAATTAGAAATTTCGATATGAGAAAGAATGATTAAAATAATCAATAAATTTAGGTGAATTAAAAATTTTGTGTGAAATATGGAACAAGATGAAATTAATAAAACTAAGAATATAAGAATATGATTTGGGTGTAATTTTAATGGAAAAATTTTATTAGAATCTTGAGGAATAAAGTTATACACTAATATAAGTGAATATATGAGTATGGAAGAAGATTATGAATAATTTTTCAAAAATGCCCTGGGGCTATATATTCCTCTCATACCAGCTAAACCCTCATTTCTCTCTCATTTCTCCATTTCTTCTATTCTCTCCATACAACTCTTCCACTACTTCACCAATTAAGTAAGACAAACTTTAAATCTTCTTAATTTCTCTATTCAATCAGGGTAAGAATGTTGCTTTCATTAGGAATATATCCTACTTCTTCTTGGTTGGTGAAGGATTTAAAGTCTATTTGATTTTGTTATGTATTCTAAGCCCTAACCTTAGAATCCTTGCATTTTGATGTGATTCGGGTTAAGGGATTATTAAACTAGCATTCTAGCATCCTTTTCCATATAAAATGAGTGGATAATCTAGCTAAATTCATGAATTTTGAGATTTTATGATGATAATGATGAAACATAGATTTTTACGTGATTTTGTTTGAATTTGGGTTGTTTTGATGTGGTTGAAGAAGCAAATGAGAGAAAGAGAGAGGTGGTATGAGATATTAGATAAATGTATTGATGATTGTATTTAGTTTTGATATGGATTATATTGTTTATGAGGTGTTTTGGTTAGTTGCACAGTGAAAATTTTGCAGAAAACTAAGATTTTCATGTATGAATCAATTTTAGGGGTCTAAAGGTAAAGCTAAGCTTCAAAATTGAGTAACTAATTGATTCTAGGGGTCCAAGGGTTGATGAATTGATTCTAAAGGTCCAAAGGTATAACTGAGCCTCAGAATTGAGTAACCAATCGATTTTGATTGGTTCATGAATCGATTTATTAACTACAGAATTGTATATTGATTTTAAAAGCATATAACTCCTTCATTTTATGTCTGTTTTAAACAAATTACCTATTATTTTAAAGGTAATTGAGTCTACTTTCAAATGGAATTAGTTTCAAATTAAAACTTAATCGATTTGAGTAAATAACTAGTCTATGAAAATCTTATTAAGTTTATTTTCATATGAAATGAGTTTATAGATATTATATTTATAATTTTTGAGTTATTCATAGAAGACCACTCAAAGGTCATAGTTAAGATGACTATATAGTAACATATACTCAATCTATACTATGTTTTCATGAGTTTTAATTACTTAACATAAGTGTTTGGTCACTAAACACTAAAGATAGTGTGGTTCATGATAAGTATAAGATTACATGGGTTGGATAATCATGACATAAGAAAGTAGAAGTTATGTGCTATAATATATGATATAATGAACTTACTGCATTACTTATGGAATGAGATATATACATACATATATATATATATATTGAGAAATACATTATAAATTGAGTACTATGATATGTGTGAGTACTTGTAGCTATACAAGAAGGTATAATAATGTTGATAAGTACTATAATGCATACTAAAATTAAATTGTGTCTGTATTGAATAGAACTTAAGCTTTAATGTTGAAATTACAGTAATAATCTTGCCATGAGTGGCATTAAAAGTGAGAAATGTGATGGGGGTGATGTTGTGAATATTGAATGAAAAATTTTCGGTAATGAAGCGTGTAAGGTATAAGGTTGGTTTAGGAGGAATATGGATGGAAATAAGCGGGTAAAGTATAAGGATAGCTTGGGAGATAAAAGGAGAGTGAATGTGTTTTATTTGCTATTTATCATTTCGAATAAAATATGATTTTGAGTGTAATTAGTCATAAGTATTATTACATGATACATTAAAAATGAAATGACTATGTATTGATCTCTCAGTATTAATGACTCTTATTTATTAATATGCTTAAATGTGATACAGATGCTTAAAGAAGGATAAGCTTGTAGGTAAGTAAGTATAAAATGTTACTATTCTTATAAATTATTTACTCATTAAGCCCTGAACTAACCTATTTATGTTTTATTTAACAGATTCTTAGGTTAAGCCTCCACCTCTACTTGCTGAGAGTTACATTTCATAAGAGATCATTGATGGTATTTTAGTAGCATAAATTCATGTACATAAAATATTTAAACCTTTTATTTATTATAGAATTAGATAGAGGGAATGTGAAATTGATTCCTTTTGAGTTAGTTAGGCTTGTTTATCCTCTTTTTGGGAGGACTATAAGCATGCCTCACTTCTCCATCTTTTGTAGAAATTTCATTGAATGTTTTCTTTCTAAAATGTTAGATCCTTTATAAATGCATGACATTTATTTTTATGGATCAAGGCATTTAGTGAGGAATAGACTGGTGGAAATCAAAAAGAGGTTCCACACTGGTCATAATTAGGTTAGGGTTAAGACAAAAGTCATCTTTTAGTTAGATATTTAGAGGAGGGATGAATAGCTGGATCTTTTATAGGTGATGAATGTAATCCACATTGAAAAAGTACTTGAATAGAGCTTTAGGAAAATGCAATACAAGAGGTATTCAACAGGATAGGAAAGGTAAAAAAAAGTAATTTGGGAAGCAGTGAATGTATTTCCTAAGTAAGATTATAACTTGTTTAAAATGGAAACTTATGCATTAATGGAATGAAACTAACCTTCTATTTTATTGTAATGCTTAAGATAACCTGACAATGTGGGATGTGGCTATTATGTTATGTAATACATGCATGATATGATATGTGATCAAGAAGGAGTAGTTGCAGTAATTACTTGATTATTTATTGATCATCACATGCTTAATTAATTGAATTAATCTTGATGATAACACATTAATTATATACAAATTGAAGTACTTTGGGCACAACCCCAACCCATACACTCAAAAAAAGCTTGATGAAATGAGAAAACTTTAGATAGGGTATTTTATCAAGATCAAAATTGAATCACTTTGAATAGCTTCAAGAGAAATATATAGTGGTTGCAAATGACTTCATGATAATGCTTTAGTTTTGTATAACTTATTGTAACTTATTGTATTTTGATGTATAAATGAAAGTTCAAAAACTTCATATAAAAGCTCTAACATTTGTTTTTGCTATTATTAATTACTATGCATTTTTGTAGTTGTTGTTAATTATAGTCTAATGATATGGTTGTTGTTAATTGTAATATGTTTTGGCAATTGTTAATTGGCTATTTCTATTTTTATTTTTATAGTGATTAATTGATTATTTTTATAGAGTTTTTTTTTTAAAATTACATTATCAAAAGATATTAGTTGTTTACAAATAACTAACATCTTTAATAACATGTTAACTATTTAATAACTAACTAACATCATATAGTTTATTAGCAGGACAATATCATTATCATTTAAACATTGGTTTATAGTTAATAGCTAACATTTAAGGTTTGATAGCTTTTATCCTCTAGCAAGAGTTAAAAATAAAAAGAGTAAAGTATGATACCATTTGCAAATTTCATCATGGAACTCTTTCTAACCTTAAAATTATTTTTCTATCTTTCTTTTCAACTTTAAAATGATTCTCTTTAGTTTTGTATTTTTGCTCACCAATTGTTTTTTTTATAGGATTATTAGCTCATTATTAAATATTTAAGGTTTAGCGCTCTCTAGAAAAACATAGCATATAAATGTAAAAATTTGTTTAGTTTTTATTTTTATTCTTATAATTTAATTTTTTATTTTATAATCGATTATATTTTGTAATCTTTTATTTTAATATAGCTTTTGGAAATTTGTATCAGTAAGAAAATTGATTTTATTCTTCTTTAGCATTTAATGCTATTATTTACTATTTATTCATATGAAATATATAATGTATAATATCATACATCAAATTTAAATGAAAGGTCATTGTATTTGTAGGGTTCAAATTCAAAAGTGTCTTTCTTAACGATATGAGCGGTATGAAGACATATTTAATGTATTAGCTATCTTTGATTATGTAAGGTCATAAGAGATATTGTATACAACCACTCATATTTTTTAAACTTTTATTATTCAATTTATTCTTTAAAATTGTTGACCTTGGGATTCTATAAGGTTATAAGAGATATTAGTTTCTATTTCTGATTAGAATATCTTATAAGGATGAATACAGAGAGAGTAGGGAGAATTTGGGAGGAAGGAGAGGAATAAGAGGATCAAGAGGAATAAAGTGGTGGAAAAGTTAAGGTTGAAAGGCGAGGATAACATACCATATTAGTATTAGAGTTGTGCCTTATAAGCCAATTACATATGATATGGTAGGGTGCTTTTTGTAAACCTTTTCATTTGATCAATTATTAATAAAAATGTATTTTATCTTTCTCTATCAATCATTTAATTATTATTTATATTTAATAAAGTCTAAAGATCAAGATGGTTTATGAAATATGATTATTTATAAAAATGATGATCATGAAACATATCCTTGCAAGCCTAGATCCTAAAATAGTCATAAAGTTATTGGGAATGACACTAATAACTCAAATAGACTAGTACATATTATGCATGTTCAAGTAGTAGGATGTCTTGTTTCATGAACATTAGTGGGGTAACACTAGTATATATATGTAAGTGCTCATTAAATGAATGAGTTCACTAAACTGATTGATTTAAGAATTTCTATATGGATAAGTCGAATTAGAATTCTTATGTTGTAATAGTGCAGAGTTAATTCTTCGAGGCATCATGGTAATCTTATATATGGTATGTTATAATTTAATATTATCATGATTCCTAAAAGTCATTTAAAGGATATCTATTAATTATAATCTTATCATATATGAAGATTTGTAAATGTTAATAAGGAATTCATCACTTTTCACAAAGATAAGAAAATGTGTTATGTTATCTTATGAATCATGACTTGAAAATCCTTAGCCAAGGTGTGGTGAAATTAGAAAAAGAGTTTTTTGAGTTTCATATAAGACGTCATGAATTTCGGATTGAATACATAATAGTTGAATGACTAGGGTTTTAATTAATTATCACACCTTAAATTTAACCGAGATATTGACTAATGAAAGGATTATACTACATGGTAATTACAATGAAAAATGTTCATTTTTGGGATTCACGTTAACTAATTCATAATATATTGCTAAATGTTAATAATGAATTTTAAGATTTAGAATTAATAAGATTAATTCTAAATATTAAATTTGTTGGCCTTGGCAACTCACACCCAAGAGGGGGTGAATTAGATATTTTTATTTTTTTTATTTTTCAAACTCTTTTTCAAAAGCCTTTTATTTTGGGAAGCCAAAAAGAATAATTTTGATTTAGACACTTCTAAGAAAGTTTTATGAATATGTTTGCACTCAAGATATAACAATTCAAAGAATTAGTGCAAATTTACTTAGTCCATTATGCACAAATAAATAATCAAGAAATTAATTCAAGATAATTTAATAAAGAAGTTTACACATAATATATAACCAGTTAATTTACTTGTGCAAAGCAACTTATTTAATTATGCATAGATAAGAAACAAGAAGGCAATCCATAAATGAATTTCTCTTTCAATCATTCAATCATTTAAAGATCAAGATCAATATTAATGTATAATGTATTTAACAATTAACAACAACAAGAATAGAGCATTCAACACTATATTTTAACAAAATAGAGTATATACATCAAGGAAAAACAGAGCAATGTTGCAGAAAAATAAAGCATAGGGTAGAGAGATCAAACAAAAGAATTTATAGTAGTTCTTCTCTTGGATATCCTCCCCAAGGTGTACATCCATTCTCTAAGCTTTCCAAGCTTGTGTTAATCCATTATCCCTTTAAGTTTCAATTAGCACTTGAAGAAGCCTTACAATTCTTGCTCTTTTTCTTGAGCAAAAACTCTCTTACAAGAAATACCTCATTCTCTCTAAGAATTACAAAGGGATACCTCACCCTTTTTAATTTGGAAATGATATAAGAGGAATATCAATTCATAAAAACTCTCTTGAAGAGTAGGTAGAACATACGAAGCACTTAGAATGGAAGAATTTCATAAAGTAGAGCTCAATTCATGATTTGATGAAAGAAGGTGTAAAATGATATTAACAAGTGAAGTTCAAGCTATCTCTTCTTTGTATTTTATGTTTCTTAGCTTATATATGAAACCCTATGGAGTATTATAGCCGTTTGAGGTTATTAAAGATGAAAACTAGCCATTACTAGTCATTATTCACACACCAGAATAGCTTGGAATCGATTAGTGAATCGATTCAAGATGTTTAGGGTGCTCTTTGAATGTCCAGAATCGATTGGTGAATTGATTCACCTAGACAGAAATGCAATCTCAAGTTTAAAAGGTCATAACTTCTTCATTTTAAGTTCGTTTTAAGCAAATGACTTATCTTTCGGAAAGATAGTTAAGTATACTTTTAAATAGGACTACTTTCATGCTTATATATAATTTATTTTTTGAGATATGTTTACAAAATGAGAAAAGGTTAGAAATAGTAAATTTGTAAAAAATCTGATTTTGAGACTTAACTTGTATAAATTATAACTTTTTCATATATTAGTCATTTTAAGAAAATGACCAATGTATGAAAAAAAATATTTGAGTCTATTTTCAAATAAAAATAACTTCATTCTCATATCCTTCATAGTTTTCGAGATATGATTAAAATAATGAGCAAACATAAAAAAAGACCAGATGCAGAAAATTGATTTCTAAACTCATCTTGAAAGAATCATAACTCTTTCATATATTAATCATTTTAAGCAAATTATATGTCTATGGAAATATCTTTGAGTCTATTTTCATATGGAAAAGTTTTTACAATCAAATCATGAGCATTTTATGAGATATGATTAAAAGAATGACTAAAGCTCAAAATTAAAAATATTAAAACCTCATCTTCATTGATTTTTGAAATGTCCTTATATGTTATCTTGTAAAAGCATGAATTATGGGATATATTTTAAAACATTTTGATCAAGCTAAGATTATGAAAATATGTTTAAGCTCTATATCATGAAATACTCTATTTTACAAGAAAGACTAAGCCTTAAGATTAAAAACTATATCAATGAAGTGTTTAGGCTCTTCTTGATGCTTCCAAGCTTTTAATCTTCACAATCTTCAATACTTGGATCATATTTTCTTTCTTGTCTTTCTTCCTTGTTATGGAGTTAAGCACAATATGATCTTCTATTTTCTCACTTCAATACTTACTCTTTTTCATCTTGGACTTTCCTATATACAAATTTATAAACTTTGCAAATAATATAGTTAGTCCAGTCTAATATATTAAGATATTAATATGCATAATTCATATAGAATAAATTAGTACAAGAACATGCATAATCATCCTTTTCTATATTTTGATTAATCATATACTTAGTAATGATTGTCTATAATATAGCTCTTTTAGCATATAATCAAGCATTGTTATTACAATCATAACCTAGCATGTATATTTAAGATTTTATAAGCATTTTGGTACAAAGACATGCAATTCTATTATGACATTCATTTATCATCATGCATATATAACAACAAGCATAATCATCCTATAATATATATGCATTAACTATAACATAGTATGTCTATTAACATATATCACTTTAGCATAAGACATATAATGCTATTGTAACATTTATTTATCATCATTCAAAACTCATCACATGAAGCCTTAAGGCTAACAAAATTAAAAGGGTTTAATTTAATTATGATCCACTACTAGTTTAGCAGTGAACCTAATAGGTCACACACATAAAATCGGGTACATTCACATTTATTTATTTAAAGAGAATAATTTAATTATGAGATAATTAATAATTCAACTATAAGATGGTTAATGGAAAAATAAATAAATAAAAATAAAGAGTTTATTTACTTATTTATTTTATTAATAATTTTCAGAGGTAAATAATAAATAAAGAGTTTATTTATTGATTTATTTCATAGGAAATACTATATAAATAATAATTTGTTTATTTGTTCATTAGGTAAATATTAGATGTGATTTAAAATTCCTTTTAGGATTCTAATAGCAAGTCATAAGACGACTATAAAAGGATATGTACAAGAGTTGTAGAAAACCCTAAAAGTAACATATCAACCATCAATATGTATATGCTTATGTGTTAAGCTAATCAAGAAAAATTATCTTTTTTGCTCTCTTTCTCTCCATACTTCATTGTTGCTAGTACAAAAGTGTGAGAGAGTGGAGACCGATCATAGAGAATAACCTTATAAGAGGCATACTTGGATCTTTTAATTGTTATTCTAGAACACATACAATTAGGAGAGAAGTAAAAATTGTTTTCCTTGATTGTATATTTCTGAATTGAATTAATTGTATGAATGATCCTTGGGAAAAGAAATTTGGATCAATTAGATTTTTAGACTTCCACTACATTTGCATGTGATGCAATCTTGAATTTTCTAACAATTGATTATTTATAGAGACCGAAGTAGTATTTCTAATATTAAACATTCAGTTATTTATAAAAAAATCAAATGTAATGTTATTTTTAAGGACATTTACAAACAAAATGACATTGATTTTCTTTTTTGATGTGATAACTGACATTATTGTTATTGTATTATATAACTAATGTTAAATCTAATAAACAATAATGTTCAATTAGATATCAGTCATAAATCGACACATAAGTTACTAAACGCCTAAAATCCATTAGTAATTTTGTAATAGTGTGTGATTGATTTATATTTTAAGGAATAAAAAAATTAATGTGTTGAAGTTTTTGATATAATAGAATAGTAGATAAGTATAATATTTTCATACCATCACTCTTTTGCTATGTTTGAATGGATGTGAATGATAGGGAAGGGTATGTTATGTTATAATCTTTTCCTTGTTTAAGGGGTTTTAATTGAGAAAAGAAAGTGATTAGGAGTTTATGATTAATCCTCAAAAGTTTTCCAACATTCTTCACTACTCAATATTTTGTTTCTTCAATTTAGAAGGTTTTAGAGAGTTTTTAAGCATTGAAACAAAAGAAAAGGATGTCATGACTTAACTATCCATTCTCCTTATTTCCCTTGCCTTCTATCTTTGGTTGTTATCCTCCATTCCCTTTTTTCTCCTAACTCCTAAACATATCCTTATGGTGTGTTTGGATGGTAGACAGTGAAAGGGAATGAGAGGAATAGGAAGGTTATTGCATACCTTTCCCTACTTGAAGAGTTTCAGTAAATGAAGAGAAGGTAATGGGATTATATATGCTTTATCCACCATCATTCTCCAATGTTGGCATATTTTGTAATCCTTTAATTTGAGGGATTTTTTGAAACGTTTTCTAAACATTCAAATAAAGAGAGGGAAAAATCATCCATTAAACAACCATTCTCCTCTCTCTATCTTTTATTTTCTCTTATTGTCTTCCCTTCACTTCCAAAATCTCCTAAACATACCATTAGTGAAGAAAGAGAAGAGAATGGAAGATTATGACTATAAATCCTCCAATCCTAACATTTTTACACTTCTCCAACTGGAGGGCTTTTGAAGATTTTCTGAACAACCAAGGAGAGAAAAGGACTCATCTATTCTTCTCTTTCTTCTTCCCTTCCATTTTCTCCTTTAATCTTTTCCTCCCCTCTCTTAACCTTCGAACATACCATTATCAATATAATGTCATCTAATATTGCTTTTGAGACTTTTTCTCCTTATTCTGTAAGAGCATAGTATAAATTAGACATCTTAATCATAAAATTAAGATAAATTTAATGGAGACTAGAGACTTTTGGAAGTGTGTTATTGAAAATGTGCTTTCCAGTTGGTGAACAGGTTGTAAGAATTGAACTTTAAGATTCATTATTGAGGGATGGAATACAGTAATCTTTTTCCATCAATTGGCGGATTGTATAATATATTCTGTAGTACGATAAGGAGTTCTGAAGTCAAAATGTCAAATAATTGATATAAAATTAACCACATGCATATAAACTAGTACGTGGATTATTGCCTTGCGCCGAAATTTTGTAGTCACGTTGTCATCACGTCACGGGTCCCATTACGAAAAATTGAAGGTGGTTATACTTTTGTATCTATACATATTTTTTCTACCCGTACTTTTCACAAAATTTCATTAAAATTTTTAATTTTATATAAAATGGAAAAATTTTAAAAATTCTTTTGATACAACTTCAAATTAATAATGAAATTATATATATATATATGAGAGAGAGAGAGTGGGTGCAAATGAGTAAGTTACTCACAAGTAATTCAAAATTTATTGGTAAAAAAGTTTGACTTAAGTTAATCAATAAACGAATTAAACCTAAATTTTAAAATTATCCAGTTCAAATTATTTGCCAGTTCAAATGAGTCTAATAATAAAAATATTTTTATTTTTATATTATATATAAATAAGATAAAATACTTGCTATGGTACCCCTTAAAATTCAAAATTTGGAGTAATGTGTCATGCTCTATATAAAAAGATTCAATTAAATTATAATTGTCAAGGTTGTATGGAAAAATATAATAGATACTTTAATTGAAGTAATTAGTTTTTAGTATTTGTTACTTTTTACCAAGTGTAATTTGATGGTATTATGTGATAATATATTGTGAAAATATTATAATTGGATGAATTTTAATAATTGTAGAAAAATTTATATTGATAATAAAAATAAAATAAAAAAATCTAGTATCCAATTTATTTGCAAAAAAATAAGTTATATATTCAAATATAGGTGAAATAACAAATTATTCAATTGAAATTGTATAAATTCTTTTATGTTCATATTTATTACAAACTAGAATTTGAATTTCAAATATTTCAAGTTAAATGTGAAATCGTGGGTAAATAATATATATTAGTCAAATAAATACATGTAAATTTATTTAGATTAATATTTGAATTAAGTTAAAATTTAAATTTAAATTTGAATTACTTAAATTTAATGCGTTTGAGTTATGTTTATTTTTTACGAATTTAAATTTAAGCAAACAAATGATGAGCTCAACGGAGTTAGTTTGAGCATCGTCGACAATAACAAAATTAAAATTATTGCCATCAAATTTTGATTTGAATTGTAAAGTTTCATAATAACATTATTACAAATGGCATCACATAATTCTCAATTTAAATCCTCCCAGTTATGGTCTAAAAGATCAGCTAGGATGAGTAATGAATCCGCTGTGAATTACAGACGGATGAGCAAAAAGATAAAAAAATAAAAATTCATCAACGGTTACTATGTCTAAAGTTGACTTTTTGTTAGATTCAATAGAGGAGACACCACAAAGTAAGTGCCAATGAAATTTGAATATTAAACCTTGCTACACTCCCGAAGACCAAAATATTTGAGCTAATATAATATTAACCACTAAACTATTTCTCCAATATTTTAAATTGAGATTCTTGTTAATTTACACTTATCATGCAACTATTTGAGCTCAAATCAGGTCATTATAACAATATAATTTTATGTCGAAGGGGGGGGGGAGATATAATTTAAGCCTTGGAGTCCCGATTTAGTGGTTAAAAGGACTTGAATGGTACGTTAAAGTTCTTGAATTTAAAACTTTCGCTATTAATGTAAAATATATAATTTATTTTCGTGTAATTTTAATATTTAAAAATATAAGATACACTTAGTAAATTATGTTGATTTCTTTTGAATTCTATTCTAATTATAATCACATCTTTCAATTTTCTTAAGTATATTTACCTTCTTTCTGTTCTTTCTTTCTTGTTTTTTTCCCGTTTTCCTAGCAGTTATCAGGGGTGAGTCTAGAGTTTAAGTATAAAATTAAAATTGTGAAGGTGTGTTTAGATTAAATCACATGAATAATAAACTTAATTTGTCCTATCAGAAAATGAAAAAAAGTAAACTCACATTAATTTGGGGTATGAAATGTTCAGTAATAAGGGTGAAATCCATTTTTTTTTTGGTGATATAATAGAGTGTGACGAGGAAAGTAAAAATAAAAATGATTTTGTTAAAATGTCTTTTTTAACCTTTTTTTTTAATAATATAACGAGTGCCCTTCTCAAGCAAACTATAACATGATGATAGAGAAATAGGCCTTGCTTCGATAGTACCAGAAGAATCTTGCAAGTTGGGATTTTTGTAGAAGGTTTGGCAACTTCCGTATAAATGTTCAATTTTTTTGTAATATTTAGAAAATAAAATTACTGTAGTAAGCATGAATTTTTTAATTATATTTATAAAAATTTCATTTGAAAATTTTTAAATATTTTAATGAGAAAGATTAAAAATTTAAAAAATCCAAAAAAATATAATAATTATACATACAGTAGGATGAAATCCAAAGAAACTAATATAAAAAAAATTTCCTTGGTCTTTGACTTAATATTTTAAAGTTTAGATTCTTCTTTTTTTAATAAATAAATTAGGAAACAATGTTGAGATTCGTTGACAATTTTGACGTATATAGTCTGTAGATTCTTCTGTTAAAAGGAAAAAAAAGGGATAAAGATCCTTTTTATACAAATTGTAATAAGATTATTGCTTATGAATTAATTATTCTTCAAGCATGTGAATGTGTTATTGTTGTAAAGGAAGATATTTTCATAAAAATATAATTATAAAATATTTAAATGGTGAAAAATATTCAATATATTTAATGTTAAATAAAGTGAATTTAGTGAAAAATAATTTTTACTTTTTTTAAGAGGAAATTATTTTCTTCAACCATCATGACTCTAGGTATCAGCTTTCTTTAATTTTAAGCTATCAAATAATATGTCATTTCTTATTTAATTGCAAAAAAATAAAGTAATTTTTTTACGAAAAATAATTTTCAGCAAATTACAACAGATTTTAAGATACATTGCATACTTTTAATGAGAGATTCTTAGATAATATACTATATGGTATTTTTAGATAAAAATGTCAAACACAAAAAATCCAATATAGCCTTTTTTTAGATAAAAATAAAAGTCGAACATAAATATATATCTAATATATAGTATTTTTAGATAAAAAAGATTCAACTCAAAACACATTGTACGCATTAATTCTTGGCAAGACCACTTATAAAAATAAACTGTGTCCCTCTAAAACATTTTTGACAATAGCACAATAATTGATATTGAATATTGGTCAATTATTTCAATTATTGATTTAATATTTATGAAAAATCAAGTTGAGGAAGATATTATATTAAATTATACATACTACCACGTGCGTATACACTTAAACTATGAGGACGAATCAATTTGGACGAAGACAAACATTAGTATAAGACTATAATAAGTTGGGCAGCAATCCCCATGCCTATAAAGTTACTATAAAATTTTTTTGCTCTTAATTGTTATTATAAATTCGAAAATATATATTTTGATTTTTCACATCCAATTAGAACCATTTTACAATTTTTATTTGTGATTAAAATTTCAAAAATAGTTAAAAGTTAATTCTATCATCACTACAAAAAATGGGTCCATGCAACGACCAAAGTCATTTGTATAGACCTGATTTGTTATCTATATTGTTGTTATAGATGTCAGTATCACATGTATTAGATTATTTGTATAGAATTATGCCTATTGCATTTTACACAAATAATATTTTTATGTCATCTGTGTTAGATTTATACAAATAACATAGGGTATATAGATAACATGTGTCATCTATGTAGATTTAACCTATACAGATTACATAGGCTATACAGACGAAATTTGTTGTCTGTGTAGACTCAACATATACAGATGACACTAGCTATACAAATGATAAGTGTTGTTTGTGTTGATAACCTGTACAAACCACTTTGTTATTTGTATAACCCTTTCATCTATACAAGTTGAGGCCTACACAGATGATAAATGTCATCTATATAGCCCGTGTTATTTGTATAGATCTTTTTTTTAAAAAAATAAAATTCTATATATGTTCATATTTTTTTTTACATAATTGATATTTAGATATTTATTTTTTACATTTGAATCCATGATTTTTTACATTTGTGTTCATATTTAAATATTTATGTGTAGATAAAATAAAATGATAATAATTATTTAAATTTGTAGATGTTAATAATTATTTAACACAATAAATTATAAAAATAAATGAAATACAAACTAACTCTAAATAATATATAATAAAGAAGGTAAGTCACGTGCATACATATTAAAAAGTATCAAAACAAATTTATATGATATATAACTATCTAAAATAATAGTCTTTATCATTATTATCTCGTCTCTTCCATCGTCTAAAGGCAAATGTGAGGGTGAGGGTGAAGGTGGGTGTTGCTGTGGCTGGAATGTGGGTGAGAGTTGCTACAATTGAGGGATTAGGGGATGCTATGAAGTAGAAGGCAAATTAGAAGCGAATCTAGATGATATAGTAATTTTGACAAAATTATAAACGTTAGCCATTTATGAAATATTATGTCAATGACTGAAATGTATACATCATAATATTAAATGACAACATTCATCATACATATTTAAAGACATTTATGGTCTTTTTGGTAATTCATCAATATCTTTATAGATATTCAAAATAATGATGTATAAAATACCATAACATTCTAATGAATATTCTAAATTAGACTAAATACGACAATGTTACATTTTGCCAAATTAAATGTTTGAACATCACATTGTCAAAAGTAAGACATTTTTTGGAAATATCTAATTTTGCGAACTAAAAATTATCTAAAATTTATATGATATCTGAAAATACTTGATTGAATTGTATAATTTTTTCAAAAGTTTTATCTTATAACATGCTTTTGATATTTTTGTGTATTGTATATTTCTAATTCCTTTTTTAAAATTTTACATAGGATATTTATTAAATTTTATTTTCTTAAATTAATTTATATGAATATTTTACTAATAATTTTTAAATATGAATGTAGTTTCATTCTTAATTTATTATGATATATTAATAACTTTTCAATATATTAAAATTTTTAAATATTAATGTAGTTTTATTCTTAAAGTTTTGAATATATTAAAATAGAAATATAAAAAGCTACTATATTTTAGAGTTGATTTTATAACTCATGAATCTTCGTGTTAGCATGAAAAGGAAAAATTTGTTTTAATATTATATATATATATATATATATATATATATATATATATATATATATATATATATATATATAATATTAAGGATTCTTTATTATGATGTAAAAAACTAAAATTTTTAAGGCAATATTAGATATCAATATGATACTAATTCGATAAATTACGTAAATTACTTTTTATATTATTATATTAATAAAAAATTATTAAAATATTTTATCATCATTGAAAATTTTAGTTAAAAGTATCTTTTTTTTATTTATTCATAATATAGTATATTTTATATGAATAATAGATTAAAAGTTAAAATACATATATAAATGGGTTATTAAAAGTAAAAACACATATAAACTTAATTATCGAGGGATCTACGGTGAAACCACCATTATTGAATTATTGTTTTTAATGATCGCAATCTTCCAATTATTTTCCTATTCTGGTAAGACTAGTTTACTATTTCCATTACAATTCTATTAAAGTATTACTAATCTTAAAAATCTTTCATATTTACCAAAAAAAAAAAAAAACTCTTTTATATTAATTCATAACTTTTATAATAATAAAGTTTGCGTCTTTCTTTATTGTTGCATGTTTAAATTTTTGTAAGAGATTACACAGAACAATTATTCTTTTATACAATTTTGTTAAGCCACTGCGGGTAAGTTTACTTGAACCAGATTAAGAGACCACAAACAAGCTGTACTTGATCAAGAATTGATTAATACAATAAGAAAAGGAGGAAAAAAAAAAAGAAAAATACAGCCCTAGAAATCCAATCATATATATACATGTAATCTTATTTGAATTGAGCAAACTTGTTTTGATTAATCTTGCTTATAACTTTTTTTTTTAAAATGTACTTTTCATGCTTTTTTAATGACAAAAGTCTTTTTTTAATTAAATTACAATTCTTGTCCAAATAATTTTAAAATTTTTTTTAGAAAAAAGAAAGACAAGTAATGATGCAAGAATAACAACCCGTTAACGTAATCCCACGAGATAGTTTGTGACATTTATATATGTTTCTGTGCTTTAATATAAAATATATTATATTATTAATATGTTTATTGCAGTATGTAAAAACACATTTATATATTTTATATTAATACAACTACCCCAAATATCTATAAATTTCATTCAACATTCCAAATAAAAATAAAAACACACATATAATATGTTTATTGCAGTAAGTAAAATAAAGGAATAACAATGAATTTCACTCAATCTTCCAAACATATAATCTACTTTTTTATACCAAAATAGATATAAGAATTGCTAAATAAAAATAAAAACACAATAAGAATTAAGATAAAAAAGGCATAAGTTACCTTGAAACATAGAAATATCATAGGAGAGAAGGAAGAGAAGATAGAATAGCTGCGGGCCTAGCTAGAAAATGGAGGGGGAAGTTGTTGTTGTGGGTTAAATATTCAAGGGTAATACAGATGACATGTGTTATTTGTATTCCTCTCTTGGTTATCTACATTGTCCTTTGATGAAGAGTACATATATCTTTTGATCAAGTGGGTCTACACAGACAATATGTGTTATCTGTATTGCCTCCAAGGTCATCTGAATAAGTGGCCTAAATTTTGGCTCCCTGCTAACTCCTTCTGCTATTCTAACTTAGCTTATATCTATTTTTTTATGTTAAATATATAATAAAGAAATTGTAAAATATTAGAATTTAATTTATTATATTTATTTTATAATTATATATTTAGATATAAAATTAATTAATTTTGAATATGTGGTATAATAGTTAAAAATATGATATATATATATATATATATATATATATATATATATATATATATATATATATATATATATATCAAAATGATTCAATTAAATTAAAATATAAATTATTAAAAGAATTCATAATATAAAGTTATGTGATATATCACATTTATATATTATAATTAAGAAATATATTTTGAGTTATGATGATGAGAGAAAATAATAATTACACGAATCAAGTTGTATAAAAGTTAGGATGATGAAAGAAAACAGCTTTATTTATTTATAATTATACCAATCAAGTTGTATAAAAATAAAAGTTTTTCTTTTATAAGTTATTACATTACTTATTTGACGTGTTTTAGATAAAATGTAGCTTTGATAATAACTTAAATAATAAATAAATTATTTATTATTTATGACTATTTTAAATGCTTAAATTATTTTTATCTCAATTAGTAATCAGTCAACTTTTATAAACTTACGGCAAAAAAAAAAACTTTTATAAACGACAAGATTCATATATATATATATATATATATATATATATATATATATATATATATATATATATATATATATATATATATATATATAATTTGGTTAAACCGAGCATTATTAATATACTAGTTGTTAATTACATAACATAAAAACAAATAATAATATCAAAATAAAATTCATTAATTTTAAATCTAAAATAATGTTATATTTATTTTATAATTATATATTTAATATGGTATGAAAGTTATGAATTTAATTTATTTTTTTATTTTAAAGATCAATTTTATTACTATTATTAGAATAATGAATGGACTTGTCATCCAACTTTATTTTCATTTTAAGAATTATTTAAAAATTAATTAATATTATGTATTTTTATTTAATTAAAATATTTTTAAAGAAATTAATAATATACAAATATATATTGAAAAATTCAGCTCTTTTCATTTTATATATTGGATTTCACATAACGATTTTTAAAAAACAAGCTATCGAAATTTTATTTGTAGTGAGAGAATATAATTTTATGTTAATAAATCTTAGTTGAGTTTCTCCATGAATTCAGTTATATACTTTACATCAATAATTAGATCAATATATCCACTTGTAATTTTAATGAAATAATATTTTTAAGAGGTAAATAAAACCTAATAAATTACATAATTATAGTTTAAATTATTAAATTGAGTTACATATTAATATAATTTTAATAAAAATAAAAAAATAATTAATGTCAACTCAAAATAAAAAATATATATATTCTAACTAAAAATACCCACAAATGACAGGTAGCACTTATAAATCAAGTCCTTTTCACAAGGGAGAAAATCAAGTGGGAAATAATGGGAAGACCTGACTTGTTATCCGCAATAATGATGCAACGTATTCATCTCACCTTACCTCCAAACCAAAGCTGAAAATAGCAATGGATGAAACCAAATGCTGCCCGCTCATTGAAAAACATCGAATGAACTTAGTAAGTAGGAGTAGGCCATGTCATTAACATTGCCACCACAAGAATCGGACACATGGATTACTGTCTGACTAAGTAGAACCACAAAATATAGACAAAAATCCTATTTTGGTTCTTAATATTCAATTTTTCTTATTTTGGTCCTTAATTAAAATATTTTTTCAATTTGGTTCCTAAAAGATTAAAAATTTTCAAATTTCAATCATTCTATACAATTCCGCACAAATTTTAGATTTAGGAAAAAATTGTACGAAAGGACTAAAATTTAAAATTTTTTAATCTTTTAAGGACCAAATTGAGAAAACATTTCAATTAGGGATTAAAATGAGAAAAATTAAATCTTTCAAGGATAAAAATATGATTTTTGTCTAAAAAATATAAACAATAAATTTATTTTCACTAAAACTATATAAACAATAAAATAATGTAATTTATTTTAATAATACTAATAAGATTAATAAATTTTATTTTCATATATTAGTATTATTTAAAGATCACATTTATTAAAATTAATAACTTTTATAAACAAATAATGGTTAAAACTTTTCATTTAAAGATCAATTTTCTTTTTCTAAAATAATAATATCATATTTTATATCTTATCTTTTCTAAAATTCATACCATTTATAAAGAAAATACATATGATATATCCCTTATTTATTTATAATTTCATAACTCAAAATATTTCATAAAAGAAAATAATTCAATTAAATAATAATTATACCAATCAAATTGTATAATTATATATTAATAGATTCTAGTTAACAACGGGCTTACATAAATAGTGATATAACAAGTGAATGATATTATTAAATAAAAAATAGTTAACCCATTCTTTCCATTTAAAAATAAAATAAAGATTATATCTTAATTTATTCTATGTTATTTGTCACTAACATAAAATTGAAAATTGAACACAAACTAGACATCAAATTATTAAGCCACATTAAAAGAATTTTATCAACATATGTAAGCTAGATATTGACAAAATCAGTAATAACTTTTGTAAAATTCATTTTGTTTTGGAGAATTAAGCTAGATATTGACAAAATCAGTAATAATTTTTGTAAAATTCATTTTGTTTTGGAGAATTATGTTTTAAAGAAAAACATCATGCTAATATTGATAAAGATTTTATATAAGCTAGTTATTGATAAAATCAAATAATTTTTTCTTGTCCATATTTTATCTTTATAAAATTAATAAAATTATTTTACAAAAAGATTTCATTGTTTAGAATATGTTATTCAAAATTGATTGCACCTGTAAATATGTTATACAATGCCTAAAACTTAATTAAAACTTAAAATTTTGACAATATCATGCAAAATAAAATATTAATGTTAGTAAATATTTTTCCTTAAAACATAGTTATCTCAAACAAAAAAATTTACATAAATTATTAATGAATTTAGTCAATTTCATATAGGCATAAATTTAGTTAAATTACAATGATTATTGAAATAGTTAAATGTCTTTGAAATTAAAAGTTACAGTTAAAGGGATTCTTATATACAATTTTTTACTATACTCTTTGATACTAATAGTGATGTCAACTAAAGAATAAAGTCAGTTAGCAAAATTGAGTATTATTAATAATTAGGATTTGTTTACTTTTGAGTTCTTTTCTTAAAAATAATAGCAAAAGTATTTACTATTAATAACTTAGAAACAATTTTGATTACAAAATTACTTTCAAATGATTAACTTTTATACAATCAAATAAGTTAAAAAAATAATAATAAATTTTTCTCCATTGAGGATGTGGAATAAGATTTAATGAAAGAAATTTTTTACATAAATTATATAATATAAATATTTAAGTAAAAAATTTAAAATATTATAAATTTTTTATATATGGAAGACCTATATCATTTATGTAAGTCTTCCCAAATTTTTGTTAGAAACAAAAATTTAACAATAAGGCAACTCTAGATAGATGACTTTATCGCTTGTATAGATTTTTTAAATTTTTCAAAAAAAAATTATTAACACTTATATAGATGACTTTGTTATTTGTGTAAGTTAACTCTATATAGATGAAAAAAGTCATTTGTATAAAGTAGGCCTACATAGGAGACAAAGTCGTCTATGTAGGTCCTTCTAAATTTTCTTCCTGGGAAAATTTGGGAAGACCTATACAAATGACTTTATTGTTTGTATAGGTCAACTCTATATAGATGACAACAAGTCATCTGTATAGAGTTAGCCTATACAAACGATCTTTTCTATAGAGTTGGCTTATATAGATGATAGAGTTGTCTATATAAGTTTTTCCTTGTTAAAAAATTTTGGTAGACCTATATAGACTACTTTGTTGTATGTATAAATGGACTCTATATAGACTTAAAAAAATTAAATTTCTAGAAACCTATATAGATGACTAAGACTATGTCATCTGTATATTATCAAATTGTTGTAGTGCATGCTTCATATGTGAAATTAATATTGCTTACATTGTACAAAGTGGAAAAATCGATAAGTAATACATATGGAAGATTTGAAAAAAGGTTCAATAGAGGAATCAAACATTTTATGGTGAAGTATAAAGAAATTCAAGTTTAATGGTGGTCAATTCATGGGAGAAGAAAGTGGAGTTGTTTATTATAATGATTACTTACTGAAGGAAGTTGGTGAAGGTATGGAGGAGAACAATAAATCATATAGGGATACTTTACTTAGTGGTAGCGAGACAAGAATGAAGGCTTTAGGGGGGAAATTATGGATGATGGGAATAATTTTAGAGGATTTGAGGTAAAGAAGGTAATGAATAGTGGTTAACTTTGCCTATATATTATAATCTTGTAGGACGAGGAAGAAAGGTTGAATAAGCCTTGGGTAATGACTCTCATCATTAAGCTATGAGGAAGGAAAGTGGGGTTGTAAGTATTGGACATTAAGCTGCCCTAACTGTGGGTGAAGGATGGGACACCAAAGATCATTAATTTAGCGGATGATTATTATCTAGTTTAGTGCATGTGAGGATTATGAGTATACCTTAATAGAGGGTCATGGTTGATGAACAATCATTACTTGATAATGCAAACATGTGATCTAAGTTTTTATCCTTTAAAGGATGTTATTGAAAGAGTTATTATTTACATTAGGACTTTAGACCTTCCCATCAAATTTTTTAATAAGAAGTTCTTGACCTTCATATGAAATAGAGTGGGGAAAACATTAAAAGTTGATGTTACAATAATGGGTGAAGCTAAAGGAAATATGCGTGAATTTGTATGGAAGTGGATCTTTGAAAAGAATTATTGTCAAAATTTACTGTACAAAGGAAGAACTATATTATGCAATATGAAAGCCTTCATACCATGTGTTTCTACTGTTTTTATTGCATTAAGTATAAGCATATGGTTGAGGGTTATCTTGATAAAGATATCGTCATACAAGTAGAACAATAGAATTGGGGAGATATAATAAAACAATAACCATAACATTAAAACCATGATGAAAATATGTTGGTAGTGCAAAATTGATATAATGGCCATATAGTGGCTTAACAAACACAAAGATCATGGAAAAAATAAAACCTAAATAGAATTAATCGTGTATAAACAAATAATGCCAATTTTTCGGGGCTAAGATTTTAGGTATTAAATAATTTTGAATTTAAAGCTCTGATGGAATTAATGAGAAGGTGAATAATAAAGAGAATCAAGGTTTGACTAATGCTATTAATGGCCGTTAGTTAAATTGAATAAATAAGGTCAAATCAGAAAAAAAGAAGGTGAAGTTATGTGAAATCAATAGGAAGTTCTTGGATAATTTATTAAAATGGATGATAATGTGTTAGCTTAACATGATGTGCAAACCCAGACATAACAGGCACTTGATCCATTACACGCTTATTATCATACGCCCTTATATACTTTAAAGGCTATTATGACACCAGCATAATTAACTTATGTATTTCCAACATTATTTTTTATAGAGGTTGAGATAAAGGTGGGGAATTTAAGAGAGATAGGATGCATGCTATTTCAAATATGTTTAAGATAAGAAAACCACTAAATAATAAACCCTTAGAATAATTAAGTTAAAAAGTGTAAAATTGGTAAATATACGAATGGAGTTAGAGAATGGCCAAGAGAAGGCGATAATAGTGGAACTTACTTATGTTTATTGGGTTTTCTTAATTCCATTTTTATTTGTAATGATATAGAAATTATTACTTTAGAATTTTAGAGGAGTAAAAAAGAAATTATTTTCTAACTAGATGAGCATAATTATGAACTTAAACTTTTTGAATGTTTTAGCACTTATAAAAATAAGGGTGGAAGCCATAAAAGCTAGTAAATTTTTTTTAAAGTTAGGTTATGATAGGTAGAGTATGGTGGATGGTGATGGGGACTTAGGAGATATATATATATATTACCTAGAAATCTAGTAGAGCTAAACTTGGAAGTATTAGAAATTAATTTTCAATATATTCATTTTAAAGTGCATTAGGATTAGGGGGAATCTTGGTACCTAACTATTGTTTATGCAAGCCCTAATAAGGAGGTGAGAGGTATTTTATAGGAGGCATTATTATCTCTACAACGCACCATGATTAAGGGATAACTTGTGGTAGGAGATTTTAATAACATAAGAAACCGTAGTTAGAAAAAAGTAAAAGCTCCTTTTAATTAGGATCATGCAAATTTATTTAATGAAGGAATAAATAATTATAATATACTAGAGGTGGAGATGTAAGGAGGGAAGTTTACTTGGAAGGGACTAGTTTAGCATGGTTACGATCTTTTATTTGAAAAATTGGATAAAGCATTATGTTATGTTAATTAGTGACTTAGATTCAATAAAGCCTATATGAAGGTTCTTCTTAGGGCCTTTTCAGATTATCACCTAATTGTAGTTAACCTATTTAGAGTTATAGTTAAGTGCAAGGATATGTTGTTTCATTTTGAATCACCATTGGTGTGTCATGTAGGTTTCCAATCTTTTATAGATTAAACTTGGAAAAAGAGGTTAGTGTGGTTGAAGCTATTCGGGATCTAATTCTAGTTTTTGAAGATTGAAACTTAATTTTTTTTAATTATATTAGATCAAGGAAATGAAAAATATTGGCAAGAATAATTGGTATCCAAATATCATAGGAAAGATAATCCATTCAATTTTTGTTAAACTTGGAAAATTGGTTAGGAAAAGAATTATCTAAAATGTTGACTTAAGAAAAAGCTTTTTGGCATCAAAAGTTTAAGACAAGATAGTTAATTCATGGGGATAAAAATACCAAATACTATCACTTTAAAGTTATTGTTAGAAGAAATAGGAATAGAATTAAAAATATTAAGGGAGTAAAATGGAAAATGTGTGGAAGATAGGAGTAAACTCTTAGAACACATTTGTAACTACTATAAACATCTCTTTCATGATGACTTCTTTAATCATAGGTTTTCTTTCACAAGAATTTCTTATCTCATTATTGCAAAGGATTATAAGAAGGAACTTAAGTAGGAAATCTACAAGGAGGAGATGAGAAAATCTATATTGTTTATAAGAGCTACCAAAACCTCTAAGGAAAATGAGTTTCCAATATTATTTTATCATAAAAATTAGGAAACTGTAATGGAAAATGTGCTTCAGTTTGTTAAAGATATACTTTGGAGAGGTGATATTCAAGAGGTGGACAAAACTCTTATTTATCTTATTTTGAAGATTTATAAAGTAAAATTTATTAATCAATTTTGACACATTTTGTTATACAATGTTATTTATAAATGTATCACTAAAACTATATTTAATTGAATTAAGCTTCTACTACCTAACTTGATCTTTTCATATTAGGCAAGCTGTGTTCGAGGAAGGTGCATCCATAACAACATTGTAATCATGCAAAAGATGGTTTATTCAATGAGGAAAGGGAAAGGTAAATGGGGGTTCTTCACAATTAAGGTTAGCTTGTAAAGAGCCTATAATATATTAAATTAAGATTTTATTCATGATGCATTACTATAGATACAGTTAGAGGAAAGGCCTTTTGAATTAATCATGAATTATATTCAATTGTTATCCCTTAATATACTATAGAATGGAAGCAAGATTGATGAGTTCTAACCTTTTAGAGGAATCTAGTGAAAAGGATCCCTTTTCTTCTTATATCTTCGTACTTAGTATGGATAAATTATCTTACCTTATTAGTGAAGTTGAGGAAGATATATATAAGTTAGGTTCCTTTAAAAGTAGGCCAAAATGACCCTTATATATACCACTTTGTGTTTATTGATGATTTATTATTGTTTGTGAGGTCACAATAAACTAGATTAAGGTGTTAATGAACACTTTGCATCGTATTTCAAGAATGTTAGGTCAATGGGTTAATCATACTTAAACCTATGTATTTTTCTTAAGAAACATAAAATAGGAGATAAGGTAATGACTAGTCCTAAAATGTGGTTTTGAATTGACTTTAGATATAGAAATGTATTTAGGGATTCCTTTCATCCATAAATAAATAACTAGAAATACTTATATGCACATTATAAAAAAAAGTCCAAGATAGATTGGTTGGATGGAAGGTGAATGACTTTTCTATAGCAAGTAGAATGGTGCTGGCTAAGTTTGTCATAGTAGCTTTACCTACATACACCAGGGAAGTAGCATCTATCCTTGCTATCACACTAGATGAGATAGAGAAATATCAGAGATCATTTATATAGGTTCATGAAAGCATTGAGATGAGGATCCATGCCATCTTATGGGAAATAATGACACTTCTTAAAGAAGAAAGATGTTTAGGAATTAGAAAATTAAAGTTAATGAATAAAGTAGGTATTATGAAATTGGTATGGAAACTAATCTCTGGAGAATGCTTTCTTTGAAAGTAAGTTTTTAGAGGCAAATGTCAACGTAATGTTGTATAATTTTGATAATTTTGGTGAACACCAAATAAACTAACATTATATTACCATCGTTGACCAATAATAATCATAATAACGCACAAATAAAATTTAATGGAATTATAAACATAAGTTAAAATTCGCTTTGATAACAAATGTTGAATTTTTTTTTGAAAACATATATCCATAGCTTTTAAGCACGTCATCATTCACAAATACAATAAATAATTATAACAATTATATAAAAGCAAATTAAGCAAATACCTTAATATTTTCTCATCTAGTGATCATATATTGAGAATATATATCTTGAAGCATGGGAATTAAGAATTTGTTATAGTTTGTAAAAAATACAAAGAAGAATAGAGTTAGAACAAAATTAGTACCTTAATCTTCCATCTCCTTACCTTTTTAATTATTCTAATGCTAGTCTTAGGTGATGAAACATCTCTTATTTAACTTGTGATATTGGTGGGGTTGGTATGATGCGTGGAGAAAAGGACCAAGAACGCTTTATATAGAGTTTCCAATTACTCAATCCATTACTCTTCGACTTCCTCCATTAAGTTAAAAATCTTATTCATTATTTTAAGTGATCATTTATGTGGTAAAATTACTCATTTTTCCCATGAGAAAAATATGAAAAATACCTATTAATCATGGTTAATAACCATCAATCCACCTTAATATGATAGTTATACGATTATGGGCATAATTATTTAGTAAATAATGAGTAATTTAATATATGGTTATAATAATTAATGAGATTTAATTAGATACCTAATGAAATTTATCTCCATTCTTAATAATATTTAACCTCATACTTAATAGAATTAACCTTATAATTAATATGGTTTAACTCCAAACTCAATAGAATCTAACCCTATATTTATAATACTCTTTTATATGGTAATGAAGGCATTAATTCTAACAAACCTACTCACCAAAAACTCTGCTTGTTTGCTTTAATTTTGTGATTTAAATGGGTAAACGAGGTCATGTAATAAAAATATGCAAATTAGTTTTTAAAATATTACTTTAGTTGAAGAAAATGTCGATAGAATCACATGCGGGTCTACTTCGAGACTTCAAATCACAATTAGACAAAGTATATATTAGGTAGATATTGTAATTTTCTTTTAAAATCATTTATTTCATAAAATTATATATTTTCAGAAATATTAGAACTTTAAAAAATGTGATAATTAGGAGTATGGTTGTCAAGTATGTCGCAATAGTTTGATTCGATTAGAAAGTTGTTTATATATTTTAATATATTATATTTTGATTAATTATATATTTTAAAAATATTATTAAATTATGATAAAAAAAATCCTTATGGAATATGAGTCTGATCAATATCAAAAAGTTAATCAATTAATAATAGTCATGTTCCAAAAGTTGATTGTTTACTTATAGTAATTGGTGGTTAATATATGTTACGATAGTAAAACATTAATTAAATAGTGAAGAGAAGAGTCGTTTTATGCGTCTAAAATTTTTTTATGAAATAAAGGATACTTACGATCCTTGTAAAAACATTTTAATGGTATATTATGTTAAAAAATGATAAAATTAGATGCAGAAATGTGTATATTCCCTACAAAACATATTAATTCTAAAATATATGTAATAGATTTGGTGAACTAAAATTATTAGATTATAGAAAAATTGTTGTATACTTTAAGTATAACATACGTTCTTATTTTTAATTAATATATTGAATATTAAAAATTTTTAATTTTTAATATGAATTCTAAAAAAATAATAATTAATTTCTTTCAATTAATTGATATTAAGAACATATATACTAAAATCGAAATTTGTTAATTCAAGGGTGCTGTCATCCCCACTTCTTATGGCTACTTGTGGGACTTGTGAGTATTATTAATGCGCCATGGGTCCCACCCCCACCCGAGGTGCTCTGTATATAAAGGGACATTACTAATGGTAAAGCCAGCAAGTGTCCAAACTCCAAAGGACAAGCAGATGGAACTAGAGAAGAGCTCTCCGGCCACCGGCGAGAAGCTGGAGAGCAAAGAAGAGCACCGGATTAGAAAGAAACAGCGTCGTCGACGAGGAGGCATCAGAACATTGCCTTTTATCGTCGGTCAGTCCCCACTTTTCTTTCTCTATTACTGCTTTCATCGACTTATAATTCCTGCGTCTTCTCCATTTTCTTCTGATTTTGCTGCTCGGAAGTATCAAAAGCAAGTATGCTTTACGGATAATATTCTTCTAATTACCAAACCTTTTTATACATAGTTTTAAGTGGCGACCAGATAATGTGAAAGTGAAAATAGGAATTGTGGTCGTAAAATTTTATTTTATTTATTTAATATATTTCATCAATTTCTTTTTATTTATCGGATTCTGAAATTTTTTTTTAATATGTTGTTTTAAAATTTTAATAAAGTATTAAATATTTTTTTTAAAATTTATATATTTTTTATTAATAAATACTTTATTATTTTATACTATTATTTAGCTTACATTTATTTTTTTATAATTTTCTATTTATTTTTAACTATCTTAAATTTTATACATAAAAAGTAATTTTGTAAAGTTCACTAAAAATAAATAAATTAAATTACTTCCTTAATATGTGTAAAATTGATTAATAGTGACAGATAAATAGAAATGAAAAAGTATAATAAAAAATATAAAATAATTATTAATTTTATAAATAGATGTAGGATTTGGCTCCTCACTTTAGAAGATAAAGTGTAAGATGTACTTTAAAAGATAAAATATATCATTAAAGTCATTACTAAAAAAATTAAAGGAGGAGATAATTATAAATTTAAAAATTATTTTTTATTTATTATTATTTATAAAATATGAGTTATTAATTTTTCTTATTAATGAATGTGATAATACATTTTACCTTCTAAAATGCAAGATACACCTTAGGGGAGGCTAGTCTATAGTGTATAAATAAGTATGTTGTTTGTGTTTTTCAAAAGAATAATTATTGCCGTTTAATGCAATTACGGCGCCTTTTTGTCATCCGAAATTTAAATGTATCCTTTTTATTCTTGGCATCCTCAGTTTTTACATTTTTTTTAAATTTACATCAACAGTCTAAATAATACCTAGAGTACTGTGATCACACTCTTAGTCAATTCTTTTGGTAGGGTTTGTTAATTTTCTTATCAAATATCGTTGTCAGCTGTGTCCAAAAAAAAAAAAAATTGTAGGTATTTTTAGAAAATTGATAGCATGTCTTGAGAGTACTAGGAAGAAGGTAAGTTTCTGTATTCTCAAATTTTTCCTTCAAAAAATATTTTGATAATATTAAGGTGGAAGCTCAGCAACACATTTTAGCAATGATGAGATCCTTAATTTTATAAGGCCCCCTATTATACTATTATAATGGTGAATAGACTCACGAAAATTAACAATTAAAATGAATTACTGGCAATAGCACCAATTAAAAAGTACAATCCTAGTCTTGCATTAATTATATCATAGATAATAGATTTTACAATTACAACTTTTGTACTTTTTACTTTACAAATATTTTTCAATTACGATGTGACGGTGCTAAAGATTCCTTCGAAGTTAACGTCGTAATTCTACATGTCTAATACTATTAATTACTGATAATTGAACTCAAGTTGCCATGTGCATTATCAAACAAGATGCATTTTACATGATTTGATAAAAGTCATAAATTTTTTGGTAAAAGTTAAAAAAATAAAAGATTATGAATTTAAAAATTAATTTTCAATTAATTATTATTTATTTGAATATAAATTTTTGATTTTTAAAAAAAATTGTGATATCTTATTTTATCTTTTAAAATATATTATAGAGAAGCCGTTTCCTGCAGATTCTATCCAGTTCATGCTCAGTGGTCCCTTAATTTCTTAACCCAAAATTATATATAGAGACCAAAGATCAGATAATGACTGTCCCAGTTGCATCTCAACTTAAACTTTGTCTTTTCTGATTATAGTTAATTAAGTTTGCCAACCACGATCACATGCGAAATAGTTAATTAATTGGGGGATTTTTTGTGGAAGCAGGAAACGAAGTATGTGATAGATTTGCAGCAAGTGGTTTTAACGCCAACCTGATAACGTACCTGACCCAGGAGCTGAACATGCCCCTGGTGGCTGCTTCCAATACTCTCACCAACTTCAGCGGAACTTCGAGCTTCACACCTCTTATTGGTGCTCTTCTGGCCGATTCATTTGCTGGCCGCTTTTGGATCATAACTGCTGGTTGTATTATCTACGTGCTGGTCTCTCTCTCTCTCACTCAACACTCAGAAATTATTTTCAATATCATCGTAAAATTGAGATTTTAATATTATGTACTGTTTCTTGTATTTTGATAAATCAATTGTTTTAGTGGCATAATTAAGTAAAATTAAAAAGGCAGTTTGTTGATTTGTCAAAAATAATAGGCGGTAATACTAAAAATTAAATTTCATAATCGTGATAGAATCAGAAATATTTTTCTATATTATTTAACTCTTTGCATTATCGTATTATATAATATCACATAATAATATATGTTTATACATTTACTTATATAATAATAAAAAAATTAAAGTTATGTAATTAATCATTTAGTCTAAATATAAGAATTTTTTAAGACACACTTCTAACTAAGGAATCGTTTAATTTATATAAAAAGTAACTTTTTACGAAAAATTAAATTTTTAAGAAAATAATTTTTCATGGAAACTTCTTGAAAAGAATTCAAAATTATTTGATTAACATATAAAAAATAATATCTTTGAAAAAGTAATATTGCTTATGAAATAACTTCATATACTTTGTTTGGTTTAATTTTAAATATTTTAAAAATTATTAATAAAATAATTATTATATCTTCAATATTATTATAATATAAATTAATAAATTTTAATTATTATTAATTAAATTTAATAAAAATAATTTTTTATTGTATTAATAAATAACATAGAAAATAAAACTTATTAGGGAGAAGGTAAGTAAGTAACTTTGCATGTTTTGTGAGAAATAAGACTTCTCAAAAAATTCTATTTTTTTTTAATTTATTAAATAATGACTAATTAAACAACTCACTTTTTTCCATGCTATTGAAGTGAAACAAATGGCCTCTAAAATATTTATGTTATCCATTTTGCATTCTAATATTATTAACAGTTTTTTATGACTATTATTTTTAGCATCATTTAAATAAAATAATGAAATGAGAATAGGTGCCAGGATTCCATGACTTAACGAGAATGAAGATAAATATTTAAATTCAAATGTATATATATACATGAAGATATGAAGATAAAAATAGGTAGATTATAAATTAAAATTCTATTTTAGTCTTTAAAATATTTCATTTGTATTAATTTGGTTATTAAAATTTTTTAAATAAAATTTTAGTCCTTATGATTAAAATTAAATTAAATTATTATTAATTAAATTTAATAAGGATAATTTTATTATTATATCCATAAATAAGACAGAAAATAGAACTTACCTAGAGAGAAGGTAGGCAAGTAACTTTTCATATTTTATAAGAAATAGGACTTTTTGAGAAGTTCTATTTTTTCTAATTTGTTAGATAATAACTAACTAAATAATTTACTCTTTTCTATTTCTCAGAAGATAGAATTTTTCATACTATTAAGGTGAACCAAGTGATCACTAAAATATTTATGTTATCCCTTTCATATTTTAATATTATTAGCACTTTGTTATAACTATTATTTTTACCATCATTTAAATAAAATAATGAAATGAGAATAGGTACCCAAGATTCCATGACTTAATGAGAATGAAGATAAATATTTAAATTCAAATGTCTATATATACATAAAGATATGAAGATAAAAATAGGTAGATTATAAATTAAAATTCTATTTTAGTCTTTAAAATATTTCATTTGTATTAATTTGATTATTAAATTTTTAAGTTTAAATAAAATTTTAATCTTTATGATTAAAATTTTACTTAAATTTAAAATATCAAATATTAAATTAATATAAATCTTACTTCATAAATAAAATTAATGCAAATCGAATATTTTAAGAATTAAATAGGATTTAGTCTAGATTATATCTAAACAGAGATGGCAGAAGAATCTCAATTCCATGACCATAACTCTTATAGTCATTTCCAATGATAATAGTTGTTGGAAGAAATATGAAGGTAAAATGAGATAAATACAATAAGCTTGCAAACATAATCCCATAATTGAACTCACATAATTTATTTTTTATATATTTTATATCTGTCTTATTTTTTTTAAAAAAATATAATATGGTATATATATGAAATATATTAACTGAAAGAAATATTTTTATGAGCCATTAAATTTAATATTGAATGATTAAAATTAAAATATAAAATTATATAATTTTTATTAAATAATTATATAATTTTTAAGTATATTTTAATTCTGAATGTTAATCTAAGATTTGATAACACAATTTTCTTTTTCTATCTCTCACATAATATTTTTTTTTTTATTTTGGGGTTAAACTATCTCTCACATAAAATTATAAAAGCACACCTCTTGCCTCAAATAGACATTACTTATCCTAAGGGGATCTATTGTGTTAGCGAGTAATAATCCATGACGTTAATAATAAACTTCATCCATATAATAATTTCTTATCAATGTTAAAATAATTGCAACCAGAAGTTGATAGACCTAATAATTGGGGAAGACTTGGATAAAGTGTCTCCAAGCTTAACCCATTATCAATAATCACAAAGGAACTCTCATTTTTATGTCTAATTATAAAGTATATACAAATACAATTTTTTTAAGAAACATTTTTTTGGACACCCACTTTTTTATAAAATGATTTTTTTGGTAAATATATAATATGAAATTTGCATTTTACTGGAATTCATCCATATGAAAGACAGTGCATCTAAAATTATTTAATAATAAATAGGTTATAATTAGGATGTGTCAATAGTATTGATATATTATTAATTTAAATTGTTAAATTTTATTTATCTATATAATATTGAATAGGATGAATAAAATTTAAAAATTAAATTCAATAGTGATGTATGTAATTAATGTACCAAAATTTTTCCCCAAAAAAATAACTCCGTCATTTTTTACACATTACAAGAGAATATATTAAATATTTTAAAAATAATAAAAATATTATATACATCAAAGAAATCCAAATTAAATTTTATATATCGCATTTTAGGACATCATATGCATATGCCCTTACCGTAAAATAATTTGTTTTGAAATTCACTTGTGGCATTTCACCGGTAGATAATAGAGGCGAGAACTTCACTTTTTCCCCATATTCTCAGGGATTGACTAGCGTCACCATATCAGCACTTCTTCCATCTCTGCGGCCGCCGCCATGCCCATCTCAAGTGAACTGCAAGGAGGCCTCATCCTCCCAACTCTGGATCCTCTATCTCTCTCTCCTCCTCACATCTCTCGGCTCAGGAGGCATCAGGCCATGCGTGGTCCCCTTCGCCGCAGACCAAGTGGACATGACCAAAAGTGGCATCGCGTCCAGGAAATGGAACCTCTTCAACTGGTACTTCTTCGCCATGGGAATCGCTTCGGTCAGCGCTCTCACCATTGTGGTTTACATACAAGACAACTTGGGATGGGGTTTGGGCTTCGGGATTCCAACCGCAGCCATGTTTGTGTCTCTCAGTCTCTTTTTGATAGGTTCACCGCTGTATAATATGGTGAAGCCGGAGGGAAGTCCGCTGACGCGGCTGGCGCAGGTGGTTGTGGCGGCGGTGAAGAAGCGGAAGGAGGTTTTGCCAGACGATCCTAAGCTTTTGTACGAGAATAAGGAGCTTGATGCTGGTATTTCTTTGCAGGAAAGGCTTTTGCATTCGGATCAATTCAGGTAATTAAGTCAAATTGTTGTTTGGTTTGTTTCAGGTTTGAACCTATTTTTGTTAAAACTTGTCTGATTGCGTGGAGTTCGGTGATTATTCATTTTTGAGGTAACTGCGGATAGAAAACATAATTGAAATGAAGTGAATTTTAAAGGTGAAATTGAAGTTGATATCTATATTAGGGGATTTGAGTTAAGCAGTGCATACAAAAATATATGCAAAATTGAGTCCAAGTCAAGCTTCATTTTGAAGAAGCAGTTGGGCTTCAGCTCAACTAGACTACAAAATACTAACCTCGAGGCTGAGTTGTATAATCTCAGCCCAATTTTATCCATGCTAAAAAGATGTGAAGACTTTCTGGTACTTATAAAGTGGCGCCATAGATCTCACATCAATCTGACCCCCATTTTAGTAGGCATTTTTAAAGAGATGGAGCGATTCATAAAAGATAGACGGTTAAAATTTTGTGCTATTCATGAATAAATAATATCAGTTTCTTAATATTATTACAGTTTTAAAAAAATAATTATATTACATAAGATATTAAGGTATGATTTTTTTTTATTATATGATAGAGTCACATATCACATACAAGAACTTCAAAATAAATGGTGACCATCAACACAAAGTTTAAAGAATAATTTTTAAACCACTCCTTTGTGTAGATTCATAATTTATCCACATCTTTCATTTATCCAAATCTTTTCATAAGCCGATGGGATTCAAAATTTTAGGTTCACACTCATGTTTTAGAAGTGATACTGGATTTTTTTTTTCATAAATTGTCATTTATTACATACCTCACATAATATGAATTAAATTGATTTTATTTAGCTAATTTGCTCCTTTTATTTAGATTTTGTCAAATATAAAAATAAATGTATACATTGTAATAACTTAATTATATGCATCTATATCATTTTTTTTCCTTAGTACTAGAATTGAGTAGGGTTACGGAAGAGTACCATATAAAAAGTCAGTTAGATATCTTCCAAGACACATTCAGATCAAAACCTGAATTCCCTGAGCTTATTCCACAGATGGTTGGACAAAGCTGCAATAGTAACATCAGAAGACGCTGGAGATCCAAACTCACCACCAAACCTATGGAGATTAGCCACTGTCCACAGAGTAGAGGAGCTCAAAGCCATAATCAGAATGCTTCCAATCTGGTCAACTGCCATATTATTCATAACCGCAAACTCACACAACCACAGCTTCGTCATTCAGCAAGCCCGCACAATGGACCGCCGTATCTCTCACTCCTTCCATATCCCCCCAGCCACCATGTCCATCTTCAGCGTCGGAACCATGATGACCAGCGTCGTCCTTTACGAACGTCTCTTCGTCCCCTTCGTCCGCAAATATACAAAAAACCCCTCTGGAATATCATACCTGCAGAGGATGGGAATAGGGTTTGTAATCAACATTGTAGCCACCTTAGTTTCTGCATTTGTGGAAATCAAGAGAAAAGCAGCGGCAGCAAAATACCACTTGTTGGATGATCCGAAAGACACTATTCCTATTAGTGTTTTGTGGCTTGTGCCTCAGTATAGCCTCCATGGGCTTTCTGATACTTTCTTGAATGTTGGCCATTTTGAGTTTCTGTATGATCAGTCGCCTGAGAGTATGAGAAGCAGTGCTGCTGCTCTTTATTGCATAACTGCGGCAATTGGGAACTATTTGGGGACTTTGCTTGTGTCTTTGGTTCATGATTATAGTGGAAAGGAGAGGAATTGGCTGCCTGATAGGAATCTAAATAGGGGAAGATTGGAGAGTTATTACTACCTTATTACTGTGATTCAAGCCATAAATTTTGTGTACTATTTGATATGTGCTTGGTTTTACACTTACAAACCCGTAGAGGAAGTTAGGGATGATGCAAAGAAAGCACAGGTGGATTTGGAGCTGGCTAATGAAAAGATACTGTCTGATGAATTAAATGAAGGGGAAGATGGAAAACTCGTAAAAAATGAGCAAGTTGGTGGTTTATGATTTATGTAATATCATCACTATAATCTAGGCCCCTCCCCCCCCCCCCCCCTTTTTTTTTCTTTCCTTTGGCTCTCTCTCTCTCTTTCAACGTATTCACTCAATTGAGTGTATGTAAAATTGTTTGTGTATTTGATGTAATTGAATGCTGCACCCCATGAGGTGATAGGATAAATATAAAGGGTGAAGCTGTGTTCAAAATTATAGTTTTTAAAACTTTTCTTTTCTGGTGGAGACTTTAACGGTGTAATGGTACTTACCTTAAAAATTTTATTCTTGATTTGAATTTAAAATTTTATTCATATATGCCAAGTGAATTATCATTTTTACTATTATTAAAAAAAATCCTCCCTTTTGTGATTTGTGGAAAGTGCAAAAAAGAAAAATAAATTGATCAAATAAATAATTAACAAGAATAATTAGTAAAATACATAAAAATAAAAGAATTGGAAAGAAAGTGTTGCCGACATATAAGAATTTGATGGTCCAAAAGGAAATCTCTTTTGTGTCTATTAAGTCCATTTAAGAAAATCCCTATTGTGTTTACTAATTCCATCCCAAGGTAAACTGTAACCTTAAGGGCTTGTTTGGCATTATAATTTTTTAAAATTGATTTAATATCATTTTAATAGAAATAATTTTAATTTGTTTATGAATAAATTCTATTATTTAAAATTTTTGTTAAAAATAATGATTTATAAAAAAATTTGTTTTGTTTGAAATGTATTAAACATGCATGAAATTCAATTAAAAAGTAGATTTTGATGATATACATAATGATAAATACAATATTTGAAAAGGAGCAAATTTTTTTTCTATAATATGAGTTTTAGGCTAGGTAAAATGAATTTTAGTAATATTTTTACTAAATTTGATGGATTTCATAATGATATAAATGTAATTAAAATATGAATTATGAATAAAATATTTTTTTACTTAAAGACAAACACCATTTAAAAAAATTATTTTGATATGCAATAAAATCTTATTATTTTTAATTATGTTAAATAAGGGCTAAGGGTTTTCCATTAATATTTTGTTTTGATAGTCATTTTACAGGCTTTAAACTTTTCCACTCGATTTTGCAAGGATAAAAACAATCCTATTTCACAACTCAAGGATTTTTCTAGCCTCACACTAGGATACAATTGCATACTACAATGTTTTACCAGTGTATTACTCACCATTCAATATCTAGCTACTGAATCAACAATCACATGGAAAGATCAAGAATGAGTTATCTAAAAGGATTACAAGTTCTTCCCAAACTCGAACTCAAGTAAATTTGCAATTGGTGATCTAGTTAAACAAAGAAACTAAAATCTAGAGACAAGCCTTATTATAGAAATTGAAAACTTTTCTGGGTGATTACAAGTGAAGGATAATGCGCCTTTTATATGAGCTCCATTTTATGCAAATAGCTAATAAATTAATTGATAATTAATAAGTCGACTGGTAATTAATAAGTTAATCGATGGCTGATAACTGATAATTAATAACTAATAATTAATAAGTTATTTAAAATATTTTACAAAATTAGTTATTGAATTACTTAAAATTATAAAATAATATAAAAAGATATATTAATAGAAATAAAGATATAATTAAAATAATTTATATTTATTTAAAATTTAACTTAGATTAACGCAATTAAGAAATTTTAAAAAATATAATATTTAATATTTAATTAATTATATTTTATAAATTTATATATTTATTTACTTACATAATTTTTATTTTATTATTTATTATATTATAATCATTTAAAATATAATTAATTATATTTTATAATATTATTTATTTACATGTATATTTTTAGATATTTATAATTTAAAATTAAGATATAATTATGTTAAAATTAAATTAATTATATTTTTAAAAAATATTTAAATTTATATTACAAATAATATGAATTTTAAATTAATAAAAAGAATAAAGATAAATTTGAAAAAAATTTGAAGCGATAGTAGTTTAGAAGTAATAAGCTACTTTATATAGGTTATTAAATCAAAACTTATTTTTTTCAATAAGTTAGTACAAGAAATACATCTAAATATTAACTAATAACTTATTGATTAAGTAAATAAGTTATAAGTTAACTTATTTATTGCGTAAAACAGAGTTATGATTGAAGATGACAAGTAGCCGTTACTAATGTTGGAGAAGGAAAAACTTGATAACCAACTCAGCTAAAGAGTCCATCAGCCTCCTCTTTTAGCTTGCTCTTTGTAGAATTTTTAGTGTGCAGTATTAGTCTGTCAACATCTTTGATTTGAAATTATTCGCTCTTCACTTTAAATTTTAAATCCTCTCAAGAGGTTACTGACAGTCTAGATACAAATATCATTGCACCGATCTTAATTAATTAATTTATTAAATATTATGTAATATGTAACTGAGAACCTATAATTAAAGTAACATTTGATGTTCTTTACGGATTTTATATTTATCTGTGGGCATATTTAGTGATTTATTTTCTTCTACTGTTAAAAAAAAGAAAGTAACGTGTAGATTTAGCTCTATGCAAAAAGTAGACCTGTATGGTTATGATTTATACAAAATAGCAACTTGCATGACACATTGTTTTTGGAACATTTCAGAATAGTAAGCAGTTAAATTAACCACAATTCCAGACGACAAGTAGAATCACAAAACAAGTCCACTCCAATTATGGTTTATATAAGTAGAAAACTCTCAGACACGTAATGAAGAGTAAGATACAGAAGATAACTTATTAATCAATCATAATATACTTTACTGAACCAAAGATATGGAAATAGAAAGGATATTAAAGTGAACAACGTACAGATTATGTAAGTAGAACTCGAAGACACACACACCAAATATAAATGCATAAAATTTCACAGAAAATAAAAATGTAATTAAGTGTAAAATTTTAATCCCCTCAAGAATTATGATTAACCAAAAAACAAAGCAAAAGGTTTAAATTGATCTTCGTTCCTCCATTCTGATAGGCAGCCCATTTTTCATCCTAAGAGTGAAACATACCACATAATCTGGCTGCTTTTCCTTATCCCAAACCTCAATCTCAAATCTCTCAATCACAGAAGCTGCAATGGACTTCATCTGATCAAAGACCATGTCTTTGGCCAGACAGAATCTCGGTCCGGCACGAAACACTGGAAACGTAAACGGACTTTCTTGCCGGTGCATCCCATTTTGAAGCCATCTTTCAGGCAAATATTTATCCCAGTTACTTCCCCAAATGCCCTCCATTCTTCCCATGGCGTATGTATTGTATGTTACAATCCATCCCTTCCCAATGTACACGTCCGGGAGCATATCTTCGTTTTCACTGCATCTGGAATCCGCTGGCACTGGTGGATACAAACGCACCGCTTCAGACATTGTGACCTGCAAAGTAACAAGATAAAACTTTTATGTACTTAGTGCTTGCTTTATTATCAGAATTTAAATATACAGACACCAATAAAACAAGAGAGGTGGTTTGAATCACGTTATTTTCTTTACATTACGTTTGGGAGTTAGGAGGAACAGAATGGGAGACAGCAAGAGAGATAATGGAAGGGGGAAAAGGAAAATGAATAAATGATGGAGTTAGCTTCCGTTATTTTGAGAAAATACTTATATCCTCCGGCCATAATAAATGGCCTTAATGAAAAAAGCAAATACACTTTTTAAGTATAATTTTTATTATGGATGTGAGTTCTACAAAATTAATATATGAATAACAAAATTAACAACGGAAAACTTAATATTGAATGAGAATAAAGGCATTTGATATAGTGAGAGTATACATAATGCATATATTCCATTTTAGTTAAATATTTAGTTCTAACCCTTCAAAATCCTTTGAATTAAAAGAACAAATTAAAATGACTACTGAACAAAGTAATCACAAATCTCATTGTCTTTTCCTTAATTATAACTTTCTAGCAAACGTAGCCTTCATTTTTCTTCCCTTTCTCTTTGATCTGTTCCCTCCGAATATAGCACAATTGTACAATAAACGACAATTTCCGTCTCTTTCAAAATAAAAGTTGACCAACCTTTTCCCGTATAAGTACATATCATTATTGTAGATTTATGATATTAATTAACATCATTATCGTAGATTCCCCTTATTAATTAATATATAAAAATGGATAATATCAAAATGCAATCACAGGTGTCTAGTGATGATTGGTTTAGTGTAGTACGTACAAGACATGTAATTAAAAATTTCTCCTTTGGCGTGTACAATCAAACACAATGTAGGAGACGAGTTTAAATGCCTACTCCCCTATTCGGCCTATGCATATAGTAAAATTAATTTCACGACAAAGCCCCTATCAAATTTTAACCCACGATCATAGATTTAAATTGGAAATTCCATCATGTGTTACAATTATAATATTGCAGTTGCAATGCCCGTTGTAATCTCTTCATTAGTAATGTTATAAGTATAAAAAATGAAATAAAAATTGAGTTTTGAATGCAAATTTTAAACTGTTAATTAAACATAAGTAATTGGATAAATTTATATAATTTAATCAAATAAATATAGAAATTCAATTTCGAATCTACACATAGCATTTTTTTTTCCTTTATATCGTAATCGCAGTACCTTTAAAAATTATATGTGCAATGTTGAGTTGCAATCACATACCGCAACACAGTGCCCGCTAATTTGCTGCAACAACTACAATAACCGCAATATATTGTTTGCCATTTTTTTTTAAACAAAGGTCACATTATGTGTGTGTGTATACATATAATAGATAAATAATTTAATATATAGACTCACCTGCAAATAATGTATGTGGCGAAGCCGTTGGTAACCATAAGTCTCATCACCAACACATTTCCCATCTTCTATTCGAATTTTTTCAAGCTCTTTCAATGTGTTTTGTTCAACGTCCTTTCTGAACGACAACAACCAAAAGAAGCAACTCAAAGCAGAAGAAGTAGTGTCTCTTCCAGCCAGAATGTTCTTATTAACAAAATCTCTAAGAAACAAAACTGAATTCTTGTCATTTTTGATAAACCTCGACAACAAATCGCCATAATCATCCTCTATCCCTTTCTTCATGGCCTCCGTTCTCGACAGGGCAACATCATCTGCAAATTCACGTGCCAAAGCTACTGAATCTCTGAGCTTTCTCTCTGATCCAACGTTGAGAATCCTCTTAAGTTTCCCCAAAAATAGCAATGCATACAAAAATCTATCCGAACTAAGAACAGTTGCTTCATCGAAAGCCTTCATTGTAAACTATATCTAGGATACTTATACACTTAAAAATATCCTAGTTACATGAAATTAAATCAGAAAATGTAGAAGCCTACCTCCGGCCATTGCCACATTGAAATTGCATAGTGAATTTGATGCGATTGCCCTGTCAGATTGCTCTGAAGAATTGCTGTAGTAGTGCACTTGGGTTCTTCCAGGTTCTAGTTAACGTGCTTTGATGGTGTAATTTTGTTTCAGAAAACAAATAATCATTCACTGAATCCGGAGACCCAGTTTTGTTTTTATACTCCTGATTGCCGGCTTCTCCCATCAAGAAGCCGTGCAATCTGGTAGCTGTTGAGTAGAAAAATTGCTCTCCTATTTTTACGGAGCACTTTCATTCAAACGTTGATCTATTGCCAACGTTCAAGAAGAAGAAGAAAACTGCTACATTCTCCCACTTGGTCCGTAAAAACTAAAAGTATTCAAAGGTAGAGAAAACTCAACGTATGGATCATAATGATAGGTCCTCTATATGTGAGTATTACCTCCCATGTATCACAATACATTTTACTTTTTCAACCCACCATAACTTAATGAATAAGTCTTATACTTATTCTGGGTCTTCTTAATGCTATTTTTCTTTGAACATAAATGTATACTATGAAATGAGAAAAATAACTTAAATTGAATAAGAGCTTTATTACAAATATGTATATATACATCAAAGACTCAATATGGTACCAAGTCCCATCCTTAATACATGATTCTTAAAAACTGATGGTGGCATGCCTTTTGTCAAAGGATTTGCTATCATCAACTAAGTGTTAATGTGTACAATAGTGACTTTATTTTCCTTGACACGTTCTCGAATGGCTAAGTACTTGATGTCGATGTGTTTACTTCGACTTTCACTTTTGTCATTCTTAGCCAGAAAAACTGCAACTGAGTTGTCACAATAAATTCTTAATGGCCTAGAAATTGAATCCACAATTCTAAGCCCAGAAATAAAGTTCTTCAGCCATACTTCGACTTTCACTTTTGTCATTCTTAGCCAGAAAAACTGCAGTTGAGTTGTCACAATAAATTCTTAATGGCCTAGAAATTGAATCCACAATTCTAAGCTCAGAAATAAAGTTCTTTAGCCATACACCATGTGAAGTTGCATCAAAACAAGATACGAACTCAGCTTTTGTGGTAGAAGTAGCAACTAAGGTTTGCTTTGCGCTCCTCCAAGACATGCCTCCACTAGCGAACATAAAAATGTATCCTGATGTTGATTTCCGTGAATCAACGCATCCGGCAAAATCCGAGTCTGAGTAGCCAACTATTTCAAGATTCTCAATTCGTTTGTACATTAGCATGTAATATTTGGTACCTTTGAGATACATCATCACTTTCTTTGCAGCTTTCCAATGATCCATTCCTGGATTACTTTGATATCTCCCTAACATTCCAACTACGAATGCAATGTTAAGTCTTGTACAAACCTGAGCATACATAAGGCTTCCAATAGCTGAAGTATATGGAATGTTTCGCATTTGTTCCCTTTCTAGATCGTTCTTCGGGTACTGATTCAAATTGAACCTGTCACCCTTCACAATAGGTGCTACACTTGGTGAACAGTCCTTCATTCGAAATCTCTCTAAGACCTTATTGATATAGGTTTCTTGTGATAGACCTAAAATACCTTGAGTTCTATCTCTATGGATCTTAATACCAATTACATAAAATGCCTCACCCATATCCTTCATGTCAAAATTCTTAGAGAGAAACTGTTTCACTTCATGTAGCAACCCCTTATCATTGGTTACAAGTAATATATCATCCACATATAGCACAAGGAAACAGATTTTACTCCCACTGACCTTGTGGTATATACATTGATCCATGACGTTTTCCACAAATCCGAATGAGGAAATAACATCATGAAACTTAAGATACCATTGGTGAGAGGCCTGTTTCAATCCATATATGAATTTCTTAAGCTTGCATACTAAATGCTCACCAGCACTAGAGGAGAATCCTTCAGGTTGTTTCATATATACCTCTTCCTCTAGATCTCCATTGAGGAATGCCGTCTTCACATCCATCTGATGCAGTTCCAGGTTAAATTGGGCAACTAATGTCATTATTACACGGAGGGAATCTTTCTTAGACTCAGGAGAAAATGTCTCTATGTAATCGATTCCTTCCTTCTGAGTGAATCCCTTATACATGAGTCTTGCCTTATATCTTTCGATGTTGCCTAATGAGTCCTTTTTCATCTTATAGACCCCTTTACACCCTATGGCCTTTGAACCACTAGGCAACTCGATAAAATCCCAGACTCCATTAGACGCCATGTAATCCATCTCTTCCTTCATAGCATTGTACCATAATCTGGATTCTCTGCAGTTGATAGCTTGTGAAAACATCTCAGGGTCATTTTTAGCTCCTATATTATAGTCAGACTCTTGTAGATACACAACATAATCACTAGGAATTGCTGACCTCCTTTTCCTAATTGATCTTTTTAATGTTAGGTTAGCATTCTCTTGGGAAACATGCTCTTCAATTGGTTGTTCAACAGTTTCTGGTAATTATTTTACAACTGGATCAACTTGGTTATGGCCAAGTGGTTGTGGATCCTCAATGATTAGCTGTTCAATACCTAATGATACTTGAGAGGCATGAATTACAATCAATCTATCACTTGATATGGAAGCTTGAGAACTAAAATGATCAAGCTTAGTGTTTGGATGCTAAATTTGATCACTCCCACTAATTAAGTCATTCTCAAGAAATTTTACATTTCTTGATTCCATAATCCTAGTGCTATGAGATGGACAATAGAACCTATATCCTTTGAACTTTTCAGCATACCCAATGAAGTAGCCACTTGTAGTCCTAGGATCCAACTTCTTTTCTTGTGGATTGTAGACCCTAACCTCAGACGGACATCCCCAAACGCGCATATGCCTAAAACTTGATTTCCAACCTTTAAACAACTCAAATGGTGTCTTTTCAACAGCCTTAGTTGGAACCTGATTAAGGATATACACTGTCGTCTTAAGGGCTTCAATCCACAAGGATTTAGGAAGTTTAGAGCTGCTAAGCATGCTCCTTACCATGTCCAATAGTGTTCAATTTCTTCTTTCAACTACACCGGTTTGATCCGGAGAGCCAAGCATGGTGTATTGGGCAACAATCACATGTTCTTGAAGAAATCTAGCAAATGGACCTAATGCTTGTCCATCTTCAGTGTATCTATCATAGTACTCACCACCTTTATCTGATCACACTATCTTAATTTGTTTATCACATTGTTTCTCTACTTCTGCTTTAAACACCTTAAAGGCATCAAGTGCCTCATTCTTATTATTCAACAGATAGAAATACATATATCGTGAGTAATCATCAATAAAGGTGATAAAATATTTTGAACTACTAGAGTCTAAATTTGGACTATAAATGTCTGTATGTATGATTTTTAAAATGGTAGTACTACTCTTGGCACTTTTCTTAGTCTTATTAGTCTACTTTCCCTTTATGCAGTCTATACAAGTTTCAAAGTTAGTAAAATCTAGTGTACTAAGTATTCCATCTTTTACTAACCTTTTAACCCTCTCTATTGAGATATGACATAGTCTACGGTGCCACAACATAGAGGAATCTTCATTAGTAACACATCTCTTAATGCCTATGCTACTAGAAACATGCATTGAATCATTAGGTATATTATCTTGTAATTGAATTCGGAAAAGACCATCAGAAATTGTACCATTGTCAACAAGATTAGATTTATAAAATAACTTAAACATATTATTTGAAAATTCAAAAGAATATCCAAAAGGTAAAAGTTTTGAAATAGAAATTAAGTTTCTAGAGAAACTTGGTACATAAAAAGTCATTTCCAATATCAAACTAAAGCCAGTATCTAAAACTAGTCTGCAAGTTCTTATAGCTTCAACTAGTGAGCCCATCTTGTTGCCTGAATAGATGTACTGCTTACTGCCCACTGGCTTCCTTTGGTTTAGAAAGCCCTGCAAAGTATTAGAGATATGGATTGTAGAACCAGAATCAATCCACCATGTGTTACTACTAACATCTACCATATTAGATTCATAACAAAAGTGTGAGATTGAGATACCTTTCTTTTCAAGCCAGCTCTTAAATTTATTGCAGTTCTTTTTTATATGTCCTTTCTTCTTGCAGAAGAAACACTTGGACTCTTTCTTTATACTGCCTTGAATGGGTGCATTTTCTTTTCGTTTTAAGTTAGCTTGCTTGTTGTTCTTCCCTTGTGTTGCCATATGTGCGTTTTCTCCCATTTCTGCAATAAGCCTCCCTTTTTCCTGTACACACATGGACAGAAGTTCATTGATTGTCCATTTCTCCTTATGTGTGTTGTAAGAAATCTTAAAAGGTCCATACTGAGGGGGTAGAGAGTTCAGGATATAGTGCACAAGGAAAGACTCAAACATCTCGACCTCAAGTATTTTTAATTAAGCTGCGATGTCCCTCATCTGCATGATATGTTCTTGCACACCCGTTATACCGGTAAGCTTCATTGATGATAACCTCGTCATCAAGGTGCTTGCCAAAGCCTTGTCTGAAGTTTCAAATTGTTCATCAATGGCCTTGAGCAAACTTTGAACGTTCTGATGCTTTCCGATAGATCCACGAACGCTAGCAGATATCTTAGTTTTGATATATATCATATTAAGGCGATTTGATCGCTCCCAACGCTCATAAAGTGCTATTTCAGCTGTACTACTACTATCAGTGGGTTTAGGAGGTTCATCCTTTCTTATTGCATCATCCACGTCTATCCACCCCAGTTGAAGAAGAATTTTCTTCTTCCAGGTCTTATAGTTATCACCATTCAATTCGGGAATTTGAAAATCAGAGATATTCAAAGGTTGAAAAGCTGTATAAAAATTACATGCTATGTTAATAATTTAAGGCAATTAACAAATATTCCATATGACATGTCTTACCAATGCAAAACATATCTATCTATCATAGTCCTAGTAGCAAATAAAACTGTCTGTGGGCTTAGTTTTATTTAATTAGGCTTATGTGCAAAATTGGTGAAACTAGCAAATTATATCCCCTATCTTAATTCCTATGGGTAGATTAAGGTAAGGGAAAATTTTACTATCCCACCCTAATTAATCATATTAAATATGATAACATTCCTGTGAGATAATAATTATCATATTAAATATGATTAATTACAACTAATGTCATTTTTCTTTATGTGATCCTAGATTTAAATCTAATGCTTTATGTAGAATTTTAGAATAATTAAAGGTGCTGTGGCTAAACTTTAATTAAATTAAAATTATACGGATCACTTGACATTTTAAAACATACTTAAACAAAAAATATATAAATAGGCATTTCTTTATGAGATTTCAAATATTAATTAATCACTTAAATAAATGTGACAAATTAATTTTCTCTCTATAGAAACATATATTGCCTAAGATTGATAAAATAATTATATAATATTATCATGATGAGAAGGAAATAATTAATTAATCAACTAAACTAAATGTGATTAATTAATTAATTTAAATTCTCATAATTAATTTAATCTAAATGTGAAATTATTAAGGTATATTAGAATAATTGTGTTTAATTCTAGCCATTTGGGAACCGTTAAATATCAAATATATTCCCAGAAATACCAAGAAACGAATACCAGACAAATGGTTAGCTTCTCAGCTCGCTGGCGTAAGTGCAGCAGTTCGACTCTCCTTCGCGGTAGTCTCTTCCTAAAATTGTTTTTTTTTTTATTCGAAAGGTAAAGAGGCCTTTCAAACAGTGCATCCAAAACGGTCCAAGTGAAACTGTGCATTTCAGTGTAGCAACGGGGAGGTCATCTTCAACCTCCAGCCCGGTCAATCTGACTCGTTTCAGAAACTCGAAACCAGACGAACAAACCCGACAATTTTATGCAATTTTCAGCATGTTTTTCATCATTTTTCGAGCCTAAAACCTCTATAATTTTATAGGCTATCAATTCTTAGTCATAAAAATATGAAAAAGTAGCATCTAAATTGGATTCAAATTCAAATCTATCCTCTGTTTTTCATGTAAACCATAGTAAGGCAAAGGTAATTTCATGCTCTAATACCAAATGTAAACTATATCTAGGATACTTATACACTTAAAAATATCCTAGTTATATGAAATTAAATCAGAAAATGCAGAAATCTACCTCCGGCCATTGCCACGTTGAAATTGCACAGTGAATTTGATGCGATTGCCCTGTCGGATTGTTCTAAAGAATTGTTGCAGTAGTGCACTTGGGTTCTTCTAAGTTCTAGTTAACGTGCTTTGATGGTGTAATTTTATTTCAGAAAGCAAATAATCATTTACTGAACCCAAGGATCCAATTTTGTTTTTATACTCCTGATTGCCAGCTTCTCCCATCAAGAAGCTATGCAATTTGGTGGCCATTGAGCAGAAAAATTGCTCTCCTATTTTTACAGAGCACTTTCATCCAAACGTTGATCTGTTGCCAACGTTCAAGAAGAAGAAGAAAACTGCTACATTCATAAATCACGAACCAGTTGTTTCGTCTTCAGAAAGACATTCCGGCTCCCCATTAAAGGTTATTTTACATATATTGTAAGAGGCCAACCGTTCGAGAATATCTTGTAAATCCAAAACTTGTCAGTATTTGGAAGCCAGGTCGAGTCCGGAACCAATCTGGCTTGGATTTTCTATTATACTCTCCATGACATGACTCTGCAACGATTTCGAGCTAAACTCGGAGGTGGCCGGCTTTCTTTGGGCCTTCCATTGGTCGCCATTGGAGTTGAAAATTCCGCTGCCATGGAATTCACCGAGACAGGAGGTGATTGCTTGGTCTTTTGGGGTGTTGCTGAAGTTCGTCTTCAGGATGTGTTCGACGTTTAACGGTTGGCCGTGATGATGAAGTGGAAACCGCCGGGCATATGCATGTTGACCATTTTGCTGGGGTGGCCGGCGAGAGAGTGGTCCAGTCTAGGTGGCAGTGCCGAATTCTTAGAAATTCCAGCAAAACTCCAACAAGCGGGTGGTTTTTGACGCCATTTTTGTTAGGTTTTCTGGGAAATGAGTAGAAATGGAAGCAAATGAAGGTCAATAAAACGAAGTACAGTATAATTTGCCGAAAGATTATGAGGTCTATGTTTAGAGAGAGAGAGAAAGAGAGACGGGGAAGAAAAGCTAACGAAGAATATGTTGAGATTTAAGGTATTTAAGAGGAGGAAGTGGGAAAACCTAACTATTATCACTGCTGCTCATTTAGTCGAAAAATTTTATTTATTTACATAAAGTAAAGAAGTAGTATACTCTTTATATGCCTTAATTAAAGTATTATAATACTTAATCTTTTGACTGTGAAAAAATAATTTTATATTGAATATTGAATAAAAAGAATATTTCCTATATTTTATCTTAATAATTTGTAATTATATTTCATGGAAAGATATTTTCATTGAAATAAATGCATCTCCAAGTTCCACTGGTTAGTAAGATTTGTTGCGCTCCTTTATTCATGATTTAAGTTTCAATCCTACTTCCAAAAATTTCATGGAGGCTGGTAAAGAGGTAAGGTTTTAAATTTAAGTTCTCAATTGTAATATTATGTACAACAATATTATTATTGTGGACGACCTTACAATTATAATTTCTTATGATTTTGCATTGCAATGCTTACATTTATCCATAATTTTACTAATTGCATCAAAATCACAATCACGGCTATAATTGTAATTTAAAATTATGATAAATGCCATTATAATTTGTTAAAGAAGTCAGTAACATATCCTATATTGGAGTGGAGCAATTAATGCCACTTCTAAAGAATTATATATTTATGTCAACTATTTAGGAAATTGAATATTGATTTTGAATCGTCATTTTATTGACAATTATAATAAATATTTTATAACATTAGTTAAAAAAATTATTGTAGAAAAGAAATGTTATGTCAGTTTTCTAACAAATAAACTATCGTTGTTTTTTGTAGATCACATTATTTGATAATCAATTACATTTAATGGCATCAAGTTATTTTATTAATTGATGTAGACATTTTAGTAGTTTACTTAATCGATGTTACATTATATTTAAAAAAATCCATTCCCTACATTCTTCTTTTTGTATAATATCTCATGACACTTTTTACTATACTACTTCTAGCTTGAAATACATTTAAAACCCCTAAAATCACAATATGACAACTTTGTAATACATACAAAGCCAAATAGAACAAAAAGTAATGTACATTCTATCTTAATTATAATATATAATTTAAAATTCAGCATGTACAATTTATAATATATAAAATAGCCCTAATTTTCCTCTATATTAATTCCATACAATTTATGTATAGGATAAGGGAATACTTAATAATTTGCATTACTGAATGGAATATATTTAGAGTATTTCCAAATTGCAAGGGAACAAAGTAAGCAAATGAAAATTTCAATATTGCAACAATTATAAAAGAAAGGTTTATCATGATGAAAAAAAAGTTACTTTCTAATTTATTGTGGATATCATTCTATCTAAGGATGTTTAATTTATTGTTTATGTACATTCTTAAATGAAACTTACATTATCCATATATTTCAAGATGCAATATAAACTAAGAATTAAGTAATTGTCTATGTAAGCATAACTTAAAAAAAGGGGACTAAATTACAAGAACAAAATACAAAAGTTAAGAAACTTTTTCACTTTTCCAATAAATGCACAACCCTATTGATTTACTGACGGAATGCAATTGATGAGCATAAACAAAAATAAAAGAATAAAGAAAACCATCTTAAGGTTGGAATGTAAGCATACCTTGGTAGAAATGTATTCATACTAGGCTCAAAAAAATTTTGTGATAAAATTTGTAAATGATGTCATGTCTTCACACTTTTTATTTTTATCTCATGTGCAATTGATGAGCATAAACAAAAATAAAAGAATAAAGAAAACCATCTTAAGGTTGGAATGTAAGCATACCTTGGTAGAAATGTATTCATACTAGGCTTAAAAAATTTTTGTGATAAATTTGTAAATGATGTCATGTCTTCACACTTTTTATTTTTATCTCATGGCCTATGGTTTGAACTATTTAAATTTAAAGGTCAACTCCTAGGAAAAACCAATATGTAAAGTAAAACGATGTTGTTCAATTATAAATATTTAATTGTTGATTTTTAATAATAACTAACATGTTAAACTAAAATATTTTGCTCAAAAATATGTTTTAAGTAAAAACTTTATAATTTTACAAGTCAATAGTATTAAAATTATTTTTTTTTGTATTGGGTAATTATGTTTTTCTTATACAATTATAAAAAATAAATAACAACATTAACAGCTATAAAAAGAATTTAAATGAACTATCTAATAAATGACAACAAATATAACAATAGATTTAAAAACTCTACAAGCCAAAATGTTTTTTATATGCTTATATAGATATGAACATCAAATGATTAAACAATCCAACAAATTATAAGAAAATATAATCAATAATGAACAACAGACTTTAAATAAAAAGAAGTAAAATATCTCTTCTCATAATTCTTTTATATTACTCAGTGGCTTCTAAGTTATGTTCTAGGTAGTAAATTGATGATATATTATAGTGAAAGAAATCAACATATCCTTTTTTACAATAAACTTAAGCTTTCTGATGCAAAAATGGACATGTTACTTTCTATCACTACAATTTCTTATTAATTTTATCATTTTTGTATTTTCTCAAATAGCTTAAGGGCTTTTGAGTTTGATGATATAAACAATTGCAAATTGATAATAAATTATAGTTAAAAATAGCATTAAAATCTTATATTACACTTAAACCTACCAATGCAAGATATGAGATAATACTTCTTCTCACAATAATTTATTATCACTTTATAACCCATTAAATTTTGATACTGAAATTTTATATGTATTAACATAAAAGCTTGATTGATTGTTTGCTTTGCATTGAGCATCAAAGTGTTTCTGTATTTTAATATGAGAATGATGTTACTTACTCTACATATATTAAAGTCTAAAGAGCATATAGAGCAATTAGCATGTTAATTCTTACACTAAAATATAGAAATAGTTAAATGCTCATAGCAAATGTAGTAATCAAATATCACAAAGAGAGCTACCTTGATATCATTTTTAATAGGGAAGGAAAGCTCTATTTATATGCGAAGAGCAAATTGGTGATGAATCGTCACAATATGTAAACTATTGATGAATAATCATAACATGCAAATGAATCATTATGATAATTGAAATGGCTTCCTAAACTTTTGATGTCTATTTTTAACAAAAATTCAACATTGTATACTATACTTTATACGTTGTTTTTGAAAAAGTTTATGTCGCATACCACTCCCTTATACAATGCTAACTTTGGCAAATGTTTGCTACCACCATTTATTAGAGTTAAGTGACTCTTGCTAAATGCTTACTATCACTATTTATCAAAGTTAAGTGATAGGTGTTATACCTTTATAAGTCAGTTTGGTCAAATAAATGATATTTTATCATCCAATTATAACCAAATTAGTTTTATAACAAATAATTAAAATGATTTTTTTATTTTTTTATAACTTCTACATTCTTACATTTTTCTATATATATATATATATATATATATATATATATATATATATATATATATATATATATATATATATATATATATAAACAAGTCATTGTTCTATTATCAATATTAACTAGTAAATATCATACAATAACATTACAATTAATCATTTGATTTTATGACTTTAAGGAAAATTAATGCTTCCAGAAACAATGACTTGCATCTCAGAAATTGATGATCAGGCAACATCGATCTTATATTATCCTTTTACGCCAAATAAATAAAATAGAGTGAAAGAGAAACTATGAAATGAAATCTCAAATGAAAAATAAAATAATATCTAAATGCAATTTATGTGTGATATAGACATTCTACATTGATTTTTAATTAAAAAATTGAAGTCTTAAATAAACAACACCATTGAAGTAGAAAATTTTAAATGTAATTTATTATATTAGTATATATTTATTATAAATTGGTAAATATTTATTAAATATTGGGTGGCCATTTTTAGATATTTAGACATTAGTTATGATAAAAAATCATTGTGGTATAGGAATCTAATTTCCACAAATAATGTTAATTTTAATATATAATTGACATCCTTTCTCTTACATAATTTTAATGAACTTTTTTTTACCATAATGAGTTTTAGAAAATTACTTTAATTATTAAAAAATAGAGTGACCATTTTAAAAACCACCCAAAAGATAGATCAAATGTGAGAAAACCTAAAAATTACATGAATATGATGAGAGGTTTACTTTATTTTAAAAGACATTAATTTTTATAAGTTTGAAGAAAAAACAAGGTTAATTTCAAAATTAACAAAGCATGTTCAAGGTTGGAAATTTTGGAAAAGTATTAGATAAGTTTGATATAAATATCAAAATTGTAAAAGCTTTGTATGCCACTTTCAAGGCATTTTGATAGTTTGATGTGCAAATGACTTGTGTAACTTGTTTTAAACTTGAAAAATGTTAGAAAATGTTTTAATAATCCTGTTCTAGATTTGTAAGTTTCCATAAAATTCTAATGAAATTTGATATTCAAAATGAGATTTTCAATTATAGGTTGCTTAGTAAGACCTAGTAAACATTTATGCTTGAATGCATATGTGTTTGATAATGATATATGATAAAATTGTGCATTTTTTATATTGCTATAGGTGTATGTTTATGCTTGAATTAGTATGCAAATATAGTTCTTTTACTTATTAGAATAATATATAAATTAAGCATAGGCTTGAATATACTTAGGTTTGGAAATGATAGAACTTGAAAATCCAAGTTAAGGCTCTTTAATTTCATGTTAAAAATCATGAGTTGGAATCTTGTTTTTTTAGTGTAATTCTTGCTTTGATATAGCATAGAATTGTATCAAAATAGTATTATATGGAAATAATAGATGTGATAATAGAAGTAATATTACATGATTTTAAGCTAAAAATTATAAGTATGAAGATGCTTTTAGTTTATGAATTGTGTTATGAATTATTAATGCATGCACTAGTTAAGGGCAATTTGATATGATATGAAAGGTTAATGAACTCTTGTATATGAATATGAATAATTTGAGTACTAGGACATATAATCTAGCATATGAATGTGAAAGCTTGATTGTTTAATATGGCCACTTGAAATATGACAAGAATACTATTTTGATAAATTATATTATTATGAATATGATATTGTTTATGGCATGGAAGTTATTTTGACTTTACCTTGATATTGTTGTGAAATTATGAAAATATGTTTGAAGACTGTATGAGTATGTTTTCACCATTGAAAGTGTTAGAAAACCATTAATTTGTATTTGCTGAATTAATAAAGCATTTGAAGATTAAAAGTTTGTATTTGCTAAAACAAAAGTTGCAAGTCTAAAAAGTTCTATTCACTATAATAATCTAGAATAAAATGTATCAAAAGTTTAAAAGGCTATTTTTACTATAATGATTTTTATAAAATAATGTTAAAAACCTAAAGGACTATCTTCATTATAATCTAAATGAAAAGTATTAAAAACTTAAGAAGTTACCTTCACTATAATAACTCATATAAAAAGTGTCAGAAGCTATAAAGGCTATCTTTAGTATCTCTAAAGGTTAGATAGGATAAGTTTAGTTCCAAAGTAACAAGATGATAACTTGGCATATCTCTTACCATTTCTATTATGGGAAAATATATACACAATATTATGCTTATGATTATGCTTAAAATTATCTTTTCTTTATAATTTTATAAGTACAATATATAGAAATGTTAGATGTGTTTAGAAAAAGAATTTTTGGTAAGAGAAGTTGTTTAAATATATGTTTTGCATATATTTGATTTTTTGGCTAATAGCCATTAGAAAACTAGTGTGATAGCCATTCACTGAGTAATTAAATTACTTAGTATACTTGTGGATATTATTTTGAGATATCGTGCTTCTTGATAGTGCCTATGAAAATTGTTAATATTTAATAGCACATATATGAAATTGTTTATGGATGGTTTAAGATGGAATTTCAATTCAGCATAGGCAATAGTTTGAAATGATTCCTAATACCAAAGGATCACTCTATCTCTAACTTTAAGGATACCATTAGTAGTCAATTTGGTTAATAACTATTATATTAAAGTATCTATTTTTCTTTGTATATTATTTTATGACCTAACTTTAATGACAAAAAAGTTAACTGCATAAACTTAGGCATTTTGTATATCTATTTTTGAGGTACAAAAAGGCTAGAATTTTTTAAAGTAAAAAAAATAAAGAGAAATAGTCTTTCAACATCCAATGTATTTGGATTTTAGAAATATTTTCATTCCTTTGAAAATCTTCATTAAATAATGAAAAGATATTTTTCTTGTAAGGAAGTTTGCTAAGGTAGTAAGCTATTAATATGCATTCTAACAAATTAAAATTTATGCTTTAAATTATGTTATGAAAATTCAAAAATTTTAAATAAACATACAAAAAACTAAAAAAAAAATTTACTTATGCCTTAGAAAAACTTTATTTGTGACAAAATATTATTTGTACTGCAAACTAAGTTATGAGAACATGTATTTGTGATAAAATATCACTTGTGCTATGAAAAAACTTTATCCGTAATAAAATATCACTTGTGCCATAATCTAAGCTATGGAAATATATTTCTTATGACAAAGTATCACTTGTATCATAAATTAAAATATAAGAATACATTCCTTTTGAGAAAGTGTTACTTATTCTATCATATAAGTAAAAAAAACTTTATCTATAGTAAAGTATTACTTATGTCATGTATTAATTTTATGGATAAGATTAAAGACAAATGTACCATTTCTATGACAACTATATATATATATATATATATATATATATATATATATATATATATATATATATATATATATATATATATATAGGTCATTTATAATAAGTGCAACATGCTACAATATAATAGAGGTAAAAAAAATATAAATATTTATATGTTATGAGTATTTAAAAAATATTTAATTCATCATTTGAGTTAGTTGCCTTTAAATGATTGGCCAAGTTAAATAATTATTTAGGAATTTAGTAAATAACTTATTTGATCAATTAATTGACTTCTAATGAACCAAAATAAAAAACCTATGGAACCTAACATTTTCAATCAATCAATCCATAAAATATATATAAAAAGACGAAATTGCCTATAAATTATATAGTTTTGTATGTTTATCATTTTTGTTAAAATAATAAAAAAGGAGTTAAATACTAAACTTTAAGATATATAAGAAAGAGCTCAACCTTTAAGTTCTTAAATATTTTTATTTGTTTTGGTATTAAATTTAATGTCTATTAAAATGTAACAATTCTTCATAAATGATAAATAACCATTTAACTTTCTATTAATTAAATTTACACAAGAAAATTAATATACATTAATAAATAAATATTATAATATGTTAAAGATTATATTATATAATTATTTAGTGAATTCAAATTCTTTACATAATGAAAGTAAAAAATAATAGGATTAACCTATATATATATATATATATATATATATATATATATATATATATATATATATAATATATATACACAATAATTGTTTCAATTCATTATTCAATCCAATTTTCAAAACATCATTTAAACAAAAATAGATCATTTAAGGTACAAAATATTATAAATTTTTTTTATCACATCACATTCTTTTTAAAAAATATGTTGATGAAGAAGATATATGTTATAAAAAATACTATAATCATTATATTATATATAAATAATATGATTTGTGCCATAAGTGATAATAAGTTTCATTAGAGAAATATATAATAATAAATCTTACATTCATGACTATAACATTAAAGAAACTTTCATTAAGAAATTAAAAATAATAATTATATAAAATTATATATGATTTAATAATAATTAAATAATTATAATAAATTTTTTAACTAAGTTATGTTTAAGAGAATTATATATATAAAATAGTTCAAAATTTTATTTTCATCACTTATAAATCTCAGTTATATCAAAATTTTCTTATAGATATTTTGTATTAATTTTGTCCTTTCTAAATAATAATTTAATTAATTCAATCCATTCATTTATAATTTATTGATGAATTAATAATTTGATAAATAGAAGAATAAAAATCAAATATAAGTGATATATAAGGGAAGAAATTGATATTAAAAATTTGTAAAGAGTTGATTGATTTAACTTATATTTATGAATGACAAAACTAAGTAGAATAAATTAATTTTAATTTATAATTAAAATTTAAATATGTATGATAGTTCAAAGTTATAACTTATATAGGTATTTGCTTTATAAAATTCAATATTTGCTAAAATTATTTTTAGAAAATAATAAAAATTACTTAAAAGATGTAAAAATTTTACTTTTGTATTATGATAACTTAATTAAAAATAATTAATAAAATGATAAAATTAACTAATTAATTATTTGTGAGAAATAAAATTAATATAAGATATTTGTAAGGGACAAATTTGATACAAGCAAAATTAGTAACAGAATAAATATAGTTTTTTTTATGCAAAATAACTTCTAAAATAAAATCATATAGTTTTTTTTTAACATTAATGTATTTTTATTATATATATTTATGTAATATTTTATTATTATATAATTAATATTGCATGAGTATAGTTTTATTTTTGAAGTGAACTAATAAGTTAAAACTTTATATAAAATATATTATGTTATAATACTAAACAAGAAAACTAGCGTAATTGTAAGGTTTGGGATTCTTTAGCTTGGATATTTAAGTTTGATTCCTCGCAAAAGTAATTTGTAGTTTCCAAATAAATAAAGTTTCAATAATTTACACTAGCTTAATATAAGTTAAAAGCATCAACAAGTTTCAGCAAATATGCAAACAAAATAACAAGATGACACCTAATAGAATTAGCTAAATAATCAATTCAATTTAGAAATATAAATTTTTTTTAACTAGTTACATTAGTTTTTGTAATAATTTTATTTTACTTTTTTTGTTATAATTCTATTTGTGATCGTATGAGCTACTAGCCATGGATGTACTTTTCTTGCTATGTTTGTATTCATGGCTATAAAAATGTATTAGCCACAGGTGAACTCGTGATAAAAAAAATTAGTTATGCCACAAAACCATCTTTCTTGTGAAAATTTTCTTATCATGCTTACTTATGTCATGGATCCATTCAATCTATGGCTAAGTAGCATAGTTATGAAAATTTTAATCTTGTCCCATGATTTTGATTGTGGCATAAGTGTTAATTTGTTATAATAATGATTATAAAGTTTAATTTTTAGAAAAAGGTCCTTGGCATTGATGTTAGTTTTCGAGTGAGTTTCCATTTATTAAAGTCATCATTTGTTTTCACAATTTTAAAAGATTAAACCTTTTCAGTTTAAGGAATGTTATTTTTAATTGATTTAGGGGAAAAAAAGAAAAAAAATTAGTTAATTTCCAAACTTGGGTTTTCAACATTTTGCATGTTTTCATAAAATAGCAAAGTTTTAAAATAGTTTTGTTAAGAAAGACATGTAAAGATACCTAATTGATATCTTTATGATAGTCATGATGGTCTAAAAAATGAGTCATGACAATTATAAACATATATAAATGTTATACTTGCATATTGAGTATATGGATGTTATTATAATTGATTTCTGATGCTAAAATCTTGAAATAAGATGTGCTTATGATGTGAAATATGAAAGAAGAGATGGACTATAAGATTATTGATATAAACTAGATCTGCGAAAATATTTATAAAAGGGTAAGGTTGATCCTGAAAGGATAAGGATAGGTTTGTGAAGGAATAAGAATGACCAGAAGTTACAAGGGATTTAAATGCTTTCTTAATTTATTTATTTACTATTGTTTACCTAGTTGACTATATCATCATCTATATTATAAGTATGCTTTTACTTGGAGAATGAGCTAAATAAAAAAAGGTATTATTGATACTCTTTCATTTATGTTATAAGTAAATTGTTTAATTACTAGATCTTAGACTCACCTTATTATTTGTTTATATTTTTTAGATACTATTGGAAAAGCTCTTCCTTCACTAGCATTATAATAAAAGTAAATCTATCATGACATGTAGTTATGCAACGTAGCCATTTAGTTATTTTGTTTTAAAAAAAAAGCATTATCCTAGACCTTGTAGTGAGTAACTGGTCTAGTAAATAGAAATGTTTGTATAAATTAAGGTTATCTAAATAGATAAATATAACTAAGTGTAAATATTTTGTTGTGTTATATAAATAGCTTGCTTTGTTCACATAAAGTATGATAATATTGGGTATTAAGGTTATATTAGGCTAGTATAAAATTGGATTAAGGGGTTCTATGCTAGTCACGACTTAGGAGGGTCGTGACATAATTTGTATGAGAGTATGGTCTAGGGTTAATAGTGGCAAACAAGACCTTAGGATTAGATTATAATTATTTACTACTTATATAGATGTTAGTTAAGACTATATTTATTGTATGTGTGTGCTTGGGATCATATATTATTAATATCATTTTGATAGATCCTAAATGTCTAAAAATGTGATGGTGGCACTTCTTTCTTATAGATTGATGTTATTAAAATATGCTTTGTTTAAATGTTAGAAAATCTATGAAATAAGAAAATGATAGATTCTAGTGGTCAACAATCTAATAATCCTAATGATGAAGAGTTATCTAAGGGTTCATAGGACTAAAGCAGTTGATGTGTGGGAGATGATGATCAAAATATCCCTTTATAGGTTATAGCTTTTAGACAATAAATAAGGACATAAATAATTGAAGTCCTTAAACAAGATTTGGGATAGAACCAACATAGAAGCCAGGATGATTAGGCTTTTACTCAAAGCAAAGAGGCAAAAAAGGAACTAATGCCTTAAAGAAAATATAGCTAATAAGCTACAAATTATCTATAAGTTCAATAAACTAAAGCTACCTTACTTTTTTAGTCTAGATATAGTTGCAAATCCATATTAGTTCCTTAGTTAGATTAAAAGATATAATAAGGTGCTCTCATATTCTAAACAAATGATAATTGAACTAATGGGATATAGGCTAGAAGATGTAGCATATTATAGGTTCCCTAGTACTATATAGAACAGAGATGCAAGTTTACCACCTTTACTCTTGGCAACTTTCTAATAACTTTTTATTAACCATTTTATGGCACCTTATATGAGGAAACAAAAATATAGGAGTTTGAATACCTAAAGCAAAGATCTCTTTATCAATGAGTATGATAGATAATTCACTCAACATTCTCAATATGTGAATTATTTAGTTCTAAATGAAAAGGCAAAATAGAGATTTATGCACCAATTACAAGATCACAATTTTAATGTACTTATGTCATAAAAACTAAAACTTATCATGAAATAGTTAATTAAGCACTCTCAATTGAACTTAGAATAAAAGAAATAAAGGAAAAGGAGGTACAAATCAAAAGCAAAAAGTGATATAAGTTAGAAGGACCAAGTTCCTTAATGAATGTAAGTGGAATGCTTCCTTCTAATGCTCCATTAAATGAAAGGAGTAAATTGTTTTTATGTCTAACATATTAGAGGAGTATTCATAATGGACCTCTAAAGGGAAAAGGCTAGGGAAATCAATACTTTGATTTTAATGCCCTTGTAAGCTTTAGAAATGGACAATCATAGGGAAAAGACTATTAAAGGGAACCACCTAGATATATCTAATATAGAAAAGTCACCAAGGGCCTTATAGTCATAATAACATTATATACTATCAATATGGCTAGTTAAGACATAAAAAGAGGGAATTCCTTGGAAACCTCTAAGTTATAGTGTAAATTATTTTTATCTCTAATAAAGTGCACTAATGGCATAAATTGCAACTTTAGTATGATCTCAAGCAAATTTAGGACCATCTAGTAGTGCATGTAATTAAGGAAAGAGCATAGTTAGGAATTAAACTTTAGTACTTACTCTAACTAGATAGGAAACTTAGGCATCCAATGTTATAGTTGTCAGTACCCTTAAAGTTGATAATTTATAAGCTTGTGTTTTATTTTATCTTAGAGCCATTTATTCATTTATCTTTATAAAATTTGCTTCTTTAATAGTTAATTTTAGCAATAAATTATAGAATACCTTATTTATAGCCACCTTAGTAGATAAAACCTAGCACCTACTTTATTTATAAATGCTTGCCTTTTATTTATAAATGAAGAGTTGATGCCTAGTAATTTAATTTTATCAGAAATGATAGATTATGATGTTATTTTAGGAATGGATTGGTTGTTAACTTATTATGATTTGATGGATTATCTTAATAAAATAATGGCCCTTATTGTAGAAGGAATCCTACTTGTTGTATTTCCAAAAGTGAATCACTTTAAAATTATGAGAATAATTTCCAATATCAAAGTATAAAAACTCATTAAGAATGAGTGTATTACATATTTGGTAGTAATTCAAAACTTAAATCAATCTTCTCTAAATATTACAAATGTTTTAGTTGTATGAGGTTTCTGGATATGTTTCTAAAAGAGTTATTAGGGTTGCCACCTGATCTAGAAATTGAGTTCAATATTACTGGAACTAATTCCAATAACACCTTACAAAATGGCTCCAATCGAGCTAAAAGAGTTCAAAAGCCAAATGCAAGAGTTAAGTAATAAGGGCTTTATCTACCCTAGCTTGTCTTTGTGAGGGGAGCTAGTACTGTTTACTAAGAAAATGGATGGAACTTTGTAGTTGTGTATATATTACTAGGAGTTAAATAAAGTGAAAGTATCCTTCATCCCAAATTCATAATTTGCTTGATTAGTTGCAAAGGGCCAAATGTTTTTTAAAGATTAATTTATGATCTAGATACCATTTGTTGAAGATCTAAAAGGAAGACATGCCTAAACCATATTTAGAATCCATTATGGCCATTACAAATTTTTGTCATTTTTTTAAGCTCATAAATGCTTATACTACTTTTATAGATCTTATAAATAGAATATTCAAGTTGTTGTTAGATAGGTTCATGATTATATTTATAAATGACATCTTAATATACTTTAAGAATGAAAAAGAGATTGTACAATATCTTAGGATAATTTTACCATTTCTATGTGAAAATTAACTCTATGCTAAATTTTTTAAATGTAAATTCTGATTAGCCAATATGAAATTGGTGGGACATATAATATCACCAAATGGTATACAAGTCAATCTTTAAAAGATTAAAGTTATTGAAAGCTAACCAAGACCTACTACAATAATAGAAATATGGAGCTTTTCAGATATAATAGTGTGGTGTTTACTTTGAAAATATGAAGGCATTTCTTGTTTGGAGAAACTTATGAAATCTACATAAATCATAAAGCCTAAAATATATCTTTAATAAAAAAATATTTAGATTTGGAGCAATGGAGGTGGATAGAACTTGTCAAAGATTATGATTGTAGCATCCATTATTACTCTAGCAAATTAAACATAGGTAGCATTTGGTTCACAAAATCTTACATTCCTAAGAAAGTGTACATTCCTAAGAATGTTACTCCTAAGAATTTAATTAATGAGAATATAACATTCCTATGTTTGGTTCACTATAATTTTTTTTAGGAATATTTTAATATCACATTCTCATTACATAAGAATCTGATATACCTACCTTCCTCTATAGGAACATTTTAGGGAAATGTTGGATTAAAAAGATTTCCGAGAATATGACATTCCTAAGCATTTTTTTCAAACTTTGAACCAAATATGAGAATATGATATTTCCTTAAAACATTCTCGAGAATGTTAAAAATATTCTGCGAACTAAACATTACTATAATGGCATATGCATGAGTAAGAAATCCTCAAGCATAATAGCTAGTATTCAAGTTAGAGATTAATTAATGTTAATTACATAAATATTTATTCAATCAGTGCTGGTAGAAAAAATAAAAGAATCTCAAAAGAATGATCCTCAATATCCAACTTTGGATGAGGAAATGATGTTCAATCAAAGCAATGATCTAATTGTTAATGAAAAAGGAATAATTAGATATAAAAAATGGCTTTGGGTTTCTTATCATGAAAGGAATGAATTGTTATATCAATTATAGTATTCATCATACACTATACATCTTGGTATGGTAGAGATGTACTATAATCTATAATAGAGCTATTGATAGAAAAGAATGAAAAAGGATGTACTTGACTTTAATAAATGAAGGCAAAACACCAATGATTTGATAGTTTACATCAACCCGTTACTATTCTAGAATAGAAGTGGGAAAGTATAACTATAGATCTACTTATAGATTTGCCCCAAACTCAAAAATTACTTAATTCCATTTAGTTGATTGCAAACCAATTAACCAAGATAGCTTACTTTCTATAGTTTAAAGTCACTTTCTCTATAGCTCAAAATTCTTAACTTAGATAAAATAATGTCATTTCATAGGGTCTCTTTCACCATTATTTTAAACTAGGGTACACAATTTATAACTCATCTATAGCAATCATTCTAGCAAGTTTTCAAAACTCAATTGTATTTTAGCATAACTTTTTATTTACATATAGATGGATAATCTTAATCCACAATTTAGATTATAGAAGTTATGCTCTAAGCCTACACATTGAAATTTGAAGGTAATTGTGATAGAAAATCATTACTAATTGAATTCATATACAATAACAATTATCAATTAAGCATAAAAATGGCTCCTTATAAAGGTCTTTATAGTCAAAAGTGTAGATCCCTTGTAAGATGGTTTGAATTGAAAGAGATAAAACTCCTTGAACCTAATCTAATGACTAATGTTTTAAGAAAGGTATAGATAATCAAAGAATAATTAAAAATAACACAAGATTGATAAAATTTATATATGGATAAGAGAATGAAAGATTTAGAATTTCAAGAAAAAGAATAATTTTCCTAAAGGTTTCTCCTATGAAAGGAGTCATGCAATTTAGGAAAAAAGGGAAATTAAAACTCTGCTTCATTACACCATTCACAATTCTCAAATGAGTAGGAAAAGTTGCATATTGATCAAAATTACTAGATAACTTATAGGCTATACATTCGATATTGCATGTGTTGATGCTTTAAAAATACATCCTTGATGTATCCCATGTGATTTAATATGAACCATTATAGTTGGATCCAAAACTCTTATATAGAGAGCAACTAATAAAGATTTTAGATCAACAAATTTGAAAGTTGAGATCTAAAAAGCTACTTTCAATAAAAGTTTGTTGGTGTGTGTCCTAGAACCAATCATATAAGATGATTAGAGTTATACACAATGTATTATATTTTATTTTAGGTAATTTAATTATTATATTTTGTTTTTATTATTATTATGCGCAATTTATAACTTAATATAATAATTATCCTTGGAATAGCTTTGCTATTCCTAAAATGCCCCTAGTCAAGTATTATTATGAAAAAGGATAGTAATAATACATCGAGACTAGCATGTATAGTGACTGATGATTACGAATCATGGATGTGTGATATCAAGTCAATACATGAGTACATTGCTGTGAACAATGTACTGGACTGACCCACTATGAGAATATTGCGTGGATAAACGTGTCATAAGTTATTCTCATATGATCACAACTATGCATAAACCTTTGACCTGAAGTCACTATGGTTCGCTACATGAGGAATTACTCACTTTAATATTGTCCTATGTCACCTTTAATCAGGTGACAAGTAGGGCATTGATTGGGTGTGTCATAAATCATGTAGAGGGAAGTGAGTGATGTAAATGGGATTTTGTTACTCTTGTATAAAAGAGAAATATCCTTGGGCCCCTTGATTGAGTGAGACTTAGAAATGCATGGCCATGCTCAGTTGAATTAATATGTGATATTAATTATTTATTTTAAGTCTACTCAATATCAAGAAATATAAATTGAACATTGACGAGGATGACACATTCCATGCCTCCAGTTCAATTTGGATATTATTACAAAAGGGTTATGATGTAAAACGTTGATCATGTATTAGGTGGATGTCGAATCACAGACATTCTTACTACTTGAGTGGCAGTGATGTATTGCTAGATACCGCTCGCTGTCTATGGCTCAATAATAAGTCATTGTCAACGTAGTAAGAACCTATAGGGTCACACAAAAGAAGTAGGAATAAGACAATAATTATTTGGACTTTAATTATATTAATATCCAATTAATTGAACTTATTTTCGTGCATATATATTATTAAGAATAATAAATTCACGTTTTATATATATATATATATATATATATATATATATATATTATGTGATATTATTTGATATTAAAGTAATATCAAGTAATTATCTTATCAGATATTAGATAAATATATTATGAGATAATATTATTTTGATATTTGATAACTATATGCAATTATCTAATATTAAGATATTTATATTATGAGATAATATCATTATCTAATATTAGATAATTAATAGATAAGTCTTATCTCTTCTCATCATCTCTAGGATAAGGATAAGATGAGTTGTTAAGAGTGATTAGGATTTTGGAAGCATTATCCTAGTAGGACTAGGATTATGGCTTGCCTAAGTTCTATAAAAAGGGACTTGAGGGCAGCACTTAATAATCACGTTTTAAGCTTCCATATAAACCCTAAATCACTCAGAAAACATCCAATCCTAATTCTTAGAGAGAAAAACGCATCCTAGCAGACGCGTGGAGGGTGAGAGGTCGTTGTTCACTCCGTGTGGATACCGTAGAGACGTTGTACCTTCCGGCCGGCGTTTGATTCATCCGCTCTCAAGTTTTGATCAGTAGAAACACAAGTGCCCAATAGGTAAAACCCTTAATCATTGACTTATACTTTTTGCATGGATCCTAGGTAGAATTCGGATCAAAAGATTAAAATTCCGCTGCATTTGATAATCCGAATTCCCAACAAAGTCAAGTGGGAAAAACATGGCATAGAAAAGGCAACTTGGGAATTTGAATAAGAAATATAGCAAAACTATCCGTATTTTTTTTTGTAAGCCTTTTAGTTTAATATTAATTTTGTCATTTATTTTGTTAGAATCTTTAGCATAATTAATTCCTTAAGAATTTGAGAATGAATTCTTTAAAGAAAGAAAGAACTTTGAAACCTCTTACAAAATTAGAAATAATTAGAATATTTTAATATATGAAAAATAATTGTTTGATTATTATAATTGCATTTAAAGCAAGAATTTATTATAAAATAATAAGATTTGTTCATAAAATATAGAGTAAAATGGTGTATGTAGGAGAAATTAAATTATATAGAAGCTAGTATGCAGTTAGAATTAAGCAAGTGGGTATAGAGGAGATTTAAGAGCTACTTTTCCAATTTCACCTTTAAACCAACATTTATTTACCAAAATATCCTTAGACCTTTATAGCTCTAACTATATTACTTTCAGAAGCCATTTTCTTCATCTAAACTCATTCTTCATTACTTTATCCTTTTTTTAAAGTGGATAAAACAATATTAAGCCATGAATTCCAACCACTTAACCATAATTCTTATGCAAATCAAGGTAAATCCTGTTAAATCCATGATTTTTGGTTAGTTGCTTAAAGAACTTTAACTTTGATGGAAAGTTAACTATTTATAAGGCAAGCAAACCATCAATTCAATTTCTTCTCATCTCCTTTATCGGATTTGCTAAATTTGAGTTAGAATAGGTTAAAATGGTTAATTATTTGCATATGGTGATTAAATGCTATAAGCTTTGTTATGAAATACTTTTATGTTTTTAAATAGTTTGAATATGAGAATTGTTGGGAAAATTTAAGAAATCAAATAAATGCAAAATTTATACATACTTGTTTTGCCTTTAGGATCTTGATGTTGTATTCCACTACATAGTTGGTAAGAATCACCTCATTTCAAGAACTCTTATCTTTGTTCATGATAATTTCACCAAAACCACATACACAATTTTGCTAGAGAGAAGAAGATGAAGAAGTTTTTTTTTGCTCTATATTCTGAATGATGTGTTCTTTCTCTGATTCTTTCCTTTTTGTCTCTTTCTTAATTTTTTGATAGGAAGTGGGTAGTTTTTTTTTCTCTCTCCCATTTTCGCACTCTTGTGATTAGTTGTAAAAAAAATCAATTGCTTTATTTTAATTATTTGAATTCAAATTCAAATAAGTTAAATATTTATGCAAATATATAAATATTTATCATATGATAAATGTGGATCACTCATTATGGGTATCCTCACATTTATCATCTCTTACTTATACATAATGGGATGAGCTACATCATATAATCTTCATCTCTCTTTTAGTTTTCATACTCCGTGTATTATCGTAACCGCATGGGTATGATGTTTTTTTGGGTATTCTTGTACTAGAAATTCTTATATAAAATTAGCACAAAACAACCCTAACCTCTATTTATATTATACCTCAAATGCCCTAAATTTTCCCATATACACTTTTCATTTACAAATCTGATCCTTCATAAGCTTCATTATAAGCTTAGATTGCTATCTATATATGTATAGAATCCATGCTTATGATGTTACCAAAATTAACTTTATAACGAACATGTCTCAAACACTAGCATAATCATGTATATGTTGGGAAATCTTCCTTTCGTCTGTATATCACTTTAATTTGAAATAGCTGCTTTTCTAGTATTTTGTCCTTTGAACCATATATATCATGATTATAGGATGTATACTAAAGTAGTAAACACTGTATCATTTCTGTATAATATCATCAAAGTCAAAGGGTATCTTTGAAAAAAAATTTTCCTTTTTGAAACTCACATAGTAATGAACCAAAGATCTTTCACTTGCTTCTTGTTTATGATTTTTTTGCACATATGGTATGAATCACATGCTATAGTGTTTCTCTTATAGCACAAGGGCGCATGTCAATTTTATTAATAACACCATATAGACTAAAGCTTAAAATTATTAAACTATACATTTTTCCACTAAAGCTTAAAATTTTGGTTAGACCAAATAAATTCATGTGTGTAATAGTTCCAACAATCTTGATATTGAGACTGCATTTATAGGTTAAAAAGATGATTTTACTTATTTGCCATCTTGGCGTGAATTAGGTATATGGTATTTTTCAAATTTCATTTTTAAAAGATTTATAATAAGGTCTTTCTTTGAAAGGTTCAAAATAAGACACATATTAGTATGACTAAGTCTTTTATGTGATAGCTGACTTTCGTCATTTGTTGATACAAGATATTTTAAAAAGTTTAAAGAAATATCTTACATATTTAAAATATAGATATTTTCAACTCTATTACTAACAAAGAAAATTTTTATTTCCTTTTTATCTTAAATAAAATAGTATGGTAATATAAAAATTACTCTATAAAATTTATCATACAATTGGCCAATGCTTAGATGATTATGTTTAAAATCATTAACTAAGCTAACAATGTTAATAGAAGTAAATATCATACCTATCTTACCTATACTGAAGATCTTGCATTGAGTATTGTCTTTAAAGGTGATAAACTTGCCACTGATGGGCTTGAGAGATAAAAATTTATTTTAATCTCTAATTATGTGTCTTGAATATTCATTATCTAAAAATCAATTATCTTTCTTAATTGTGGATTTAAGATATATCTATAATAAAAAATTGGATCTTTTTAAATACCTAATTTTTTTTTAGGTCCTTAGGGGTTAATTGATACTTTTTTTTATCATTTTATTCTTTGAGTATCAAATCTTGATTTTTCTTTATGAATGTTCTTTTTTTTTTTTAAGTAACATGAATTGGCAATATGTCCTTTATCTCCACAATAATAACAAGTAATATAAGGATTTGATAAGTAAGAAGCTTACATAAAGAAATTTTTGTAATATTTATCATAATGTGAATAAAGATATCATAATATTTATTTTTCTTAAAAATAATTTTAAATACCTAAAATAGTATCCAAATTATTCTTTCCTTTAATAAACATTGCAAGATCATCTATTAGAATATTTATCTTCCTTTTTAAAAAGGATTTTCCTTTTTAAAATTGGAAGATTGATGCTCTTCGGTTTCATTTTGTCATTTTTTTATTTTCAAACTTTCTATATTATTTGCTAAAAATTTATTTTTCCCTTTTTGAAGAATCTTTTTCTTTTAATAAAGTTTGTTTTTCTTTTTCCAAAGTTCCTACTAATTTTTTATGAAATTGAGGTTATTTTCTAAAATTTGATTTTTTTTCCTTCAAGGCTTTAAGAACATCATTTTCTTTTTTCAAAATCCCTAAATATTTTATTGAAACTTAATTTTAATTTTCAAAAAAATTTGAAACCTTTTTTCCTTTTTCAAAAAATCTAGTTCTTTTATCAATGTTTTATTTTATTTTTTAAAAGAAAAATGTTTAATTAAAATATTGTGAAAATTTTCTATCAATTCTCATAAGATAAGAAAGATTTTGGTTCATCATCTATTATCTTATCATCATTATCTTGACTTTTAGTCATGAAGCAATAGTTAGTAATGTCATATATTTCTTCTTCTCGAAGCTCCTTTTTAGATGACACATCTTCATCACTCTAACTTACCACCATAGCCTTCTTTTTAGTTAATTTCTTTTGGAACCTTTTCTTTAACTAAGGGCATTCAATTTTTTTATGTCTCAATTTTTTACATTCAAAACAAGCAAGAAGTTGACTGTTTGTTTCACTTTTATTTTATTTTCTTTTTTGAGGTGATCTTAGTTTAAAACCACTCTTCCTTTTATACATTTTGAAAAATCTTTTTAGTATTGAAGTTAGCTCATATTTTTATTCTTTTATTTTTTTGATTAAGATCGTTAATCCTTTTCATCATCACCATTTTCTAAGGATGTTTTAAAAATTATTTTTTTCTTTTATTTTCTTGATAATCTCTTATATTTTTTCATATACCAAGAGTTTTCATTTTAACTTATTATAAGTAAAAAGTTAAGAGATTATTTCCTTCTTGTTTGGCATTTATTTTAAACTACCAAGTTTTTGGAAAAGTTTTCTAGCTTTTTATCACTAGTTCTTTATCAATAATGCTTCTTCCTAATGTTTAAAGATCATTAACAATGGCTAAGAACCTTTCTAACATTGATTCTATCTTTTTGTTCTCTTTTCACCTTGCATATTTTATATTCACATACAATTATGTTTATTCTAATTTCTTTTACTTCATTAGAGCTTTTATAGATCATTCAAGCTTATTCTACCTGGCTTTTGTTGAAGTACATTTATAAATCCTTTTAAATTTACTAGGTGTTACAAAACATATAATAGTATTCATGGCTTTGTCATAAGTTGCTTCCTTTTTATAATTAGCATAAGTTCGTTCCTTTTCAGGTTAGAGCAATTTAATTTCTCTTTCAATTTTTGTAAGTGCTTCATGACCTTTCTTGATGACTTTTCATACATCGACGTCAATGGATTTGATGTAGATCATCATTATAAACTTTCAATATTCATAATTTACTTTATTAAAAAGTGGTGGTCGAGTTGTAAAATGTCCTTTTGATTTTAAAAATAATCGACATCAAAAGTTTCATATAGAATAGTGCAAAAACTTAGTACGTTAGTTTTTTTTAATAACCATCATCTAAAAAAGGATTTAAAATGTCTCACTAAGAAATATGAAAAAGAAGGGCTCTAAAATGGGTTGGCTCGGTCCACAATAGGTTAGGTTTATGACAAGTCAATCCATATTACCCGTGTTCAGAATGAGTTCAATTTTAGGAGGTCTAAACCTGCTAAAACTCATGATAGGTATAAGCCAATCCATAAGGTTTAACTAAAAGTACGTAGACTCCACGGACACGGGTCAATCCTTCGTGAATCAGGTTTATGATGGGCCGATTCATATTATTTGCATTAAAAAAGGGCTTAATTTTTTGAGCCCATATCCGTAAAAATAGTTTGCGAGTCGCAAGCCAATCCTTGAGTCACAACCCATTTTTATAGCCTTATAAAAAAGTTAACTCATTAGTTTTAAAATTAACCAATGTCTAAAAGTAAAAAGATGAATAAGACATCATTTTTTAGTCAATAACCAACATCTATTATTTTTTTTACTTACTATAATTTTTGCTCTCACTCTTTTGATGCATTTGTGTTCAGGTAATTCTTAAAAATATTTCAAATCTAATAAAAGCATCCTAATTAGAACTCTAATATCTCTTACTTTTAAATACTTAAGGTTATAAGACCTTAGAATCTAGGACAAAATGCTTTTCTAGTTCATTATCATTCTCCAATATTGCTACAAGATCTTTTAACTCTCACTTTCCATACGGGACATTTCTAATGTTTCTCTCTTCAATATTTACATGATATCTCTCTAGCTATCCTCCACTTATGTCACCAAAGTGTACAATGGAAAAACTAAAGGACTAACCACGAATCCTTCCATTGTATACTCTTGTGACTAAAATGGATAAAATTTGGCAACAAATTAGAATTTGCATTGAGGATGATAACTTTGATACATAGTGATTTTGCTATAGTTTCCATATATTGATGTTTTGTGTTTATAATTTACTATACTTTTTCTATTGGTTGTTTAATGGAACACACATATACACTAATTTGAAAAGAAATAGAATCACAATATAAATTGAATAATAAAATATTAAAAATAGTGAAAGGTGTTATATAATACCCTAATCAAAGATAGGTACTTTGCTAAATCTATCTTAATATCTATTGCTTAATATGTAAGGTTTGTGCTCCTTAGAAAATCTTATTAAATACAATGTCTACAAATGCAATAAGTATACATAAAAAATTGATGTATAATATTACTTAGTTTTATATGAATAAATAGTAAATAAAAAATCTAAAACTTAAGTTCAACTTCAATGTCAAAGAGATGTCAAAGTAAACTTCCAATTGGCCATTAGTTTTGATAAATAAATCTTTTACTTTTTCTTTAAAGAAAAATAAATAGGTTGAATTGAAAATTTTTGAAATCCAGATTTTAGGTTCAATCATTGAAAGAGTCTTTATTAGGAGGGATTTGCCTAAGGATGAAGCTAGAGAAAAATTATTGGAAGGGTTAATACACAATCTATTAAGGTTTTTATAAAAAATTAATTTTTCAAAGGGTTAAGTATGAATTTCTCTTAAAAAATACAAAGAATGTAGGGCAAATTTTATACTTTTTTCCACTCTGGGGTGGCATGATGCTTTCATCCCTGAATTTGCTATCTACTACTCCTGTTACAAATAAGGATTACCTTTATCTTTTTCTCATAGAATTTGGAATTTCTAATTTATTTACAAATTAAGTTGACTAATTTTAAGAATTCTTCTAATTAGTAAGTAAGATAATCACTTTAAATATTAAAATATTAATAATTATTTTCCACCAATAAAGGTTGTTTTTTAAATTCGAACCTTTGCCTATTAACAAATAACGGCACTATTTTAAATAAAAAATAAATTAATTTATAACTTATATTAACCTAATTAATATATTATTAACTGGCGTTTCACATACTAATTTATCAAAATAAATAAATTTTAAGTTAATAAGTTACTTTACGTAACTTATAACTTATAAGTTGATAACTCCTCAATTTTTTTTAAATTTATTCTTTTCTTTTCATTAATTTATAAAAGTAAATAAAAATTAAGTAAGTAAATAAATAAATATATGAAAAATTAAAAATAAGCAATAAAACATAAATATGTAATATCATAAATTATAATTAGCTTAATTTTTTAATTATATCTTTATTTTAAATTATAAATATACAAAAATAGTACGTAAATAAATATAAAAGGTCACAAAAAATAATTAATTAAATTTTAGATTATTATATTTTTATTTTAAATATTTTAATTATATTAATATAATTTAATTTTTAAATAAATAAAAATTAATTTAATTCATATATTCATTTATATATTAATTTATATATTTATATTATCTTATATTTTTAATTAATTTAATAATTAATTTTATAAAATACTTGAATAATTTATTAATTATTATTTTCGATTAAACTACCACGCTGTTGGTGACAAATTCCAAGAATAAAAACTAGAGTACGATTCCTGTTGTATTTTTCCTTATCCTGTAAGTTTTTCTGATTGATTGTAACAATGGACAACCAGTAATTTAAAACCAATAAAACATGATGACGTGTGTCAAATGATAATTAAGGTACTACTATGCCAGATAAAGTAATCTACCTCCCGTTAAGTTATTGTATAGTCTTTATCCCTACATGTTGTCAAGTGATAAATAGTATGTTACCTCTTTTAACGTATACAAGTATAATTGGGACTAATAACAATAACGTGCAAAAAAAAACCAAAATAATTTCCATGTAAGTAAGTGCTATCATTGAAAAATAATTAAGATTGACTTCGTTGCATTGCATTCCCATTTATCCGCCTGCAATAAGGCATTTCATTATTATAAAAATAATGATATAAAAAATTTAACCTCTTAAAAAATTAAATATTTTTATTATTAAATTATTTTTTTTAAAATATCAAAATAAAAAAATTAAAATTAAAATTAAAATTAACCATACATTTCATAATAAAAATATTCAATCTTTTATAAAATCAAATTTCCTATAACACTACTCTTATTATAAATTGAATTATACCTCAAATGATGATGAATTCTTATAAAGAGCGAAGGCAACAGATTTCATTTATTTAAAGTACAAAATGCTATCATTTGAAAAATAAGCTTGACCTCGTTGCATTGCATTCCCATCAATCCGCCTACAATAAAGCATTTCATAATTATAAGGATAATGTTATAAGAAATTTAATCTTTTAAAAAATTAAATATTTTCATCACTATATTATCCTTCCTCAATATCAAAATAAATAAATTGGAATTAAAAATCAAAATGTCAATGCATTCCACATTCAACTTTTTATAAGGTTAAATTTCGTATAACACTACCTTTATTATGAATTGAATTATAAGCGAAATGATAATGACTTCTTATAAATGCAATAGATTTGGTTTATTTAAAATACAAAAGAAGATTTAAAATATTATTTAAATGCAATCATCATAAATAATTATTAATGAAAATATTAGAAAAATAAAAAATTATAAATTTAAAATTATTGCAATTTTCAAAAGAAGATTGAATAGGTAAATTTAATAGAAATTAATTCTTTAACTTCTGTTGATCTCAAATATGACTATCACGAAAATCGCTTGGATAATATTTTCTAATGGTGATCTATCTTAGATACATAAGTTATTTACTTTTTGATATATATTGATATATTGTTTTTACGATAAATGTTGGGAAAATCATGTTAAAACTATTACCATACTAAGATACCTGGTCTATTATATTTTTACTGTGGTAACATATTGCTTTTAACAAAGATAGCCTGCTGGTTTATTGATTTCTTCCCACTCAAATTAGTTTTTCTAAGAACCGGGCAAACAGAGCAAGTGCTATTTTTAAGTTGCAGTTATTCCAACGGACAAATTGGTGGAAAGTGCAAATTGCCCACTAGAAAGAGTAAGCAGTAGCTATTGCATTCAAAATTCAAATTTTGCAGCTACTCCAATGACTAGTACAACTAGATACATGCTCTAGACTTGCTCCTTACTCATCTCCAACCGGTTTCTCCAACTTAAAAAAGCACATCAAGAAAATCAAGAAACTTTGAGCTTCAAAGTCTAAGAGCTTCACTTCCAATCTTCTTGTGCTATTCTTAAGAGATTTGAAGCTAGATTTAGAAATCCACTCTATAAAGAGAGTTTTGAGGGGGAAAAAAAAAACTTGTAGTCTCTAGTAGGAAAAATCATTTTTGAGCTTTCTTTGAAATTTGAAACTCACTAGCTTGAGTACAGGATCACTTCTATAATCTTGAGAGAGTTGGGGTATTTTGTGTCATCGTAAAAGGCAGTTGAAATCTTCGTATTAAAAAGTACAATTACTTGACTCCTTTAGGTGACAAAAATTGTAAAAGGAAATAAATTACTAGTAAATAACCCAATGTATTAATTTTGCTTTGGATGAGATGAGGAGACCTAAAAAGTAATATATTTTAGACCATCAAATCTCTACACGTCGATTGTACGTTGATTGTATCTCTTCCACTTTATTCTCCTACTTTCAACTTACTGTTTCAGTATTTGCTTTTCTCAAAATTAGATAAATACTTGCTCTTTGCAAAATTATTTTCAAAACTATTAGATATTTGTTCTTTCCACACACTTTTCAAATATTTATTCTTTCCAAAAACTTCAAGAGAAATATTTTAAAAAAATTTTAAGTTTTAAATTTATGTTTTAAATACCAATTCTAACAATTGCTATATTAAGTACATAAATTTAAATTCTGTATACATATCGTTCTAATACTTTATGTATGTGACGTTGAAATGAATTCTTACATCTTTTGTCTTACGACAAAGTTATAAAATCCTACGTCTACTTGGAAGGCAAAGAATTATTCTCTCCTCTTACGGAATATAACATTCTTCCAAAATAAAAATAAAAATGAGATTCAGAGTATAATTTAATTTTTTTTTTTTTAAAGAGCGTCTTACGAAAGCTCTTTGTATAAAGATAGCTGAATTGTACTAAATGAATTGAACTGGGTTTAATTTATAAAAATTACAAATTTTCGAAATAGGAATTTGAGTTTTAAAATTTGCAACTAAGAATTCGTGAATCAGGTCTGTGACTTTTTTTTAAGAAAATAATTAAACCTTTTAAGACAATTTTAAACCTAAAAATTAAACATTTAATGTATTATTAATCCATACCAACAATCTAAAATTAAAAAATTATAATAAAATTAATTAACTTTGAAATTATTAATAAATTTAAATTTGATTTATTATCAGTATAAAATATTTTATGTAATTAGTAAATGAAAAAAATATGTCATTAAAAAATAATATAAATTATTAATTTTAACATTAGTAAAAAAAATTTAATAATTTTTTATTAGCACAGCAACACATTTATGAGTGATAGTATAAAACTGATGAATGTGGGAACACCCATAATAGGTGATCCACATTTATTATGATATAAATATTTATTTAAATAAATATTTATTTTATTTTGAATTTAAATTCAAATAAAATTAAATCTTGCAATCAGTTTTTGGTAATTGATCATAAGAGTGGAAATATGAATGAGAGAAAAAAATTACCTACTCCCGTTCAGAAATCAAAAGAGAGACAAAAAGGAAAAAGTGTGAGAATGCATATTTAGATTTCAAAACTAGAAAAACTTTCTTTAGAAAAACTACTTCATCTTCTTCTTTAAAAAAAAACTGTGTGTGGTTTCGATGTAATTGTTGTAAAAGAAAGTAAGAGTTCCTGAGTAGAGTTAATTCTTGGTAACCACATGGTAGAATACAACATCACAAATCCAAAAAGGCAAAAAGGGAGATCAAGTATGTATAATTTCGCATTTATGTTTGATTTATCAAATTTTTCCTACATTGGTATTAGAGCCAAGTTTATATGATGTTTATGATTTCCCTTGTGTAATTAATGCGAATTAAATGCAAGGAACATGATGTATGAGATACATTATATGAGATGCATAATGTGAAATACACATGTTGTTTACTGCATATTTGAATGGTAATTTTGTTTTGCCTAAAAAGTATATTTTCTATTTTTTGCTTTTGTAATATGAAAATTGGCCAATGAATGCAAAAAAAATTTTGTTTGATTTTTCTATTCTTGGACAAATATTATTAAGGATGGTTTTAGTATTAAAGGAAATACATAAAATATTCATAAGGCACTCCTGAACATCAGAAAACAACCAAAATGCCTAAAAATCTCATAAAACTCGTAACTTTGAAATACTGGGTCCCCTAGAAAATGACTTTTTAGGCCATAAAATTAGCCTAAATTTGTAAAGCATGAAATTATGAGAAAAATGGCTTTTGAATCACCTAAAACGGACTTTTGAATCAAAAATTATGGTCAAAATACTTTTTTTGGGTTGAATAGACTTGTTTGGGTTGTGAACCAGGTTAGGTTGACCCGGTCAAAGGAAAGAGACGATCAAAATGACATGTCATTTTGAGTCATCGATAAATGACACGTCGTTTTGATGTGAAGACTGCCCGAACCTAGCCCAAAATGACATGTTATTTTGACTTGGTCAAAAATGACACGTCGTTTCATATAGCCAATTTTTTCAAAAAAAAATCTCTTTCCTCACTCTCGGGGGGTGGTATGTGGGGCCCACCCTAATGCCCCAAATGCTACATGTCAAACATTGTTAGAAAGAGAATTTTTTTCTCTCCTTCTGGTTGGCTTTGGTGTTTAGAAAATGCACGCAAGGCAATGTGTGTGTCTCACGTGCCACCATTGTGCATGGAAAATTCTATTTTTTTTCATTTTTTCTAGAATTTTTGTGTAGAAGTAATGCAGAGGTGCGTGTGGTTGCGTGCGAGGCTCTTTTGAGGCAATTTTTTATCCAAAAATTTTCTAAAATGAGGATTTACACATTAGTGTATTTTTTGTGTATTTTTGAAGCTTCTGTGATACTATTTTGACATAAAAAGTGGCAACAATATTATATTTTGATCATATTTTATGTCTATTTTTTGAACAAACATGGAACAATGATTCACAGAGGAATATGATCCATATGGGTTTTTAGAGAGTGTGGTAGTAGAAGAACCTAAAGAATCAAATTGGATTGACATTCTGAAAGGCCTAAAAGAAATGATGCACTCCTTATATAAAAGAAATGCATGCACAGACTACCCAATCAAAGATCTCATGTTTAAAGTTAAAAGTCTAAAAAAGGATCTTAGTTGTAGAGGAAAGGTATTTCCCAATCACCTTTGGTTTCATACCTTGATAGATACAATTCCAGATGATAATTTTTGGAGACCAATTAAAAAGACTCTATGGCAATGTAAAGACTATATATTGGGAATAGTCAAATACCTTGACCTTGAAAAATGTATGAAAAAGTTAAGACTACAGGAAATTTGCTATTTTAAAAACAATTGGAGAAAAACAATTATAATGTCATAATTTCCAAACACGAAAAGTGCAAGATGTTTTTGACATAGCACTCTAGAGAAAGAATTACACTTCAAAGGTCCATTCAAAACTATGAATGTACACAACTTTGGACAAACTTATTCCAAAAACTCACCAGAACTATTTAATACTTTTAAAGAGATGAAAACCCTGAATTTAGAATAGGGAATTAGAATGGAAACACTAGTTATATTTGTTTTGGTGTATTTATTTCTCTTGGTTTGTTTGAGACCATTTTGTGAACATTGATGAATATTTATTGAGTCTATTTATTGTTTAATGAATGTTTAAATATCTTTATTTGGTATACATTTATCTTATTGAATCCTGCATTTGAGTGAGAGCTCTTACACTATGTTTTACTTAAAAGCAACACAACATATAATATTTACTTGAGAATGATCTTGATAGGAAATGATAATATTTAGACAAATATGCGATAAAGGTATGACAAATATAAACTCTTGACTATGAACTAAATAGTATCATTATTGTTCTATGTGAGAACTATACAAATGAATGACATTGTATACTCATAGAAAATGTTCACATATTCAACAAAATGGCTAGTAAGAACATAATTAATGAATTAAACAAAGGTGACAAATTGAATGGGGACAACTAGGACATTTGGTATCGAAAAATATCATATATTTTAGAGGAGCAAGATACTCTAGAATTCTTAAACAACATCATGTTAGAACCTAAAAAAGGGAGCACAGCTCAGCATAGAAGAGATATCGAGGCATATACTGTTTGGAAGAAAAAGAACAGCATAACACGCATTACACTTTTAAGTGTAATGGTAGATAACCTTATGTGTGAATATGAGAATTACCCAACTACTCAAGGAATGTGGATTGCCTTAAAAGAGAAATTTGGTGTTACTTCTGCTACCAAACTGAGAAAACTCATAATTAAATTTGACACATACAAACTTAGGCCTAATACATCGATGAAATAATATTTGTAAGAAATTTCAAATATGATTCGTGAGCTGAAAATGGCAAAACATGCACTTTCTGATGAGCAGCAAGTACAAGAAGTGATTAGGTCGCTTCCTGCCAGTTGGAAACATATGAAGGTTAACCTAACTCATAATGAAAGCATTGTGACTTTTGATGATATGGCAAGACATCTAGAACTTGAGGATACATGTCTAAGGGCTTATAGATCCTTCAGGCAAATATATATGGTTGAGGGAGTAGGTCCTTCCGGTTCCAAGCCTAAATTTAAGAAAGGTAAAAAGTTTCAGAAGAGAAAAATTAAGCCCAATTCCCAAGGCAAGAAAACCTTCATGAAAAAGAAAGGAAAGCATGGCATAAGGAACTTTGAAATCAAGAAGATCAAATGTTATGCTTGCCAAAGAAAAGGCCATTTTGCTCGAGATTGCACTCAGCAAAATGAACAAAATAAGGTATTACTAGATACTAATTTCAAATATTTTTCATATGTTTTTATTACTATTTTTCTAACAAAATCTTATCTTTTATGAATTTTGGATTCAAGTACCACATATTGCGTGAGTAAGGATCGAGGATCCTATATAGAACACCGTCATTTGTTAAGTCAAAGTAGATGGCTTTATGTTGGAAGCAATGCGAGGATTAAGGTCAAAGGCATTGGAACATGCAAATTGAATTTATATGGAGAAAAACCTTGATTTTGCATAATGTATTTTATGCACTTGACATTTGACAGAACTTAGTTTCTATTTGTTCCTTACTTAGTTTAGGATTTTCATTTAATTTTTATGACAATATTGCTGACATTTTTAAAGATAATATATTTTATGGTTTTGGCTTCATTTCCGATAGATTTGTCATTTTAGATGTTGTCAACAATGCTGCTTTTGATTGCTTTATTGCTTCCACTTCCAATTTAAATGTTGAAATGGATGTTTGGTATGCTAGACTAGGATATATAAATCAAAATAGGATAATTAAACTAGCAAAAGAAGGATTGCTAGGCTCAACTTCAAAATTGGAAATATCCTTATGTGAACATTGTCTAGCTGGTAAAGCAACTAGAAAACTATTTAGAAAAGGAACTAAGGTAGAAATTCCATTACAATTAATTTAGTCCAATATATGTGGTCCTTTGAGTGTAAGAGCAAGACACGGAACTTAGTACTTTATCACTTTTATTGATAATTAATCACGATATGGTTATATCTATTTGATTTTGCATAAGTAAGAAGCATTAGAATATTTTAGACATTATTTAAATGAAGTAAAAAATCAAATAGACAAGAAAGTTAAAGCACTTAGGATTGATCATGGACATGAATATTTATTTGAACAATTTAAAGAGTTCTATGAAGAAAAAGGGATAATAAGACAATTAATAATCCCTAGCACTCCATAACAAAATGGAGTAGTTGAACAAAGAAATAGGACTCTTCTAGATATGATTAGGTCAATGATGGCATAGGCAAATCTATCATTTTCATATTGGGGAGGTGCTTTTTTAATGGCCACTTTCATACTTAACTGTGTGTCCTCAAAGTCTGTTATATCCACATTCTATGAGTAATGGACAAAGCATAAACCTGATTTGAGTATTCTCAAACTATAGGAGTTTGTTGCGTATGTCCATGATACTTCTGATAGATATGGAAAATTAGGTCCAAGAGGGAAGAAATGTGTCTTTATAAGATATTCAGAAATGTTTAAGAGATACGTTTTCATTGGTGAAAATAAGAATGAAATAGTAATAAAACTTGAATCGAAAGATGCTGCATTTTTGGAAAATGAGTTTCCTAATAGAGGAGAAATTGATCGAACTGTATCTTTTTATGAGTTACAAGATCAAATAGATAATAATATTAAATCTTATCCATCTTATCTGAATGGGAGCTCTCAAAGAATACCTACCAATCCAAGTGGGAATTTTAAGAGAATGAGTGAGAATCCTATATTTAAAGATGATATGGTAATCCTATATTTAAAGATGATATGGTATAGAAAACCCACTACGAAAAAGTAAGAGAGGAAATGTACCTAAAAGACACTTTTCAATTAAGGGATCAACTCTTATGGTTACTCCTTAAGATGAAGAAGAGCCAATAACAGTTCAAGAGGCTCTAAATTCTCCTACTAAGGAACATTAGAAGAAAATAATGGAGGAAGAAATAAACTTAATGAAAACTAATTAAGTTTGGGAATTAGTTGACCTACCATCTAATCGGAAGGCAATTAGGAACAAGTGGATTCTTAAAATTAAAAGAAAGGCAAATGGATCAATTAAAAGGTATAAGGCTCGACTAGTTGCAAAAGAGTATATACAATAGGAAGAAATAAATTATGAGGATACATTCTCACCTATTATACATTTTAATTCAATAAGATTACTCCTAGTTATAGTAGCAAATTTAGATTAAGGATTACATCAAATGGATGTAAAAATCACTTTTTTCAATGAAGAATTGGATGAAGAAATCTATATGAAACAACCAATAGGTTTCATACAAAAAGAAGAAGAAAGGAAAGTTTGTAGACTCTAAAGATCCATTTATGAACTCAAATAGTTTTCCAGATAATGGTACTTGAGGTTTCACTGAGTTATAACCTCATATAATTTTCAAATGATTGTGGAAGACCATTGTGTTTATATAAAGTAGCATGAAATTAATCTTGTAATATTATCCCTTTATGTGGATGATATACTATTAGCTAGGAATAACATGAATTCGATTATGACTATTAAGGAATAGCTATCCTCGAATTTTGATATGAAAGACATGGGTGAAGCAAATTACATTCTTAGAGTCAAAATCTTTAGAGATTGCTCTAAGAAATTTATTTCTCTTTCTCAAGAAAGTTATATATGGAGAATCCTTGAGAAATTCAATATGAAAGATTGCAAACCCATAGATACCCCTATAAATAAGAGTGAACCGTTGAGTCAAGAAATGTGCCCTCAAAATGAATTTAAGAAGAAATCAATGGAAATAGCTCCTTATTCTAGTGCAGTTGGAAGTCTAATATATGCAATGATATGTACAAGACTGGATATTTATCATGCAGATGGACTCATAAGCAGATACTTGTCCAGATAGAAACATTAGAAAGCTATCAAGAGGTTATTGAAATATTTGAAGGGCACCATTGACTATACACTATGTTATCAAGGAGATAATTTATGCTTAGTTGGATACTCTAATGCAGATTAGGCAGGAGACCTAGATAAGCAAAAATCCACATCACATTATTCTTTCTTGCTAAATAATGGTGCAATATCATGATGCAGTAAGAAGCAGATATGCATTGCATTGTCGACAATGGAAGCAGAGTTTGTGGCATGTTCTACAGCAGTACAAGAGGCAATATGGCTGAAGAGATTTATAGAACATCTATGGATTTGTGATGAGAATTTAAACCCTATCCTGATATATTGTGACAATTAGGAAGCCATCACCTACATAAAGGATTTAAAGTACTATAGCAAAACTAAGCATATAGACACAAAGTATCACTTTGTGAAAGATGCAATATTATAGAAAAAAGTCACCATCCAACATATTCCTACACAAAAGATGATAATAGATCCTTTCATTAAGGTTATACCTAGAGATATATATATTGAGCATGTAAAATCTCTTGGTATGTGTAGAATGTAATTGAACATTTTCAAAGTTGAAATGAATAAAGTACATTTTCATTCAATTACAAGTGTTATAATATATATATATATATATATATATATATATATATATATATATATATATATATACATATGTATATATATGAGTATACAAATGTCCAGTATGTCGTACAAGTTGATAAGGTTGATTCTCTTACACGAACAACTGCCTCTGACACTCATGAGAAGTGGGTAGAGATGAGATATGTGTTCACCAATATAACTATGAGAAATGTTGTGTTTTGGTAGAGAAGTAATACAAAATAAAATATATTACCTCAACAAGGTAAAGTTGAGATGAGATTTGAAATACAAATATGGATGGAATTGTGAATTCTCCCACCTTCCACAATACCTGTGGCTAGAAAATGAATTCTTCATATGCTGACATCAGAAGGAATCGAATAATGTAGAAGAATTCAGGTTATGTATTGTGTATACTTGAACTAAAGTCTGTACGGTGTTATTAATAAAATTGACATATGCACTTATGCTATAAAGGGAACATCGTAGTATGTGATTCATACAACATATGTAAAAAGAATCGTAAACAGGAAGCAAGTGAAAGATCCTTAGTTCATTATTATGTGTGTTTCCAAAAAGAAAATTTCTTTTCAAAAATACCCTTTAACTTTGACGATATCATAGAGAAATGATGTAGTGTTCGCTATCTTAGTATATATCCTATGATCATGATATATACAGTCTAAAGGACAAAATACTAGGAAAGTAATTATTTCAAATCAAAGTGATATACAGGAGAAAGAAAGATTTCCAGACATATACACAATTATGCTAGTGTATAAGACATGTCCATTATGAAGTTAATTTTGGTAACATCATAAGCGTGGACGCTATGCATATATGGATGGCAATATGAGCTTGTAATAAAGCTTGTAAGGGATTAAATTTACAAATGAAAAGTGTATATAGGAAAATCTAGGACATTTGAGGCATAATGCAAATAACTAGAAGCAAGGGTTGTTTTATACTGATTCTATATAAGAATTTCTAGTATAAGAACACCCAAGATGACGTCATACCCACGTGGTCACGATAATGCACCGAGCATGAAAATCAAAAAAGAGAAAAAGATTATATAATGTGGCTTATCCCATTATGTATGAATGGAAGATGATGAATATAGGAACACTCATAATAGATGATCCACATTTATCAGGATATAAATATTTATTTATTTAGATAAATATTTATTTTATTTTAAATTTGAATTCAAACAAAATCAAATCTTGTAGTCAATTTTTGGTAACTAATCACAAGAGTGGGAATACGGGTGAGAGACAAAAACTACCCATTCCCCTTCAAAAATTAAAAGAGAGATAAAAAGGAAAAAGTGTGAGAACGCACATTAGATTTTAGAGCTAGCAAAACTTTCTTTAGAAAAACTACTTCATCTTTTTCTCTCCAAAAAAGCTGTGCGTGTGGTTTCGATGTAATTGTTGTGAAAGAAAGTAAGAGTTCCTAACCAAAGGTGATTCTGGATAATTGTGTGGTAGAATACAACATCAAAGATCCAAAAAGGCAAAAAGGGGGATCAAGAATGTATAATTCTGCATTTATGTTTGATTTATTAAACTTTCCTTACAAAAATTAATTTATATTGATAGTGAGTCAAATTTAAATTTATTATTAATTAAAAAAGTCATTAATCTAGAAATAATTTATTTAAGTTAGGTTGATTTGAAAGATAAATACTTGAGTTTAAGTATTGGTTAGTAAAGATTGGTGTAGTAGATTAACTTAGTTTGAAGATAAAAATATTAAAAAAATGTGAATTTGTTTATATTATATATTGATAATTATATTTCTTATCTTTTTCACAAGTGTGATTCTTATAATTCGTCACATATTAATTTATTATTTTTTAATGAAAAATTAACTTATCATTTCTTCTTCACCTAAAAGATAAATTATGAAACAAAATTTTTTTTCTTATATTTATTAGTCACTAAAAATAAATAATAAATGTAAAGCCACCAATTATTCTTTTCATTTATCATTCCAATATTAAATTAATTCTTAATAAAAATTTGAATTTGAATATTTATTTATCACTTGAATTCATAAGTATATATTTATTTTGTTCTTACAAAAATCTTCTCAAGTTACATTTATCTTTTGCTTCTTTTTTGTTTTCACATTTTGTCACTTTAATATTTGTAAATATTCTTTCTTACTATTTTCAATCTTTTATAATTATTTGGTCAAAACTTTCTGTCATGTAAATTTTTTTTATGATTTCTTTTACCTTTTTATACTATTATTATTGCAGGTTGATAGTCTTTTTTTTGTTATGAATGCTTTATTTTATTAAATTTCTATTTTTCAAGGAAAAAATTGTCATTTAATAAGTTCTTATTAGTTTAATAAATTCTTAATCTGTAAAACTAAAAAAAATACATTTTTATATAGTTTATTTATTGGATAAATTTTTTGACTATTTGCCACCATTTAATAAAAAAAATAATTTTAGAAGAAAATATAAAAGAAGGAAAATTATCATGTAAACATATAGACAATCAATTATGAAATTTGTAAATTTTTAGTTAATAATATATATGAATAAGTCATTTTTTATTATTTACAAAAAAATATTGAGATTAATAAATGTAGCATTTTTTATTTTGAAATTTGAAAATCATTTTTCTTTATCCTTAGGTGGCTACCAAACCCAAGGTGATGTAACAAAATTCAAGCCATTGGATGAAATAACTAATAGACTTGGTAATCTCATCCAATCGCCTAAATTTTGTCATATCACTTTTATCTGATTTTATTTTAAAAAATTTTATTTTTTTATCTTCATTTGATTTAATTAGAAATTTTTTTTATCTTTATCTTTATCTCATTTTACATTCAATTGAAATTTTGTAAACTTTCATCTATAATACACTTTCTCTTCATCGAAAAAATCATCATTTACTTTTATAAATAAATAAACAATCATATATGCACCTATTGATGAGAAAAATATTTATTATATTATTTTCTTTTATTTTATGTCTCTTAGTATATTATATTTGCTAAATTTTACAAAATTAACCTTATTTATAATTTAGGGTTAGTTTATAATGTTCTAAATTTATTTAGTTGATGCTAAATTTTGATACTATTTCTATTTTTTAACTTTATCTTAGGCTTTGAATGTCGAATTGGACTGATTTTTATACCATTGGAAAACTTGAAGAATGATATATAACTTTAGTGTTATGGTCAACGAGCAATTGAAACTTATTAAAGTCTTTATTTAGTTGAGAAACAGAAGTCTTATTTTTATCTCAACTGAGTCAATTTCGATTTTTGAACCATATCTGGAGTTATAGAGGTCCAACATGAGACTTAACTTTATAACTTTTATATTTATGATTTATCCAAATTATATTATTTTAGTGGTCTTATACTAGTTGAAAGCTTGACCTACGAAAATTCACTACTATAACTCTTAGAGTTAATTATTTTGTAAAAAATAGGTTATTGGCTTCTAAAAATTCGGAAGCCCTATCTTTGTAATCCTAAAAGACATAGCATTTAGGTCCAATAGGATTTTAGGATAATTAAATTAGGTATAAAGATAAGAACATAGATTAGAAATAAAATTTTGATTCAAGCATTTTGAAGCATTTCTCTTCTGAAATATGAGATCATAATTTATAAAGTTAACTTTCTCTAATTAATTTTCTTTTTTTCCATAATTACTTGTGTTGATTTTTTTAAAATGACATATATTGGATGTTGATTTAGTATAATTAGCATTCATCCTTATAATTTTTAATCTTGTATTATTTTGATGTTAAGTTATTGTTAATAAATCATAGTTTTACACATAAGAGCAAAGGGTCGAGAGAGTAATTTAGTGATTTCTACTTTAATTTCTTAATTTAATTAAATTTCATCTTTAAATCAATTTCAATCTAACTAATCTTAATTAATTAAATCCTAGATGATTATCTAATATAGGATTTATGAATTATTATAGGAATTTTAGGTAATTCAAGATTGAAAGATTAATTAGAAAAGTCAAATATTAATTGATTTATGATTTATCCAAATTAGGGCTCTCAATTTATTGAATTGACTATTTCATTATATTAATTTTTCTTTCTTGTTATTTTACCTTGTGTTTTGTTTTGTTTAATATATTTATTTTAATTTCAAATCACAAAACCCACCAATTCTATGTTCAACATACAACATTTTGCATTTTGCTAGCATATTGTTTCATTCTATTTGAATAGCTTATTTTGCATTTGTTTCTTTTGTTTCTTCTATTTTTAGTTTATAATAAATTAAACAATTATGTAAATATCGTTAATGGGTCAATTTAGAAAAAAAATAATTCAAGGAATTATAGTGATATAACCTAATTTGACTTATTATACTACATTGTTTTCAACAAACTAACATAAATTTAATTTTGGTACATTGTGATGTACACATTCACCTATCAAAGAAAGAAAGCTTAAATTTGGTATCAAATGTCATCTACCATTAAATAACTTAACAGGTTATCTTCATTTGATGGATTATTACTATAGTAATTGCAAATTTATTTTTCATTCCATAATTTCTTTTTTTATATTATGTTCCCAAATAATTATATTATTTTTCTCACTTTTTTTTCTCTATGTTCTTAACATATTTTCTTTTAAACTTTGATTAAGGGATAGATTAATTTTTCTTCTAAAGATTCATTATTTACTACACACTTTTTATTTATTTATTATTTTATATTTGTGATTATATTCTAAGAAATGAACTTTATTATAAAACAACTTTTAGAAGATACTAAATATGAGTTTGTCATTATTGTATTCCAATAAAAAATTATTTCTCTCTTCCATATGAATTAAAAAAATAAAATATTTGATACCAAAACATTAAATTTTAGTCAACATATATGTTGTAATTTCTGAATTTTAATGAGTTATCTATAATAAAAAATTATTACTTTTAAAATTTTATTTTATGGTATTATGTGATAAATAAAAAATATATTATTATTACAAAAAAATATTCTTATCATAAATTATGTTATTAAATATTACTAATAATAATAATTGTTATCTTAAAAATATATTTAATTAATATGATGTTTGAATTTCAAATTACTTTTTTGATAAAATAAATTCAAAATTAATTACTTACTTAAATATTGAGCACAATGAGTAGAAAGAGTGTTTTTTTAGTGTTATTAGCTTTATATTAGTCAAATTTTCGTCTAATCTTATTTATAAATAATTAATATATAATTATAATGTTATATTATCAAAAATAAATATTTATCTATACTATAACATTACTACTTTCAAATTTTTATTTTATGTTGTAATGTGATAGATAAAAAAATATATTACCATTACAAAAAAATTCTATTTTTATCATAAATCATGTTATTGAATATTAATATTAATAATAATTATTATATTAAAAAAATAGTATCTAATTAATATGATGTTTAAATTTAAAATTAATTACCTACTTAAATATTGAGCAAAATTAGTAGAGAAATAACTTTTTTTAACTATTAACTATATATTAATCAAATTTTTATATAAGCCTCTTTATAAATAATTAATATATAATTATAATACTATATTATTAAAATAGATATTTGTTCATGTGACACAAGGGTGACTATATAGTATTTTATATAATTAGTGAATGAAAAAAAATATGTCATTAAAAAAGTGATAGTAATTACAAATTTTTAACATTAGTAAAGAAATTTTAATAATCTTTTATTGGCATAGCAACACATTTGTGAGTGATAGTATAAAATTAATTTATCTTCATAATGAATTAAATTTAAATTCATTATTAATTTAGAAATAAAATCATTAACCTAGAAATAATTTATTTAAGTTAAATTGATTTGAAAGATAAATACTTGATTTTAAGAGTAAGTATTGGTCAATATAAATTTGTGTAGCATATTAATTTAGTTTGAATATTTATTAAAAAAAGAATGTGAATCTCTCTATAGATTCACTACAAGAAAAAACTCTAAAATGACAACATTTGGTGTCGATATAGACAAGGATGTTATTACTTTAGGTCTATAGTGATGACATTAACATTGCTTTATGATAACACTTATTCTTTGTGGCATTTTATCACTATAGCAACAATATAACATGTCATTGCCTTTAATTATTCTATAGTGATCACATATGTTATCATAATAAATATCGTGAATTGCAACTTGACATTATCACCACTTTATGGATGACGCTTATTCTTTGTGGCATTTTATCATTATAGAAAGCAATATAACATGTCATCATCTTTAATTATCCTATAGCAACGACGTATGTCATCATAATAAATGTTGTGAACTACAACTTGAAGATGTGGTGTTAAGCTTATAAAAATGACATAATTGTCATTTTAGATAGTCATTTATATTGTTGGTACGTGTTATCGCTTTATAATCATTGAAATTATTATTAATATTATTAAATTTTTCCTAAAATGGATACTTTTGTCCTTACTTTAAGGTTTTGTGTTTTTTTCTAATAAAAAATAAAAATAAATATATAATAATTAAAATTATAATACCAATCATAACACTATATAAAATAAAAAAATAAATATATAACATAAAAATAAATGTTATATAATAATGTATAAGTTATACAAATAAAATTCATAAATAAACCTTGTACAAATAACTATGGTACTCCTAGATTGTGGGCATCGTCCTCTAGTTTGGATAGTGGTGGAGCTAACAATCATTGAACAAATTTGGTAAGTGGTTTCGAGGAACATATAAGTGGTAAGTTATTACGTAGAAAGGGTACTAAAAGGGGAACATATAAGTGGTAAGTTATTATGTAGAAAGGGTACCAAAAGGGGGCCATAGGCATCAATTTAAACAAAAGCATCTAGAGCTTTTATTTCTAATTGAACCTAGAATTTTGTTTAGCAATGTGCTATTGCAATGCCTTATGTACTTGCTAGCTCTCAATGATGAAACAATGCATATCATCATCCAATGGTGTAACTGATATTAGCTTAATAGATGAGCTATAATTGATGAACTACTGCTGGCAATGGTATAGAAATTACCTTTAAGGAGACAATCAATCCTTTTGTTATGCCCTTGACAAATGCCCAACACCTTATAAATAATAGCAAGCTTATTAATAAAGCTCAAATTACATAATGATGATCTAAATGCCAAACTAAACAATGATTGCAATTGAGTGACTCGAATGCCTAGTTTCTTATTCTTAAGTTTAGAAAATAAAATTGTTAATACAAAATGATAAAAAATTATTTAATTAAGATAAAAAATATAAAGTTACTTACTTAATCAATCTCGAGATTTGGATGCACCTATTCCTCAAATGGTCTGGAATGTTAATAAAAAAATTATCAATCAAAGGCTATAGCACATTAGTTTCTTTATTTTTTTAAACTAATTTTAAAATACATGATACAATATTAGTATAGTCAGTGATAATTTCAATTGTAAGAATATGTCAATTAAAGTACCTTCTCGTGACAATACTCTACTATGCTCTTTGTTCTGTACTAATCATTATACATTTTTTAAGCTTGGTTTACCATATTTGCCCTTGACCTATAATGCAAATTCAAAGTGAAACACAAATAAATCTAACACTCATCTTAACTTGAATATAAAAAAATTCATAGCTAATATATAAGGACTTATTACCCTATAATTGTTAGAGTCAAACAACCTATGGCATTCGTTCTAATGCTTCTAGATTAAACCTTTCGGCTTAGCCCATCAAGCCCTCTCAATGTCAAATAGAGTCATATCCCGTATTATTAATGAAATGAGTATATAGGTCATTCTTCCAATCTTTATATCAATTCAATTAGCAATAGGTAACTCTCCCTTATTGACATTAATATACTAGAAATATTACTATAATAAAAAAAACATTTGGTAAATTGAAAGTATAAAATAAGAAGAATATTAGTTGAATAATGCAAAAAATTAGTTAACACTTACCTTAACTTTAGGAGCAATTTGTACTCTCTAAGCCTCAGGTACTCTCGCCTAAATTCTATAGAAAGGTTTCATATTTGATTACATGAGTACTTTAACCATTGGCAGAAGTACTTTTGATTTTTGCTAATTAGGTTACGAGTTCCACTAACCTTTCAAACTTTATTAGTAATAATTGACATTTATTTTTTAATGAGGATATAGAGGTTAAATGACCTAGACTATTTATGCCTCGCTTAGGGAGTAATAGCTTGGAAAAATAATTACAACATTAATCATATATATGTATCAATGGATTTAATTTAATGTATAAAAAACATAAGAATACTTATCTTGCAATCATGTGAAAACTGCGAAGGATCTCATGATAGATTTGCTTCACTATCTCTTCTATAATAGTTGAGTACAATAACGACTATAACTATGTCACAATATTATAATATTACAATAAAATTTAATTCCTGATAGAAAAATCACACAAAACATATGACAAAAAGTATAAATATATAGATGAATAACATTTATTACATAAAATTTAATTGAATTTGAAAAGAAGTATGAGTACATGAATAAATGGCATTTATTACATATATTATGAAGGTTCATTACATGAGTATGACAATTAACCTAAATCATTATCATTAAAATGAAGGTGCTTCTCTTTGTTATTAGTTTCAAGCACATCATCATCCTTTAATTACTCTTAATCCATGTAATCATTGACTATTTTATTATCTAATGGAAATTTTTGTTATGTTTTTATCTTTAAGATTTTTTTTCTTTTTAGGGTTAGTATTGAACCATTTACATTCAATAGAGTAACAAAGTAATTATTTAAATAACTTAACTTTATAATATCTCCAAAAGATCATAGAAAGTATTATTATTAGTTCCAAGTATAGAAATGCCATTGTTTTGTAACTTATGTCTAGCATCTCAAGGGTAGGTTGCAAATTGAACTTTATTGACTACACATACCGAGCATGACATGATTTTGAAATTATGCCTTAAAGTTATTAAGAATAGCTTATCAATTACTTTTAGGGATCTAATATTATGTAAGTGGTGCATTTATAAAATTTATTAGTCAAAGTTAAAAATTGAGTATTAGATAGGGAAAAAAGATGCAAGTGAATACAAGAAGGCATATATATTTGAGACTAACCCAATGTATAGTTTCTGCTTATTAAGTTAACCTAATAAGGTTAGATTAACCTATTTTGACAGGTCTCGGTGTGTTATATAAGGAGGGAAATATCTTACTTTGTTTTGGTGAATAATATTTTTTGAGATCTTAAGGAAGGAAAGGTTAAATAATGATAATATATTTTATAACCTATATCTATACATTTAATAAGAAAAATTATTTTTAGGTAATGCTACAAAAAAATGCTTATGGATTGTAGACTTCTTTTTCCACAAGCAATGATAGTATTTAGGGGAATAAGCATCAGCCAATTTTGTGTCAACAACTACGGTAAGATAGATGATGCAAGCATTATCTAGAACATTATCTAGAATGATTGGCTGTAAAGCATCTATAGGTGGCTTTTTAAGTTTGTCATCAAATCTTAGGGCTTAAACCTAGATAAATAGTGGAAATGACCAAGTTAGAGAATGGTAAGGATAATGGGAATTTTTGGTGGAGTGCTAAAATGTGTAAAGATTGAAAAGAACACCAACAGTGAGAACACTCTAACATTGACATTGAGATTAAGTTTTCTTGAATTTCAAAGTAAGAGAATTGAAATTAAAAACATAACTTATAATACATTGAAAGCAATCTAATAGTAAAAAATAATCAATCTCTTAGCTTGTCTAACTCTTCATAACATTACTCTTTATTTTTTAATTATGGTAGTGTTATAAGAGTTCAGTTTTACCTCCTAAAAAATTTAGTGTTTCTGCTATTGAATTATCTTTTTTTTAATCTTAAAATAAATAAATTAAAATTAAAAATATAAATCTCAATAAAGATAATTCAACATTGAAAATATTTAATCTCTTTGAAAGCAAAACTCCCCATAATACTACACTTTTAATTATATCGCCAACTTTTAAGATCTCTCAAACTAAACGCTCGTTAAAATAAAAATAAAAATACCACAAAAAATTATTAAAAAAGTTCTGCCTTCCTTTTAAATTTAGGTTTCATCATAAATTTTTGTGTGAGGGAGTCTAATGAGATTGCTACTCCTACCTCCACAGGTAGAAAATAAAAGTAGAAGAATTTTAAAGACAAACGTAATATTTACAAATAACCTTTGATATTATTACATTTCATTCCTATTAACTTATTCAATAAAATATCACATTATTTATAAAAATTGTGACTATTTTCGCAACTAACATGACTATTGTCACAACTTACTTAACTATAGGTCTTGTTTAATAATTAACTGATTCAATTAACTATTAATTAATAGCTTATTACATTAGCTGATTTGACTAACTGATAACATTAGCTATTTGAGTGAAAATATTTAATAAAATTAACTATTTTTTATTAGTTATTTATGTGTAAAATGACATATAGGGACTTGTATATATTTTATAATTTATTTAAGTAATTTTTTACTTTAATAATATTTTATATTTATTATATGATTTATGTTTGAAAAATACAATAATTTATTTTTAAATAATTTTTTAAGTCATACTTACTTAAAAATATAATAAATCTAAAATATAATTAAAGATTTATTATATTTCTTAAATTATTATATTTTTAAAAAAATAAATTATTATATTTCTTAAAAATAAATTATTATATTTCATAAATGCTTTATAGAAATTAATAATAATAATTTAATAAATTTATTTAATCTTTTTTTAGTAAGGATATAAATGAAAATACATATATTATTTAAGGATAATTTTATATTTTTATAAGCCCATTATCAATAAACTAATTGAAAACGTTAGATTTACTAACTTTTTTAAATCAGTTAATTGAAGGCTAATCAGCTAATTAAATAAATTATTTACCAAATAGTTAAATTAGTTAATTGATTCGATCAAATAGATAAATACTATTAAATCAGCTAAAAGCTTACCAAAAATCTCTTTACCAAACACCCTCATAATCAAATTATGTTGACTAGTTTACCTATGACCACTTTTTATTTTATTAATTACTCATTCTATAACATTTATTAATTTATAAATTTTTTCATATAAAATATTTTTATATTTTCAAGTCATTCTAGTTTTGCTCATGCAAGTTTAGAGCATACATTTTATTCAAAGTTTCTTTTCCCCTAATGGCAAGTTAATTTTTGTTTTTTCTTTTAATGGAAAGAATGATAATTCAATTAATTTATATGCATAAAACTTTATAAATGATAAGAAATAAAATTCTTATAGCAACATAAAATGTTACTGCACCCTATGGGCCAGCATGTCAAGGGTTTTGTTTTTTAATACACTTTAGTGAAAAAATTTGTAATCTTTGAATTTTTTGTATCTAAAAATTTATAATTATAATTTCATCAACATAAAATTGCAAAGCACACTATTGAAAGTTTCCAGCCTCTTGTATAACATTTTTGCAACGAAAATAATCAAAAACTACGATTTTTCTTTTTGTATTTTTTTTAAAAAAACTTGCATATAAAAACTTCCTGAATGGGGAACTTATAAAGTTTTTGTAAAACTTGCACGTTTGTATGCGTACCCTTTTTGGCTTCCATCTTAAAACATTATCCTTGTCCCAGTTATAATATTGAATAGTTTTCAATGTTCCTGTAATATCCAAACAAATTTTAAGAGAGTGTGTAGGATATTTGACCATATTATCAGCCTTAAATTTTGTTTTTTGTATTATTATTTTTAGATTTTTACGATAATATATGAATAGTTATCATTTGACAACTTTCTAACCTTCAATCTAGTTTTTAAAATAATATTGTTTTTAATTTAAAACAAGTCATGCGGCCAACTTATTCTCTAATCATATATGCTATGAAAAAACAGCCCAGGTATGAAAGCCTAATCCAAAATTTTAACATATCATGACAAAAAAATACATATTGATTAAGATAAACATAATAATTATTTGATGGTTAACTTGAGCATCCAACCCTATAAGCAATATTCCCTTCTTTACGATTAATTCAAGTTAGTTTAATATAATTTTATTGCTTCCTTAATTTGTGGAAAGAAGAAGATAAAAATTTACTAGCAAAATAAAATTAAGAAGGAAATAATTTCAATATTATGGTAAGAGCAACTAATACTACACATAATGAAGGACAAATTTATCAATATTATTTATCCATTATTAAATATGTTGTGAGGATAACTTTTTTTCTTTTTGATATATCCACACCACACCAATAAAAAAATACATTTTCAAGCTCTACTTTGATTAACATAAGTTTTTTTTTTTGGGAAAAAAATCAAATTGTTACCATTTATTGTAATTTATCGTAGCAAGGTACCACACGCCCACTTTCTTTCATTTAAGTACATCGATATTATGATAAGAGCAACTAATACTACACATAATGAAGGACAACTTTGTTAATATTATTTATACATTATTAAATATGTTGTGAGGATAACTTTTTTTCTTTTTGATATATCCACACCACACCAATAAAAAAATACATTCTCAAGTTTTACTTTGATTAATATAAGTTTTTTTTTTAGGAAAGAAATCAAACCATTACCGTTTATTGTAATTTATTGTAGCGAAGTACCACATGCCCACTTTCTTTCATTTAAGTGTATCCACATACAGAAATTTACCATAATGCCTAGAAGATAAAATGAAACACTTATAATGCATATCAAAAAGACCAAAAGCATTGAAATAAAAATCTTTTTTATCATATATTAAATTAAAAATTTTTAATTTTATAAAAATAAAAAAATAAAAGACTAAAAATTTATAAGAATTAAAATAGGATAAATTTTAACTTTATAAAAATTAAATTAATAAAAAATTTAAATTTTAAATAAAATTAGTAAAAATATAATTTTTAGGGATTAACATAAATTTAAGTTAAAATAAAAATAAAAATAAATAAGAATTTGGAGACATAAAATCTTATATAGAATCATAAAATAACTTCTTTCTTTTGCCATTTTTTTTAAAAAATAATTATCCTAAATAAATTATTATTTGAAGATCAAATAGAAATATGTTACTATCTGGACAGTAATATGTTACTAATGTTACTGTTTAGAGACCAAATAATAACATGCTCTTTTTTAATAGTTTGGTTGTTAATGAGATTTGATTTATTCATTTATTTTAGATTTTAGATCGATGTTACTATTTGGATAGTAATATGTTATTATTTGAAGACTAAATTGTAAAAATAATAACATGTTCTTTTTTGATAATTTAATTATTAATAAAATTTAATTTATTCATTTATTTTAAGTTTTTAATCGATGTTACTATCTAAAAATTAAACAGTAATATGTTACTATTTGGACATCGAATAGTAACATATTATTATTTGATAATTTAATTGTTAATGAGACTTGATTTATCCATTTATTTTAAATTTTTTATCAATGTTATTATTTAGAGATGAAATAGTAATATCAATAAAAAATTTAAAATAAATAGATAAATCAAGTCTCATTACTATTTAGAGGTGAAAAAGTAATATTTTACTCTTTGATAGTTTAGTTGTTAATGAAACTTAATTTATCTATTTATTTTAAATTTTTGGTTGGTATTACTATTTTGAAACTAAATAATAATATGTTATTGTTTGAAGATCAAATAGTAACATGTTATTCTTTGTTAGTTTAATTGTTAATAATATGTTACTATTTAAAGAATAAATAGTAACATGCTTTTCTTTAGCAATTTGAATGTTAATGAGACTTAATTTATCTTTTTATTTTATATTTTTGATCGATGTTATTATTTAGAGATCAAATAATAACATGTTATTATTTGGTAGCTTGAATATTAATGAGACTTGATTTATCCATTTATTTTAGATTTTTAATCAATGTTACTGTATAGAGACCAAGCAGTTACATACTGTTATTTCGTAACTTGATTGTTAATGAGACTTGATTTATTAATTTATTTAAAATTTTTTGTTGATGTTATTGTTTGGAAACGAAATATTAACATACTCTTCTTTGACAGTTTGATTATTAATGAAACTTAATTTATCTATTTATTATAGGTTTTTGGCTAATGTTACTATTTGGAAATGAAATAATATTACTATTTAGAGATTAAATAGTAATATATTGTTATTTGATAGTTTGATTGTTAATGAGATTTGATTTATAAATTTATTTGGAATTTTTTTGTTTATGTTACTATTCAGAGATGAAATTATAACATGCTCTTTTTTAGCAATTTGATTGTTAATAAAACTTAATTTATCCATTTATTTTAGACTTTTAGTCAATGTTATTGTTTGAAGATGAAATAGTAATATGTTATTATCTAGAGATCATATAATAACATGTTGTTATTTGACAATTTCATTATTAATGAGACTTGGTTTATCCATTTATTTGAGATTTTAATCGATGTTACTATTTGGAGATGAAACAGTAACATGCTCTTCTTTGACAGTTTGATTGTTAATGATACTTTATTTATCTATTTATTTTAAATTTTTGGTCAATGTCACTATTTGAAGACGAAATAATAACATATTACTATTTGAGACTAAATAGTAACATGCTATTATTTGATAATTTGATTATTAGTGTGACTTAATTTTTCTATCTATTTTGAATTTTTTATTAATATTATTATCTATATACCAACATGTTATTGTTTGATCTACAAACAATAACATGTTATTCTTTGATAATTTTATTATTAAGAAAGTTGTTATGGCACTACTAGATACTAAAAGAATTAGGAAGTAAAAGTTCAATGTGTATTTCAAATGAATTTGAATTGAAAAAAATGAGGTTAAATTTGGCAAAACGACAATAAAATAAAGAAAAATTAAAAAAATTATTGAAAAAGACCTTTTTTCACTAGTCAAAGTGGGCAAAATATCTTTGACTTTTATAGGCACGTAAATTTTGAAAAGTTATATAAAATAGATATAAAATTTGCCGAAATCGGATAACTGAATGTAAAGTTATAATCGTTTAAAGTTTTGAATTGATTTTAGATATTTTCAGTCATAGGAACCCTACTGAAATTAAATTTTTTTATTTTCTGTCAAAAGATCATTGAAAGACAAATGAAAATAAATAGTAATATGTGAAAATTGATTAACTAACAATAGAGTTATGCTTTTCCGAAATTTCTAATTCACAATTGTATTCCCATAGTTAAAAAAAAAAATTCAGAATATAATAGTAATAATTTATAAAATCATTATTTATTTGAAATAAAGGTTAGCATTAGCACTTCTTTAAAAAGAAATTCAAGAAATGGTACTACAATGTAATTTATCTTTTTTTATAATAAAAATGGTAAATTATTTAACAAACAAATCCGTAAATTCAAACCTACGTATAAAACATAAAGGTTTATTTTCAATAAAAAAATTATATTGCATTACTTTTTAGCAATATAAATTTACACCATTAAATAAAAAACTATGATATAAATGACCTTAAATTTTAGAAAAAAAATAATAACTTACACCTAAGATATATTAAGTCATAATCATTAAATGTTGGGGTGCCTCCAAGACAAATTTCATTAATATATCATAATTCAAGTTGAAATGGATTGTTTGGAGATGCTGGACCTAATCAAATATGGCTGTTCTTTTTAACATCCTTATGCGAATATGGTGTGGAGCATAACAGAGATGCTCGCAGAAGATTGAGAAGTTATGTCACACATATAAAGACATATAAAGAAAATAACAGAATGGCTGATAAATTAACAAAAGCAGCTTTACAGGAAAAGATAATGAATTATTTCTTAACAAATCCACCAAGAGTATGTTATGAACTGCTTCAGAAGGATATAATATCTTTTGTTATTTCTTCGTAACTTTCTGGGATTTTCACCCTACTACTTTCAAAAAATAAAATACCATAATTCATACCAAAGATCAAATGAATTCAAATTTGTTTATCATTTAGTATCATAAATTAAATAACAAACAATCCAAAATAGCATAGCATAATAATTACTAACACCAAAAGCCTATTATTAGATTTTGAAAAGGTACCTAGAGTTAAAATTCAGATAAAAATCAACCCTTCATATCTCTTTCCTTTACCCTCACAGCCAAGCCGCCTCTCATCCTCAGGGTCAGAGACAAATGATACTCCGGATGCATGTCCTTGTCCACAGCCTCCACCTCAAATTTCTCCATCACCGATGCTGCAATCGACTTCATCTGAATATACGCCATATCCTTACCCAGACACATTCTCGGACCGGCGTGAAATACCGGAAACCGAAACGGACTCTCCGGTTTGTATATCCCGTTCTCAATCCATCTCTCCGGTTTAAATTCTCCGCAATCTTTTCCCCAAATTCTCTCCATTCTTCCCATTGCGTACGTATGGTACGTTATAAACCAACCCTTTCCGATTCTCGTTCCATCCGGCAAAACATCGTTGTTCAGACATGCTTTCGTGTCGACCGGTACCGGCGGGTACATCCTCAATGTTTCCGAAAGTGCAGCGTGCAAGTAGTTCAATTCTCGAAGCTCCTCAAAATCAAACGTATTGCCGACATTTCTTTTGCACTTTATACGAATCCCTTTGAGCTCGTCCAGTATTTTTCCCTGCACGTCTGGCCTTGAGGACAGGATCCAAAAGAACCAACTAAGAGCAGACGACGTCGTATCACGCCCTGCGAGAATAAAGCTTATGACGATATCTCGTAAAAACTCCGGTGACATATCTTCAGTTGCGATAAACCGAGACAGCAAATCCTGGTCTTCATGATTTTGGTTTTTGGCTTCAATTCTGGATTGGATAATCTCGTCTGCGAACTTATGAACGGTTGCGATTGATTCCCTCATCCTTCGTTCCGTTCCAAAATTGATGAATTTCTTGATTTTCCAAGATATCGGAAACGCGTACATGAATCTCTCCGAGCTAAGCGTGGCGGCGTCCTCGAACGCTTTCATGAACTCAGCTCCGGCGGTTCCGTCTCCACCGAGGCAACCTGGGTCTACGTTAAAAGCGAGCTTGCAAATGTTGTCGAATGCGAATCTTTCCAAGATGTCCTGCAAGTCCAGAACTTGTTCAGTTTTGGAGGCTTTTGAGAGAATAGGAAGCAACCTTGTCTGAATTTCCACCGTAACGTTTTCCATGACGAAGTTTCGGAGTGATTTGGTGTTGAATTCATAGCTTGCTGTTTTCCTCTGCACTTTCCAGAGTTCACCATCTGAGTTAAAAATTCCTTTTCCGAGAAAATCTTCCAGAATGAAAATAAACCTTTCGCCTTTAGGATAGTTATCGAATCTGGTCTTGAGCATGTGTTCTACGTTGTCAGGGTTGGCCGTGATAACACCGTGGACTCTGCCAGGGCGAATGAAGGTGGCGGTGTTAGTTGGGCATCCGCCGAGGACATGGGTGGTCCAATCAAGAAAGCGGTGGCGATTTTTCACGAATTCGGGTAAGGCTCCGAGTAGAGGGTAGATTTTGAAACCGTATTTGGGTGATGGGAATTTGATAAAGTAGTTAAGATAGAGATAGAGAAACAGAGCAAGTAAACAGAGCAGGGACGAAAAGCAGGAGCTCTCCATGGCTTTTCTAGAGAGAGATAGAAAAATCTGTGACCTGATTTTGAGCGGATGGACACGCTGCATCGTTAAGAAACGCGATCCTTTAGATGGCAGGTCTTCTTTCTTACCCTGTGAAACGACATTACAAAATGATAAACTAAGATTTGTTCTCCATTCTTATCTTTTTTGACTTTTTTAATAATTGAGAAAAATTAAAATATTAATTTTTTAAATCTCTAAAAATTGCTTACTACCTTCATCTCAAACTTAAATATTAAGATTTAGGTTTTCATTTTTATTTGGATTTCTACGGTGTGTGTGTGTGTATATATATATATGTACGGTTTGACCGCAAGAGTTTTACTTTTATTTTTCTTTTTAATTTTTAGAATAAAGAGAAAATTTTAGATTAAAACATTTTTAAAATTAAATTTCTACTATTATATTTATTTTTAATTTTTATTAGGGGTGTGCAATAGTTTAATTTAATTAAATGTGATTTAAAATTTCACCACGCATTTCTAACCAATTATAATTGAAAAGATCCATAGCAAACTATTTCACATTATTAAACCGTATTAACTCAAATTATTTGATTTGAAATAGTTTATGACAGTTGAGATATTACATTTTTAGTTTCATATTTTTTATATTTGTATACAATATGTACTATATATTTTCATTTCCTACCATATTCAATTCAATTGTATTTATGTAATTACCATTATTGCCACTTGTAAGTCACACAATATTAAATATTTTATAAAAATGCTCAATAGAACAAGTAACCAAATAAATATATAAAAAAGATAAAAGAGAATTGTAAGAAGAAGAATATATTTTATTTAACTATATGTAGAATGATTCATGCAATCTATATTTATAGGATACATAAGTCAAACGTTATAATTTCATAATAATATCTCATAAAGAAAATTAAAATTTAATGATTGATCATAATAAAAATATAATGTTTGATATATGTATATTCATATTTGATTATTATTATTCATAACAAAATATATTTATGTAAATTTTAATTTTTTTAAATAATTTATCCTTTTACATTAGAGACCATCATAATATTAACTACAATATTCAATATACTTATATATATATATATATATATATATATATATATATATATATATATATTCAAAAATTAGAGAATATATAACACTTGATACAGTATGCATATAATATATTTTGATTAGATTTGATTTATTATATGTTGTCAAGTATAAAATCATGATTGACTGACATCAATTGAAATCATTAATAATATTTTCAAAATAATCCATTTGTATTTTTTAAATTGATGATTTAAACAAACCAAAGTTGAAATGATTTGGTCGGTTCAAATTTGTTGATTTAATTTTGTACACCCTTAATTTTTATAAAGATTTTAATATTTAGTTATACTTCTTCTTGTCTATAAACTTTTGAAAACTGATTAAAAATAAATCAAAAAATTAAATTATAATCAATATTAAAAATTAAGTTTCACCAACATTATAACTAATATAATTTTTTTAATTTTAATTTTATGATTAATATTTTACTTTTTTTATAATCAAACAAATATTTAAATATTTTATGAAATGGTATATAAATAAACATTATTACTATTTACATTTATAATAAATTAATATACTTTCAAAGTTTTTATAGTCATTAGAAACATACATATATCCAATGTAAATTTCATTGGCTTCCTATTATAATTGTTGGGGAAGATAAATAAGGGAAAATTACATCAATTTTTCTTGAAACTAATACTTTGTTTAGATGCAAAAAAGATTAAGAGAGAAAGAAAATGAAGAAAGAAAGAGAATATATATATATATATATATATATATATATATATATATATATATATATATATATATATATATATATATATTAGTATTTGGTTAAAAAATGAATAAAAAAGTTAATAGATTGAAATGACAACAATACCCTCACTATAAATATAATATCAAATGTAACAACATAATAATAATAATAATAATAATAATAATAATAATAATAATAATAATAATAATAATTAATACTAATTTGATGGATAAAATTAAATTAGTATAGAAAGAAAATGGAAAAATATTGTTACTATCTTTTAACGTTTTTTAGAAATAATGGAAAGAAAAAAATTGAAAAAAAAAGCTATAGAAGAAAACCTGAACCCTACCTTCAAAAGAAAATAAAATTGTGATTAATTCAATCATTAAATGCGATGAGTGCATTTATCTATTGAATTAATTTATGTAGCAGTGTGTGAAAATGGAATTTTGTATTTGCTAGATATATAACTAATTTATATACTGTCAACAAGACTCCATTAAAATATTCTGCAATTATTAATTTTAAAAGTAATTTATTATTATTTAAATAATTAAATAAAATTAATTACATTTAATAGGTTGCTATGTATTAATTATAAAAGTAGTGGCTCACTTAATAAATTTGCTTTCAATTGAGGGTAGAATGGAAAGAAAATTTTGTGTTAGCAAATTCTCTTCCATCTTCTGTACAATTTTGGATAGAAATAATTTTATGTGGGCTTCACTAAAATTTTCCACTCACCTATGTTTCTTTTGTATATTCTCTTATCGTTCTTACAAGAGAGAAATTCATGATTTCTATCCCTCTCCCATTTTTTTCTGCTATTTTTATTGCAACCAAACAAAGGCTAAGTCTAATTACAATTAAACTTTTTTAATTTTGAAAAATTAATTTGACATTCTGTAGTTTTAATAATGAAATTGTAAAAACTCTCTCTGCCACCAACTTTTCATCCAAAAAACCATATATTGTTATTTTTCATGAATTTTACTTTGTCACCGGTCTCGTATTACTTAAAAAAATGTTTGACTTGTTATAAATAAATGCAAAATAATTATGAAAAAGTAAATAAAAACAAACGGAATCCAAAGTAATATTACTTTGTTTTTAATGTATATATCTTCTTTGGATTCGATTAACAAATGAATACAAGCCTTTATACAGGCAAAGTACTCTTTTATGAAGGATACAGTCAAGTGGTCTAAATATAACTTAAAATGTAGTCTCATCCTATCATGCTACTTCTATCGCCATATCAAATTGGGAATCAAGAAAACGGAGTCAGTTTTCTCTTTTTGGAAAATATGACATTCATTAAAATATTATAATATTTTCCGCTTTATAAAGAACATGCTTCATTAAAATTTTTATTGAAGAAAAATCCAATAGGACAAAAATCAATAAAAGAAAAAGAACGTACGATTCTTTGACAACCATCTCGTTAAAAGCCTTATCAATAAAAATTTAGTGGCAAAAATTGATAAGAAAAAAAGAATACAATTTAATTCCCCTATCAAAAATATTATTTAAAATTTCTAAAACAATGTGATTTGATCTTGTAAATTAATATTTCAAAAGTTGTTATAGGGAATACTTTCGTGAATAAATCTATTAAATTATCACTTGAACGGATTTGTTGAATATTAATATCACCATTTTATTGAAGATCATGAATGAAAAATAATTTTAAAGAAATATGCTTCATTCTATTTGTTTTAATATATCCTCTTTTTAATTGAGCTATACAAGTAGTATTATTTTCATTCAATTTCATTAGAATTTCTTTATTGGGATCCAAATTATATGCTTCTTGAATATGTTGAGTCATTGATTTTAACTAAATGCATTCTCAATTTGCTTTATGAATTACTATTATCTATGCAAAAATTGAAGAAGTAGCAACTATTATTTGTTTTGTTGAATGCCATGATATAGTTATACCACCATATGTAAATAAATAACCAATTTAAGATTAAACCTTATGTAGGTTTGACAAATATCTTGCATTTGCATAATTAATTAGTTTTGTTATAAAATTGTTGATATCCAATTTTATCCGGATCATATTATAAAAATAATAATAATAATAAAGTACATTAAAATTATTCAAAAAAAATAAAAAAAATTATATAGGATGACAATAGTAGATAAAGAGTTGCCAACACCACTAATCACAGATTCATTACTAGCTTATCCTCATCTTCACAATTAGAAAGAAAGAAAATCTCATACAACAATAGCTAATATTGAAAAACAATAAGGTTTGTTGTTGAGTTCTTAACCTACTGACAATGTTTAAGTAAAATGCAAATAAAATAAATGTTAAATACAAATGTAATTGCTAAAATTTTCTGTATAAAAGTCAAAGCAATTTTGCTAATGAGGCATTTGAGAAAGATTGAAAGAAATAAAAAAATTGAAAGAATTTTAGAAGGAAAAGAAGAGCACAAAAAAGGAGCAATCAAAAAAAGGAAGGGATGTAGTCGAGAGAATTTGTTGAAAGGAAAATTTTCATTATCAAGCACATTTTTTTTGCTCTTTTTAATTTTGTATTTGAAATGCTATAACTTTCATTGTTTTAGAATTTCAAATGTGTATTTTAAATATAAAATAAATTTTGATTATACATTTTAAAATAATAATTGTTATTATTTTTTTATCTATATCAAAATATAAAAAATAGATAAAAGAAAAGAAAACCTCATTCCTTAGCCCATGAACTTTAGCTCCTATGAAACAATGAAAAATGAAATTGTAAGAAATGAGTGAAGAATAAAAATGGACAACATTATCAGCTTCAAAATAAATATGATAAGAATCACATATTCAAAACACCTTATCTTATCGTACCTTTTATTTTCTTTTCTATTTCTAAAAAATAATAAAATTTAAATTATTTAAAAAATTAATAATAATAATAATAATAATAATAATAATAATAATAATAATAATAATAATAATAATAATAATAATAGGAAGGGACATTCATTTTGTGAAAAGGTGGGATGGCTACTACCGTCCCACCTAACTTATTTTTATCTTTTATTTTTTTTCTAAAAACTAATTAACTAATATTTATTTAACATACCCCATGTTCTTTTTAAAAAAAAAAACTTTAGTTAATTTTGTATGTATTAAGATATTAATTTTGTGCAATTCTTATCAAGAAATAAAATAAAATAATTTGGAGATTTAAACTATTTAACATTCTTGAGGTACGAAATCTTTTTTAAAATTAAATAGAATGAGCTGATTAAATTAAAAATCTCAATATTATTACACATAAAAATTATCTTATATTCATCATGTGCACTTATAATTTATATACATTTTTATGATGATAAAATAATATTAAAATTAATTACTAGTGTAATAAATATACTTTTTTGAGTAATTTTTTGTTCAAATTTGATTATTAAGTTGGGCAAATTTGATATTTTGAGAATTACAAAAAATAATATCGAATGATAATTTCAATTTTCCTAAACTATTCTGTTGTCAAATTTGATCATGAAGTTAGACAAATTTGATATTATAAAATTATGGAATAATATTAAAATTATAATTTTAATTATTCTAAATTTTTATTTTAGATTTAGTCATGAAGTTGGATAAATTTGATAAGCAAAATTAAAAATTATTGATACAATACTAAGCAAATAAATAAATAAATAAAATCACTTAAAATGATTTTCCTTATCTTATTATTTGAAAAAAATTTATATTAAAATCATTTTATTAAAAATATTCCACAAATAATAAAAATATTTATAAAAAGATAAAATAATAATTAATAAATAATAAAATAAAAATATTTCAAAATTATTTCAAAAATAATAAATAAAAAAATCATCCAGATAATAAAATTTATACCTATAACGTATCAAAATTAAGTAATCCGATTACAAGGGTAATCACAACGGTACCTAACATTATTAAGACTTTTTCTTTTGTTCAAGTCCTACCATAAAGTTGGATAAATTTAGCATATATTAAAATAAAATAAAAATCTTTAAAATGATAAAATAAAATATTTCAAGAATAATAAAATCTCTCAAAAATAATAAAATTTATGCCTATGATGTATCAAAATTAAGTGATCTGATTGTAGGTGCGATCATAACGGTACTTAATATTATTAAGGTACTTTATTTAATTGGAATCCTATCATGAAGTTAAATAACCAAATCAACAAATTAACCAAAATTAAATATCACATTTTTAGGAAAACACATATATAATATAACAATGACCATCATAATTCAATTTAAAAGATAGAATTAGAATAAATGACTAATTATTCTTTAAACGGATGTTGAAGGGTGCTAACACCTTCCCTACACATAACAACTTCAAAATATGAATTATGAGAATGCAAACCATTTTTAGTGTTCCAATTACACTATAAAAAATTATTGGTGGCAACTGTATTTTCTTTTATTCATACTATACCATCACATTTTCGAGGAGGCACAAAACCTGCATGCCTCTTATGGATTCTGTCGCGGGGTAAATCACGATAGCTTAGTGACTCCACTGGGGATTAAATCAAAGTTAGGCCACTTTGTTTATTCCTTTTCTATCTTAACTCTGAATTTTCTTCACCCATGTTAGTTCAATGTCTTCTTTACATGTATGTTTATCATGCTTACCTCATTAAGGTAAATTAGTCATGTGAAGATTTTTTAGAATGGTTAATTTTCCCTTTCACACACTACACATTATGGATCTTACAAATATATCACAAGCCTTCTATTGGGCTTTAGATTACCTTTTAGGATTAGCTAAGAGACAAAATAGCGATGCTTTTGTGAGATAATCGATCTCCGTGTAGGTTAGTGAAACACCTCAGCTTAAATTGAGCCCTTTCAATCTGTAGCTTGTCATAGGTAAAGATTGAGGGCCTTACTAGCTTATAATGGCAACAATAAGGATAATTTGGGGAACTTTCATCAATTAGGTATGATAGATCTTAAACCAAGCACAAGTCAGAATAAACTTAGAACTACTCTATTTGAGAAAAGTTTATTCTATGAGAGGAAATTTCAAAGCCTAGGAAAAATTCTTGTAGAACACATGAGGGATCTCTTCCATGACCAATCTATTTTGAAGCTATGCAGGTTTACCCAAAAATGATGATTCAGCCATATATTGGTTAAGCTAGGTAGCTTATCTTTCTTTTCAAAATTAAATGGTTTATCCTATGTTTTATTCCTACCTAATTGAATGTGGTTGTTATTTTTATTCCTTGGTTTCTTGCATCTATCATTTCATCATACATAGATATCTTTATAAGTCATTTATATCATTTGAACTCACTGATCATTGATTATGAGCTTCAAATCATTGCAAAAAAAAATTAGAAATCTATGATTATGAGTGGTTAGAAATAAGCCACAATGCCATTTTTTTAAAAATGAAATGAACAGCTTTTTATTAATATCATTTTCTTATAAATATTCATGCATTCACCTATTAAAATAACTCATCTCAAAAGAGAAACCTTACTTCTATCCCACTTTCAAGCAAGGATCATAGAAAATATAGGGGAAGCCCTTACGAAACTTAGAATTAGGTTCTCTACTTTGCCCAAGGATTTGCTTAGAAAGATCTACAGATGCTGATTTGAAAGAATAAAGGTACTCACACGTTTAGGTTTTCTTGAAGATATGCATTAGATCATTGAAGCTAAGGTACATCTAATGAGTAAGTGTTATGATTCATTTGTTAAATGTATGTCAGGAATGAGAAGTTCTTATACTAAGAAATGAAAAGCTAAAAGAATAAGAGTTTATTATAAGTATACAAGGTAGACATGTGATACGAACTGCAGGAATACTGGAATAGCTTTCCAAAATTAGGAAGATAAAATCAAGTTTATAAAGGATTAATTAAGCAAAGAGTCATTGGATGATATCTTTTAGACTTTTGAGATGCATTCTAGTGGATAAGTTCATAGTGGTCTTCTTAATTTAGTGGATCTATTCCACAAGGAAAAGAAGTTTTACTATCTTAAGAATCTAACATTAAAAGACCCTATTTGCCACTTTATAAGAAAACTGGATAGGAAATAAATCCTTAACTTATAAAAGGTGTTTATGCTATTACTAGACGTAAAACCAGAGGAAGATATGAGTTAAAATTACAACTACTATTTATGTGCATATCTTTTCTTTTTTTACTTTTTGATTATTTTTTACTTTTTTATGTAATTGTCTTTACTTTTTCTATATTATTACTGCATTTAAGATCTACTTTTGACCTTTTCCTCTTTGAATCTTAAATTTTCTGACAATAATTAATTTGCATGACCTTTTTCACTTTTTCATACACTTTCCCATTATTTTTTTAAAAAATTATTATGTCTGATTTCTCAAATTTTAGACTTTTTTTAACAATGGTTGATTTACACTTGTCAATGCATATATGACTTATCTTAAGGTAAAAGAAAAAGTGGTAGGATCATCAATATGCAGATTTAAATCAATATATGTCTTTAGTTGATCTAGTTGGGGGAAAGATAAAAAGTTTGTGAAAGCAGCAAATGAGCTTGATAAACTGTTAATTACAAAAAATATCAGCCTTGTGTATGGGGTAAGAATCCAAGGTTTAAAGGAATCTGTGGTAGCATCTGCACTTATTAGGGGGAGCAGAGTCTTGAGCATAACTGTGAAGGGTTTGGATGATAAGATTATCACTAACTATTACTTAGGTATTGAGTTAAAGGTTTCAAGCTTGCCCAAGTGCTATGGATACATACTTCATAATGCTAAAGCCTTTAACACATTACTCGATAGTCTGGAAACATTGAAAGTAATTTTCAACATTACATATTAGGCCAAACTAAACTTTCATAAAAAATCATTGGAACTGTTAAATATTAATGGTTTTTATAATGGTTTATTATCTTTCTTAAATCAAGGTATGGAATAAGGATTTATCTCCTAAGCGATTCATAACTCTATAATGTATGCCTTAACTACTAATAAGCTAATTAACCAATTACAAATTTTTATACCTGAACCTGATCCATTAATGAAATAGGTAGATTGGCAAGCCTAGGATATCACTAAGGAGTATAAGTTAGGCATCGCTCTTTAGTTGTAACCTTCTCCACTCTTATAGTTTTACTTTTATTTGTTTTCATTTTTGTTATTATGTTTTCGCCCTTTTTTTTACACCTGCCCTCATCTATAAAGATATTGGAGATGATGTTTAAACTAGATTAGGAGGAGGAATAATAAAAATTGTTAGTAAAACCATTAGTTTAACTTTATGTGTGAAGGATGGCAAAGTAAAGAGTCATTTCTAACTCTTGATATACATCTCATTAGTTGCATATTCTTCTTCATAATTTATCATTATTTCAAAAAAAAATCATTAGTGAAACCATTAGACTAACTATGTGTAAAGGATGGTTGAATAAAGAGTTATTTTTAGTTCTTGATACACATGCCTTTAATAGCATGTTTTTCCTTCATGGCATTTCCTTATTCCAAAAAAAAAAAAATCTTTTGTTAATGAAACCATCAGACTAACTGTGTGTGTAAAGGGTAGTTAAGTAAATAGCTATTTTTTTAACTCTTGATACACATCCTATTGGTAATACATTTTTCTTTGTGATGTATTCTTACTTCAAAATTTTTTTATTAGTAAAATCATTAGACTAACTGTGTGTGTGAAGGATGGCCAAGTAAAAAGTTATTTTTGGCTCTTGATATGCATCCTGTTCATAGCATATTTTTCTTCATAATTTATCCTCATTTAAAAAAAAAAGTCCATTTTTTTCCCTAAAATTCCATTTAAACTATGTCTTCTTGCTTATTCCAATGTTTTCTATTGATTTTAAGAATTGTATAAGTTATAAGCATGAATTAATTGGGTTTGAAGGTTTTATAGCATGATTGAATAATTATCTTGTTTCTTGAAATTTTAAATTGAAAGAATTAAGTTTGACAGCCTTTAGTTATGAAACTTTAAGCCTATTTGATTAATTATAATTATCTTTCTTGTCTAAGAGATTTACCATTAGGTTGTCACTCTTGAACTTGTTTTAATTCTTATTGAGATTACATTTTCATATGCATGAGCAAATATGATCGAGACATTTTTCTTTGAATGAACCACCGATACCTAAATAGTTAACCTTTACATATCCATTAGTGCCTCTTTTATGTCTAATTTACCTTTTCTTGTTTTTAGCTTATTTTAAGCTAAAAAAAAATAAAAAAAAATTTCACATAATCTTAGAGGTTAGAAGAATATTGAATCAACAAAAGGATGGATTCCTAAATAAGTGTGGACGTATATCAAATGTTTGAAAAAGAAGAGTTCATTCAAGAAAAGATAGAGAGAGAGAGAGAGAGAGAGAGAGAGAGAGAGAGAAAGAAAGAAGAAACAAAAAGGAATAAAAAAAGGAGCAAAACAAGAAGAAAACAAAAGAAATAGAAAAAGAAAAGGATGATATATCATTATGGTAACTATATGTTTTCTTGGTTACTTGCTGTTTAGATCCATCCATTAATATTCTTTTAATCTATTTAGTTGATAGCTTCTCTTTTCATGATATTACCCTTTTCACCTTGACTACATTATAACCTTTAACAAGTCCATTTGATTTACTTCATGCATATGAATTAGGTAACAGAGATTGAGAATTTAAGTAAACTTATAATAGTATAATTCTTAATAGGTTGGGTTTGAGTGAAACACTTACCTTTAAATAAAGTTGCCATTTTTTTTATCCTAGATTTACAACCTTACCCTTGAAAGATTGGAAGCATGACTTGTAAGTTATTGTTCATTTGGTTCTTTCTTTCTTAAATAAAGCTGCCATACTTTTTAATTCTAGACGATATGTATTGTTAATTCATAAATGCTATGATCTGTTTACACTGTAATGACTTTCTTACTTGTGACTCTACATTCTTGACTTTAGTAAAAATTAATGTTTTTATGTCCACTTAAGACATGTAAAATTAAGCATTAGGAAGTTTTATAAAACTAATTTCCATTGCTTTATTTTTAAGTTTTTCCTAAAATTCCCATTAAGCTTGAACTATTTACATTTTATGGAATTTGGTTAAACAATTGTCATTAGGAGAAGCCATGTCGATTCAAACTTAATTTAATCAAAATTATCTGCATTATGCCATAATCGACTTTATTGATTAATACAAACATAGATTGGAAGGATCACATGCTATGAAGAAGGTTTTCTTTGATAAGGCTTATCATAATTGGTTTCATATTTTATGATCATTAAACCATATACAGGGGCAACTAACATTATTATTTTGAAATATATTATGAAAATGCTAGAATCCCTTGTAAACTTTATTGGAAATTATATATGCTTCATTGGAAATTATATATTCTTCACTTCTAGTCTCTATTGCAATAATAATAATAATTATGTCACTCCTTTGTTTCTTGTGAAAATATCATGCATTTTCATAGAGTAAGTGTGTATTGGAACATTACATGATGTCATGCCTATCTGAATATGTCTTAATCAAATCAATAATGCAAATATGGTTGAACCAAGCATTAGGATTATCTCAATTCTACTAGATAAAAAACAAAGGGCAATGTTGATGGAAAGTTTAAACAAAAAAAGGAATATGCATAATGGGAAATAGTAAAACTCGGCACTTTCCAAACATAACTTTTTTAGAAAAATTCTCTCAAAGAATGAAGTAAGGAACTCTTCTGAGAGACAATTGAGTTATTACTACATGCATTGCATTCTTACATCAAATCATATGTGAATAATTTACCCATTTTAATTAAACTTAGTCAATCTAGGTCATTTTATTAGTTTAGTATTAAATCAAACTCAATCAAGTTGAGTCGAGCTTACATCAATCTATGTTATTTTTATTTTTATTATTAAATTAAATTCAATCAAGTTAAGTTAAGTCAGTGTTAATTCAGGTCATTTTTATTTTCATTATTAAATTAAATTTGATTAAGTAAAGTTAAGCCTGTGTTAATCCAAGTCATTTTCATTTTCATTGTTAAATCGAACTTAATCAAGTTGGATCAAGCCTACGTCAATCTAAGTTATTTTACTTTTTATCGTTAAATTAAGCTTAATCAAGTCAAGTCGAACTTATGTCAATTATGGTCATTTTCCTTTTTTCCAATTAAATCAAACCTAATCAAGTTGAGTCTAACTCGTGTTAATCTAAATCATTTTACTTTTCATTGTTAAATTAAACTCAATTAAGTTGAGTTAAGCTTATATCAATCCAGATTATTTTACTTTTCATTGTGAAATCAAACTCAGTTATGTTAGGTCGAGCTTGCATCAGTCTAGGTCATTTTACTTTTCTTGTTAAATTAAACTAAATCAAGTTGAGTTGAACTTGTGTCAATCTAAGTCATTTATATTTTTATTGTTAAATCGAACTCAATCAAGTTTAGTTGAACCTACATCAATCTAGTTTATTTTACTTTTTATTTTTAAATCGAACTTAATCAAGTTAGGTTGAACTTGCATCAATTCAGCTTATTTTACTTTTTATCGATAAATTGAACTAGATCAAGTCAATTCAAGCCTATGCTAATCGAGATCATTTTACTTTTCATCATTAAATCAAACTTAATCAAGTCAAGTCAAGTTTATGTCAATCTAGGTTATTTTACTTTTTATTATTAAATTGAACTTAATTAAGTTGAGTTGAGCCTGTGTTAATCCGAGTTATTTTAGTTTTCATAAGTTAAGCCTACGTCAATCTAGGTCATTTTACTTTTCTTATTAAATTAAACTCAATTAAGTTAAGTCGAACCTATATCAATCCTGGTCATTTATATTTTCATTGTTAAATCAAACTGAATCAAATTGGGTTAAGCTTGTGTTAATCCAAGTTATTTTACTTTTCATTATTAAATCGAACTTGATTAAGTTTAGCCAAACCTATGTCAATCTAGGTCATTTTTTCTTGTTAAATTGAATTGAATAAAATTGAGTCATGCCTAGGTCAGTCCAAGTCATTTCACATTTTTAATTGTTAAATTGAACTTAATCATGTTAGGTTATTCTTGCACCAATTTAAGTCATTTTACTTTTCATTGTTAAATTGATTTTAATTAAGTTAAGTTGAGCCTATGTTAATTTAGGTCATTTTTTTCTTGTTAAATCAAACTTAATCAAATTAAATCAAGCCTGTGTCAATCTAAGTCATTTTACTTTTTATTGTTAAATCAAACTCAATTAATTTAGGTCGAGCTTGTGTCAATTCAACTCATTTTACTTTTCATCGTTAAATTGAATTCATTCAAGTTATATCAAGCCTACATCAATACAAGTGATTTTACTTTTCTTCATTAAATTAAACTCAATCAAGTTTGTGTTTATCTAGGTCATTTTACTTTTCATCCTTAAATTAAACTTAATTAAGTTGGGTCAAGCCTGCACCCATCCAGGTCATATTACTTTTTATTATTAAATTGAACTCAATCAAGTTCGATTGAGCCTATGTCAATCTAAGCCATTTTTATTTTTATTGTTAAGAGTTAAGTCACGCTTGTGTCAATTTAGATAATTTATTTTCTTTTTATTAATTCAAGTTCCATTAAGGTAAGTTAAAATTGCAATCTAATTTATTCTTATGGATTGTATGTCAACACCTTTACTCATCTTCTAATCCTTGAAGGATGAATAAAGGGAGGTAGCTATTGACACTCAATTTTATCTAGATAATAATACAAATAATAGTAATAAAGTATATTAAAATATTTTAAAAAATAAAAATAAAAAATTATACAGGATGACAATAGTAGATAAAAAGCTATCAACACCACTAATCATGAACTCATTGCTAGCTTATCCCTATTTTCATAGTTGGAAATGAAGAAAATTTCATACAGTAGTAGCCAATGTTGAAAAATAATAAAGTTTGTGGTTAAATTCTTAACATACTGATAATGTTTAAGTGAAATGCAAGTCAATTGAGTGCTAAATACAAATGTAATTATTGAAATTTTCTCTATAAAAGCCAAAGTAGTTTTGCTAATGAGGCATTTGAGAAAGATTGAACAAAATCAAAAAAAAAATTGAGAGAATTTTAGAAGGAAAAGAAGAGCACAAAAAAGGTGCAAAGAGGAGTAATTAGAAAACAAAAAAAAAAAAAAGGAAGGAGTGTAGTAAAAAGAATTTGTTGAAAGGAAAATTTTTACTATCAAGTATATTTTTTTACTCTCTTGAATTTTGTATTTGAAATACTAGAACTTTTATTATTTTAGAATCTTAAATGTGTATTTTGAATATAAATTAAATCTCGATTATACATTTTAAAATAACAATTGTTATTATTTTTTATCTAAATCAAAATATAGAAAAGAGATAAAAGAAAAAAAACCTCATTCCTTAGCACATGAACTTAAGCTCCAAGAAAACAATGAGAAATGAAGTTGTAAGAAATGAATGAAGAATAAAAATAGGTAACATTATCAGCTTCAAAACAAATATGATGAGAACTACATGTTCGAAACACCTTAACTTATTGTACCTTTTATTTTCTTTTCTATTTATAAAAATAATAAAACTTAAATTATTTAAAAAATACATAATAATAATAATAATAAAGAACGTTCTTGGATGTCCTCTTTATGAAAAAGGGGACGATTACTAATCATTTCACCTAATTCATTTTTATCTTTTATTTTTTTTGTTCTAAAAACTAATTAATAAATATTTACTTAACATGCCCTATGTTCTTTTTAAAAAAATTAGTTAATTTTTGTATCTATTAAGATATTATTTTGTACAATTCGTATAACGAAATAAAATAAAATAGTTTTGAGGTTCAAACTATTCAATATTCTTAAGGTGAGAATTTTTTTAAAAATTAAATTGGGTAGGCCGATTAAATTAAAAATTTCAATATTATTGTATAAGAAAATTATCTTATATTTATCATGTACACTTGTGAGTTATATACATTTTTGTGATGAAGGAATAATATTGAAATTAATTACATATGTAATAAATATAGTTTTAATTTTTTTGAAGAATTCTTTATTCAGATTTGACTATGAAGTTAGGTAAATTTGATATTTCAAAAATTATTAAAAATAATATCGAATTTTGATTTCAATTTTCCTAAGCGATTCTATAGTCAGATTTAGTCATGAAGTTAGACAAATCTAATACTATGAAACTGCATAATAATATAGGAATTATAATTTTAATTCTTCTAAATTTTTATTTCAGATTGGGTCATAAAGTTAGACAAATTTGAAAAGCAAAATTTAAAATTATTGATACAATGCTAAGCAAACAAATAAATAAATAAAACCACCTAAAATGATTTTCCTCATCTTATTATTTTAAAAAATTTATATTACAACCACTTTAGTAAAAATATTCATAAATAATAAAAATATTTATAAAAAGATAAAATAATAACAATTCATAAATAATAAAATGAAAATCTTTAAAAAATATTTAAAAAATAATAAATAAAACATCATCCAAATAATAAAATTTGTGCTTATGACGTATTAAAATTAAGTAATCTGATGGCAGGTACGATCATAATGATATTTAATATTATTGAGACATTTTTTTTAATTCGAGTCTTACCATAAAGTTGGATGGATTTAGCATATATTAAAATAAAATAAAAATCTTTAAAATGACAAAATAAAATATGTCAAGAATCATAAAAACTCTTAAAAATAATAAAATAAAAAGTTTTCAAAATAATAAAATTTATGCTTATGATGTATCAAAGTTAAGCAATCCAATTGTGTGTCTAATTATGATGGTACTTAACATTATTGAAACACTCTATTTCTTCTGAATCCTACCATGAAGTTAGATAATGAAGTCGACAAATTAACCAAAATTAAAAATCACATTCTTAAGAGAAACACATATATAATATAATAAGGACTATTATAATTCAATTCAAAAAATAGAATTATAATAAATGGGCAATCATTCTTTGAATAGACGTTATAGGGTGTTGATACGTTTCCTATACGTTACTAACTCTCGAGTTTGAACTTTGGGAATCTAGATTATTTTTAGTGTTCTAATCATACCATAAAAAATGATTAGTGGCAACTCAATTTTCTTTTATTCACATTACACTATCACATCTTTGAAGAGGCATGAAACTCACTCGCCTCCCATGGATTCCATCATGGGCCATATTGCAACAAGAATCATATTAATAAAATAATCACATGTCAACTATTCCTTGAAGATAATGAAATATATATGAAATCCCATTCTAATGTCTTCAAATTGAAGAAAATTTATAATTTACTAATAAACTTATTGAAAAATAAATATCATAATGTGTGTTATTAGAAGGTACATTAATGAACTAGTTGCACTAAGATATGGTAACTCTAGACTAAAAAGTTCTTCATTTTTCTCTTGATGTTGAAAAGAATCCTTACTAATATAAAGTAAACTAACAATAATTAGAATACTCAATGGATATGATTTTTCATATAAAAGCATGATAGAACCTTTTTAGTATGCTTTGCTTGATGGACAAAGATTCCATTAGTTAAATGCTTAATTTGTAAACTAAGACAAAATTTTGCTTTTCCAAGATCTTCCATTTCAAACTCCATTTTCAAGTTTTCTATTGCCTTTAGGAGTTCTTTATGAATTCTAATAATGTTTAAATCATCAGCATATACTTAATTATGGTATATTCAAATTTAGATTTCTTTATAAAACACAAGGACAAATGGAATCATTTTTATATCTTTCTTTCAACAGATATTCATTAAGATGAATATATCACTTTCATTTAAACTACTTTAATTCATACAAAAATCTTTGTAATTTAATCAAATACATTTCTTAAGAATTTAGAATGCATGTTTCAAGCACTTTAACTTCTTCAAGGATATATATATTTCATTGTTAAGCTTGCCATATAAATAAGCTGTGACTATACCCATCAGATGTATATTGAGCTTCTCTTATACTACCAAGCTAATAAGATACCAAAATATAATTGCATCCACAATAAGAGAATTCATTTCTTCATAATTGATACTAGGCTTTTAAGAAAAACTTTATACTACAAGTTATGCTTTATATCTTATAACTTTATTTTTTCTTATTTCTTTTTTGCACAAAAACATATTTGTACTTTATTTGTTTTACATCTTTAGGTGTTTGGACTACTAGCTTGAAAACATCATGTTTGAAAGTGAGTTTACTTCTATAATAAATATATCTTTCCATTTTGGCCAATCATCTTTGTATCAATATTTTTCAATTGTCTTTGGCTTAAAATTTTCACTATTTTATATAACATTAGGCAGTACATTATATAAGAAAAATATTATCAATAACCATTTATTTTTAATTGTATTTTTTAATATGGAGATATAATTTATTAATATTTTTTCATCTTTAACAATTTCAAGTATCTAAACATCTTTTAGAAGTTTATTATCAATTATGTTTTGATATTTTTTAGGAGTATTTGTTTGCTCATTATTTTTTTCATTTATTCTCTTTTTTTATGAGGGTTTTTATCTTTGGAATCAATTGATCCATCACACTTCAAGTATGCTTTAAATTCATTCACTATAGTAGATACAAATTATCCTATAAGGATATCAATTCAAATTAGGACAAATTCTCCTACAAGGATATTCATGTAGTTGACATAGGCAATTTGGTTACTCTCTTTGGATTAGTAAATGCATTTGGTAGTTAGTTTACTATTCTTTGTAAATGAATAATCTTTTGAACTTTAAGTTCACATTATTTTATGTAAGGACCAAAATGATTTAAAGATGATATATTCCATGAATATCCCTTTTCAATTGCATATTTTCTCCCTTGGAAATTTATTTTATTAAAATGGTAGTTAAGAAAATGAGGAGTAAAAACATTTCTTGTCATTTGTTCAAGATATTTAATAATAAAGAGATTCATATCTAATATATATTTCTAACCTTCTTTGAAAACCCATCTTTGTGCATTAGTTAAGCAATTAAGGACATATATTGCACATTTAAAAATTCTTAGCTAGAAAATATTTAGTTCTTAACCAAAAACCCATAGTTAAAGGAAATGTTTATAATAACTTATTGGCATGATATGTATAAGTATTGCTGCATAAAGAACGACATGTCTCTAAGCAAAAACAAAAAATGTTGTTCTCATAAGTAAATGTCTAGTTATAAGCTAGAGGCTTTTAATAAATCATTTTGCTAAACCATTTTATATATGAGCATGCGATACAGGATGTTCAACAATTATTTCAATTGACATACAATAATCATTAGAGGGTTTAGATGTAAATTCACCAGCATTATTAAAATGTATTATCTTAATTGATAATTAAGAAATTGTATTCGAAGTTGAATTATTTGAATAAGTAATCTAGCAAATGTTAAGTTGTGAGTTGACAATAAAAACACATGTGGCCATTTTGTGAAAGTATCAATTAAAATCATAAAATACCTAAATGGTTTGCTTAGTGGATGAGTAGGTATGTTAACTTGTATTCTTTCTAAAAACTCAAGGGATTTAAACCCAATTTTAGCTAGTGATAGCCTTATAATTAATTTGTTTTGAAAATAAGCATTACATTGTAATTCATTAAACTAAGGAATCTTTTGATTCTTCAATGGATGATCATATAAATTTTCAATAATTTTTCATATCATTATTGATTTTAGGTGATTTAAACAATCACGTCAAATAATAAAAATATTTTAATTAGTGAACTTCTAGTTCATTATAATATTTATTTCAGTTGGATTAAAATATGTGTAATATTAGCCAAAAAAAGGTAAAATTTCTAATATATTTTTCTCATTTAAGATAATAATTGTAATATAAAGATATTCAACATCTTTTTATTTATTATCTTATTGTGGCATCCATTTTGTTATATATCTAAAACTTAATAAGTTTCTTCAAAACATGGTAGACAACAATGCATCATTTATAATTATTTATGTTCCTCTTGATAAAATTATATTAACTCTTTTAAAGCCTTTAATTAATTTGATGCTACCAAATGTTGTATTAACATAATTTTTACTAATCTTTAACTAAGAAAAATATTTTCTATCTTTAAGAATAGTGTGCATTATTGCGTTATCTACAAAAACAAATCTTCAATATTCACTTTTGATCCAAAAAATTAGGAAGTGCCCATATTTTCTTCATTAAAAAAAAGAAAATTGTAAGAAAAATTGCAAAATTACAAAAAGGAAATCCTTACATATAAAATTTCATAATGTAAGAAAAGGAAATGTTATGAAATTTTAAATTAAAACAAGTAGGTAAAAGCCAAACACAACTAAAAATTGAGAAATTAATTCTCTTAATTTTGGACATTTCTATTATCAATCAAATAATTAATTTTTCCTTCAAGGTGTTCAAAAAAATTGTTACATTTAAATATGTTGAATCATGGGTGAAAGCATCATTCTTATAACAAAATTAGCTTCAACATTTTTCTACTTTTTCTTTAAGTGAAGGTTGATAGAATTTAACAAAATGTTTTGATGTACAATAAATACCAATGCCCTTTCATGCTATATTGATAACAACACTTTCAGGATCCTTTAAGTTCTTATTATATTGTCCTTTCTGTCATTGTTCTCTCACTTCTAGTGGTGAGAAGTAATTTTTTTATTATTCCCATTATTTTTATAACCATTATGATTGCAATCATTAACTTGATTTCTTCCATGGCCATAGTTATAACTAAGGGTGGGAATCAGTTGGGTGAGACCAATTAGTAGGCACAATCCTAACCTACCACCCCTAACCATTTATGCCCAAAGCCTAACTGAAACCAACTGCTTAGAACTCTCAATCTGACATTAATTGACTAAGTTGATTTGGAGTAGTTTCAAATAGTTTCGATCATTTTATATGGAAGAAGCAATTCCTTAGCAGTTAAAGGATCTATTTATTCAAAATGAATATCACTTCTTTTTCAACAATATTTCAATATTATTAAGTTAGATTAAAGATATGTTGCCAATTAAAGGGACTTAACTATCCCATATTTTATAAATAACTAAAATAGAAAAGGAAAATATAGTTTGTGTAGGGTGTAGGCAAAAATATACTAATGGACAAAATTGATACAAGTATTCCTCGCTAGAGGTCTTTAAGTTCATCAAACTTAAACTCTATAAGTTGAATAGCTCCTGTAAATCTAACTAGAGTTGTAACATACAATGCATATAGGAAATTCGCACTTGAAATGGAGTAAATGAAAGAGGGTTAAGGAATAATTGTCATTATCAAAGCCAAAAATATTACAACAGGTAGGAAAAGTAGATAGAAAAGTGCCATATAAGCATTATATACTTTATCATATAAAAGATATGGTTTGTAAACATCTTAAAATGGAATAACTAAAGAAGACAAATACTAGCAAAACTAAGAAAAATATATATGATTAGATACTAATGGATGAAAAAAGTGGAACTAACAACTTAAGAGAAAGAGAAAAATACTATCTAGAAAAATTTACTACTATTATCACTAATTCAAGCAATATATCTAATATAGCAAGAAGTAAAATTAATAAATATATTAAAATTAACTCAAAGATTCTTACAAGCCTCCCTAACATATTGACTAGGCCTATTGGATCCATGGATTCTGCATATCTAGAAGAAAATAACCCACACTAACATATTAACCATGAGTAGACCAAGATTAACCTTGACAAGGATACCATTCTTTTTGTAATTGAATATTATTAAATGTTTCTATAAGTCACTTGTAAAATGGTAACTGATACTATCCTTGATTCCCATATGATTAATCCACTAAGGTTTATGCACTAAACTTTAGGCTTGATATGAATCACAAATAAGCAATTTCTCATTTTTGTTTACTAATAATTTCTACTACAGTGAAGCTTGTAGAACTACATAAACTCTTGCATATAGAAGAAAATGTCACGCTGACTACCATTCAAAAATAAAATATCCATTTCATTATAAACAAAAATAAGAATAAAAAAGCTTTACTTAGTCCCATCAATCCATCTTCAAACCACTACAAAGTCACCATAAATTTAGGGACTGAAATAGCTAAGCCATCTACCTTACCACGAAGAAAAAATCTTACTTACCAAAAAAGTAGAATACAACCACATGCTGTGTAAATTGGATATTGACACTATTTACCAAATGGTTAACATTATTTCCAAGCTAGTTTCCATCACCACAATTTTTCTCCCATTTAGACTTTACATATGTAAGCTAAACATTAGTGACACATCAATTACAAAGATAAAAAATTAGAATTTACAAGCATTTGTTGGGCTTTAGTTTCTAATCAATCTTATCTAGCCCATTTATGTGAATACTTTATGAAATTGAACTAGTTTAGAGACAAATTATATTTTCATGGATTTTTATCTATTTGCCTAAATTAGAGCAAAATGTACATCATCATGTAAACATGTGCTATAATTATTATGTGTGCTCATCCTTATGATAGGAAAATAACATACATTTGACAAGAAAAATAAAGATAGACAATCTTTAAGCAATTATATGCCTATAAATAGCCTTAAAATAAAACCAATAATGTTAATAATGCAATGTAGCATAAGATTCCTCTAGCATGATTGAATAAAGTCCTTGAAAAGCAGTCCTTAAGACTAGCTACTATGACCTATGCTTGTTTTATAACTATTTATTCTTGATACAAACTATTTAAAATGTGGTAAAAATAAAACCCCTATCTTTGAATTCCTAAGCCCTTAAAACACAGCCATGGAAATTTTTTATTTTTCACCAAATGTCAAACAAATGAACACCCAGTCACAATAATTAATCAAAAGGGAAAAGAAGACACTGGAAAGTAGAAGCTTATCACAAGAAATGATTCTCTATTGGCATGACCTTACTAACTTTGAATCAGAACTTCTCGAATTTCATAGCAACAAAATATGAATCAAGGCAATGCTATAAAGTGTGGATAATAGAGAATCAACTAGCGAAGTGGCACACATGACAACTTTGAGATGGATAAGGTTCTGTTATGGAAAATGGGAGGACGAATTGCAAGATTTTAAGGATAAGGGCTTTTTTTTACCTTTTTGTTCTATTAATTTCTGGACTTTATCATGAGCAATGCTAGTGGACTAGCTAAAGATGACTCATTTATGATAGAAAATGACACCATTTAGTCACCAAATTGGGGGGGGGGTTAGTCAATGTTAGACATAGACACACCAATCCACTACTAATCGAAAACCTAATTTCCTTTGTTTCTTACAACCTTCACTACCTTAATTGAAAAACAACTTAAGACTGATTACCCATTTTCGATTTAGGGTTAATCAATTTTATTTAGGTTGGAAAAATATTCCCACCCCTAGTTATGATCGCAACCTCATCCTTGTCTAAACCTTTTAGTTGTTAATACATTCACTTTAAAGAATAGAGTAAAACTAGTAGGTAAGTTTCATGATTTTTCATTAAGAGCTTATTGCTTTGTTTAATCATAAGAAAACATGAAATCAATTTAGAATATGTTTTAAAAACATTTTCTCTATACTATTACTATAGGAGCATATTGGATGCATGAAAGTAAATAATGTTTTTTAGGCACATTTTCTTAAAAGACTTTGCTCCATATAATTTCAATAAAGAATCGATCCATTACAGGAGATTCGGCTTTCAACAACGATAATTATCCTTAATGTAAACATTTTGGTTATCGGTGAATATAAAAATCATCCAAAAAAAAATCATTAGCAAAAAGTGGTTGATGTTGGAACTAACATCGACGATAAAGTTGTCGTTGCTAAAAACCAAAATTTCTATGATGATAAAATCATTGCTAAAAAAATTTGTCAAAATTCAAAAAATTTTCAATTTTAATTTATAATAATAACAATATCATTGTTGTAGGTTTAAATTAAAAAATATAAAAATTAAAATTTTACTTTTAGTGACGATATTGTCATACTTGAAATAATTTTCAAAATTTAAATATTTTTTAATTTTACTTTATAACGACGACTATGTCATCACTATAGGTTTGAAATAAAAATATAAAAATTAAAAATTTTTATTTAGCGATGACATTGTAGTCATTGAAAGTTTAACAAGTTTAAATTCAAAATTATAATTAGTACATGTAGTGATGACTTTGTTGTCATTGAAAGTTTTTATAATTAAATTAAAATTTAAATAAAAAATTTTAATTATTAAAATAAATTATATTAAGTTAAAATTATAATTAAATCAATATATTATATTTAACAGCATAAATATTAATATTTTTAATTTAAATTAAATTAATTTATCAAAAAATTTAATTAAAATAAACTAATTTTAACATTTTTAATTTAATTTTATCTAATTTAAATATTAAAAATAAAATGCGTCAATGGTATTAGTAATAAAAAAATAAATATGATCCATATGAAAAAAAATGAATACTCATAATATTCAAGATATAAAAATATCTATACGTGAAAACAAAGAAAACCTATATATATATATATATATATATATTAAAAACCTAAAAGGAGGGGAAGTCAAGACTTAGGTATCTAAATCTATCATCATTATCATTTTGATGAGGTAGGTGATACATCAAAGGTAGTGTTCGAAGGAGAAGGAGTGGGATAGTGTGAATCTGCTTGTCCTATGTTATGTAGTTGCAAAAGGAGGCATAAGTAGTATAAGTCCATATGATTTGAGTAGGGAAGTAAGTTTAGTGATAATTTCATTAGTAAGAGGATAAGAAGGGACTCTCCTCTTCAACCTTCTATTAAACTCTTTCCTATTGCTCTATATGTAACTCCTTAAAAGCCAACAATGATGACTAATATAGGTTATTTTCCTCCTAACTTGAATTAATAGAGTATCGTTATTGCACATAAGGGATGCTTTATAACTTTGTCCATTCCTCCCAAACTTCATGCAAGAAAATCATTCATATTGACACGTGTCAAAAGGTAGATAGGTTGACATGGCACTAATTGTGCGCCGGCTATTGACTAAGTAGTTGATGTCAGTATGGGTGATTAGTCAAGCGGATGTGGCGAAAGTTGATGCGTGATACACACAAAGTGGATGACATGGCGATGATTAGGCAAGAGTTGCTGACGCGTGTCAAAGACCTCTAGAAGGCGTATGCAGAATGGCCAGCACATGGGTTTCCAGTGATGGTGCATAAGAACACGTGAGAGCTTTGATCATTATGAGACTTGGTATTTTGAAGTTTTGGACCACATCGAACACTTCTATGATGTTGTTTTACTAAAAAATTGATTGAAAATGGGGGTTTCACCATTGGCAGGTTGATAAACTTTTGAAATTATGAAATCAAGGAGAATTTCGATCACTTTTGACACAAACACTTGCGCAAGAAGCTAAGAAAACCAGGGTTGATACCAAAATGACTCAGGTTTTAAATGGAAAAGAGAAGAATTCTCTTGGAAACGAAATTGTATTGATTGCAATTCTTTAGTGATGCTAAAATACAACAGAAAAGGGGTGTTTATAGCATATCTCTAAGGGCATTTTTATCCTAATCTTTTTAGAAATATCTTCTCATGTAGAGTTCCTAGATGAACTTTGAATTTCTTCATAATTAGATGAAAAATAAGGCTTTTGTAATTTCAAGACATCTAAAAAAAACTCTAAAAATATCTCTTTGTTATCTAAAGTTGATTTTGAATTCATTGTATTTAGCTTGGCTATACACTGGTGTGTTGTTAACAACCAAATTACGAACGACACAAGAGTTAGTTTTTCCATAAGTGACGGGTGAGAGAGTCATATATGATTCAAATCACAACGAACATAGGAATCGCACTTGGCGTATGATGTAGTAGGGCTTATGAAACTTACTAAGCTGTAGTGGATGAGTGGAATAATAACCTCCAATTGATCATTGTACGACACGACTCGGGTGTGTGGTACGGCTCCCTACTGAAACTGTAACCAACAGGGGCTAGGCCCACAAAAACCAGAAAATCAAAGATGTTGGGATAGAAGGACAAACCTATGTTGAGAGAAGGCTATCCAGATTTCCATGTACTGCTCAAAGGTTCGATGGTAGTGCTCACTTTTCCTGTGGCTGACCCACCGCTTACCTAGAAGCATGAAGCCACGCCAGGGATGCGGTTCCACGCTTAAACCAGTAACAACCGTAGGCAACCCCCAATCACAGCTAAACGATACATTGAGGTGTGGTAGAGCTTTAAGTAGAGTTAGACTAAACTGTCGAACCCCAGTTGAACTTAAAACACAGTGACACGGTGATTAAGTGAGAATGGCAGACAATGTTTAATCAATTGTCATGAAAAGCAACAAAAGCAAACTAACCTGCCATTTGGCAGTGTCAAGGTCCTCTAAAATATGAAGATACATGGCGTGGATGTAGTTCCCTTCTTCTTCTTCTTCTTCTTTTTTTTTTTTTTTTTGGGAGAACATTTGACTACCTAGGAAGAGCATGATGTACACCATAACATACTAGCGAAGGGTCTTGTCATCGACATCCTACGGTGAATCATTCTTGAACTGGCATTGTAGGAATGCAAGCTCGCATCGTCGATGGGGAGGTTGCTCTGAATCGTGACGTTCTGCGGAGTAATAGTAGTCTAACCCATACTCAGGTGGAAAGTATGAGTGTTAGGTCGCCTTCCCTTGGCCAACACGGTGATCAGGGGTCAATCCATCTTTATGTCCTCCATGCATATGAAACAGAAAAGCCTGTCCATTCAAGGTATGCAACAATAACAATGACGGACGACTTCTCATCCCAGCCCCACTGCAGCCGCAGAACTTACAAGCTGATGTGTAGGACAACCTCTATTTAGTGCCAGCTTTGCAGGATGAGTAACGTTCGATCCTTTGGTCCTGGTGGCATGGGGTTAGTAACAAGACCGTTAGTGCATCGAGTAGCCATACCTAATGAGAAATCCATAAATAAGTATTAAGATTACTTATAGCAGAGCAAATGCTACAACACCACGCCAAGAAGTCATTTTGGAATTTGAGGATTTAGGGTTTAAGATTTGGGTGTTGGCCTTTTGGGTTATAGGTTTGTAGTTTTAGTTTTGGATTTGGAATTTTAGGTAGGATTTAGTTAATAAAATCATAGTTTTCAGGAAATCTTAATACTCATGAGAACGTGATTTTTATAAATTTAATTTTTGAGAATTTGAAATCATCATATTTAGTTCAAATAATAATATTTGTAAAAATGTTACAACATTATATTTTAATTTGTATGTTTTCAAAAATATTGTTAGATTACTAAAAATATTCTTATTAAAAATTAAGTGGTTAATGGCAATATATAATAGTAGTAAGTGATCAACAATGTTGGGTGATATTTGATAGTGGTCAATAGGGTTGGGGCTAATAGAGGTTACCAATAATGTGTGTTGATTAATGGAGATAATTGGTGATAGTTGATGACAATAACAATCATCAATAGTGAATGATGATTGATGGAAGCCATTG